>JANHMN010000006.1:4404366-4460775 GCA_030674055.1 Rhabdomys pumilio | reverse complement strand
CTCAACACTGTGACAGTACACAGTAGGACCACTATCACTACTCAATATCACAGTAGGACAAGGCCTCTAAAAATTTATGTTGGTATACTGTGTGTTGCTGTGATGAAATAGTTGAGACTGGACAGGTTATGAAGAAAAGAGGCTGGCTCGTCACAGTAGTACAAGCCAAATAGCCCCAGAACTTGGAAGGCTGAGACAGATATATTTAAGGTCATCCTGTGCTCCATAGTGAGTTCTAGGCCAGCGTAGGCCACAAAGTGGGACCTTCTCTTAAAAACAAACCAACAGGCTCTTGATTCTGGAAGACAGAAACTACTAGCGTCAGTCACTTGGCATGTCATGAAAACCATGTGGAAGTTTCACAACTAGTGGGGTATGGGGTAGAAAGATGGAGAGAATGGCTTGCTGTCTACCTGCCAGCTCTCAGTATAGCTAACCCACTCTTGTAGGAATGACATGGGTCTCTTCACTGAGACAAAGTCCCTATGTTTAAGTATATCCCAAAGGTCTCAGCATCTATTGAGAGCATACACTAAGGGTCAGGTCTCCAGTGCATTATTAAGTGGGAAGGGGGCCAGGCCATCTTCAAATCATGGTGAGTGCAGATGACAAGCATGTTTGCACTGAACTTTCTTGTACAAGCCATGTGAAACACCGGGGCCAGGTTGGCGTTCAGTTAGAGAGCTGGCTTTGCCAATTCCAAGTTGGAATCTGGGCTTGTGCCCACACCAGAAGACGGCGAGCTTCCCACCTATTCATCTGTAACTTTGGAATTAAGCTCCTTAAGGTCTCATTATCTTATGATATGGAAAACCAAGAAGAATGACAATACATAGTTTGAAATGTGTGTGTCTGTGAAGGACCCGTGTTATAAATCAATAAACAGTTATGGACTTACCTCGCAACACTTGCCTGTAAGATGAAGCACATTTCTCTTGAGAGACAGAACCAACAGTATATTGGCTCACATGATCAGAGGCTGAGTCACCCCATGGTATCTGCTCAGACCAAGGAGTCTCAAGCTGCAAAACACAGTAGATAAAAAAAGAAAAGCCAGTTATGTTGCCTCAGCCTGAGGCCAAAGGCCTGAAGCCCCTCACAGGAGCAGATCCTCCAAGAGTTGGAGGCGGGTTGTCTACAGGTGACCATGACAGCCTCCCTGTCAAGAAGGGTCTCACCTATGTTTCCAGAGTCCCCCTTCTAACGCTTTACTTCACCAGAGCCCCTCACAGGCTCACCCCTGCTCTCAGGTCAGGATACGTCTTCCTGTTCAGTCCCTGACCCCCAGGCCAATCTTCCCTGAAAATACCTTCGCACCCAGAGGAGGAGGCATGAAGTTTTCGGCATACTTAGCTTCAGTCTGGTTGACAACCAACATTACCTGTCAGACTGGAAATGTCATGTAGGTTTTGTTTATCAAAATTGTGCTATCTTGGGAAAGCCTGAACATTTTAATGCCAGATTCTAATTTAAGAAATACATGAGTGGCTGGAGAGCCAGCTCAGCAGTTAAAGCACTGACGACTCTTCCCATACCCCCATCACGGCTCACAATTGTCTAGAACTCTGGTTCCAAGGAATCCAACGCCCTCTTCTGGCCTCTGCAGGCATTGCATGTACACGCATGTAGACAAACACTCATACACATAAAATAAAAACAATAAATAAATCTTTAAAAGATACTCAAGTGAGGCCAGGCAGTGGTGGCACACACCTTTAATCCCAGCACTTGGGAGGCAGAGGCAGGTGGATTTCTGAGTTCGAGGCCAGCCTGGTCTACAGAGTGAGTTCCAGGACAGCCAGGGCTACACAGAAAAACCGTCTCAAAAGACCAAAAAAAAAAAAAAAAAATACTCAAGTGAACTAAAAATCCTCAAATGTCACACACACAAAAAAAACCTGATGGCTGCTTCATATGAACAAGACTTAGCCCATGTCTCTATTTTATAGAATAAAATATTATTTATAGAGAGGGGCATAAATGACAAAAGAAATACAAGAAAGGTAGATCCCTTAGTAGGGAAATGGCATTCTGGTGGTCAGCTAAGACATGAAATAGCTCTTCTTATCATGTCTCTTAAATTATGTGTGTACTCCATAATCAGAAAATTCACAGACTAATTTCTGTATACACAGTCTTCACCTCTATTATCTGGGCTTGGAGTTCAAAATGGCAGAAAACCTTGGGCCGCTTCTTTGTGCAAACACTTTTCCTTCGTGGTATCTGGCTGCAAAGGTGGAGATAAAAAGTGAGTTTTTTATAAATTTACTTATTTTATGTGTATGCATGTTTACCTGCGTGTATGTCTGTGCACCATACGTGTGTAGCGTGTGTGGAGGCCAGAAGAGGGTCTCAGATCCCCTGGACTAGAGTTATAGGTGGTTGTGAGCTGCCATGGGGGAGCTGTGCACCAAATTCAGATCCTCTGCAAGGGCAGCCAGTGCTCTCCACCACTGAGAAAATCTCCAGCCGCCCCCAAAATGTTTGGAATCTGGTGCTAGGACAGCAGCAGTGAGCAGGACTGAGGCTGGCTGAGATTTGTGTTAGCACTGCTCTTGCAACAGATAGTGAGAAGTGGAAGGAAGGGGAGAGGGAGGAGAGAGGTGGAGGACAGGAGGAGAGGGAGGCTGGGAAGAGAGTGAAAGAGAGAAAAAGAGGGAGAGACGGAGAGAGCTAGAGGAAGAGAGAAGAGGAAAAATGTGTCTCTCTGTGTGAGAGAGATTATGTGGCTATGGTTGTGTTTTTGTGTGTCTACGTGTATGAATGTGTGTCTGTGTTTCTGTTTGTGTACCTCTGTGTGACTGTGTATACTAACCTTTGTGTCTGTGTGTATTTATGTGTATATGTGTGTGTCTGTTTGTACCTGTATGGTTGTGTTTGTGTGTCTATGCATGTATATGTGTGTGTGTGTGTGTGTGTGTGTGTGTGTGTGTGTGTGTGTGTGGATGTGTGTGTGGATGTGTGTGTGCAGATGTGTGTGTATGAGTGAATATGTATGGGTGTGTGTGTGTATGGATATGTATATTCTGCCTGACTTCATCTGTCTGTCTGTCTGTCTGTCACCTGTGTACACTTCCAGGTGCATTCCATTCTGTCCCCTAGACCTTCATGACATAAACCAGTTCCAGAGTGAGGACCTCAAACAACCCCTTCTGTGTCTTACGAAAAGATCTCGGAGCAGACAGCACAGCACTGTGGGGCCTGCAGATGGCTTGTAAAACACAAAGCAGGTCACTAATGTGTAGCCAGCAGCCAACAGAGAATCAGCTCGTGGTTGGATGTCTCCCAACTCTTTAAGGAAACAGCAAGAACCTCTATTGCTGCTGAGGCTGAGGCTGCCATTTCTTTATTGACTCCATGTTACGGAGTTAGAAAATCCTCAGTATTTACTGCATCTACAAATGCTGGAATTATCCCAAGTAATTTAAAGGGACGCCAAGCCCGGTTTCCTTTCATACAGCACTACATCATTCAAATCTCCATTCCACTGAATTTGAAAATTACCCTGCAGACAAAATTTATAGAGGGGATGGTTTGTTTCAGAGGAGGCTCAAATGTCTTAAAGCAATCATGAGAGCATTGTGTTTTTTAAGTTTAAGTGTGTCTCTGTTTAAAATCTTGTAAACCATGTTTTTCAGTCAAGTTTCCTTTATAAGACAAATGTTTTGCTGCTACAGCAAACCTCGTCCTGAAATAATTCCTCTCACGTTTGCACCTGGACACAGCCTTGCAGAACAGACCCATCCGCACGCAGATGGAGAGGACTGCTTTAGCTGACCAAGGCCTCTCTCCACAAGGCTGCTCATGGTTCTTCCCTAAGGCAACGCTTCCTGTGTCTCCTCCAACCTCACTGTCACTCTGGGAAAGGGGAGGCCCTAACTCCCTGGCTCCTTTATTAATCACATCCTAGGAGTCTCCATATTCTCATCAAGTTCAATCTCCCCTAAGAAGTCCTGTGTCCAACAGGCTCAGCCCAGCTTCGGGGTGGGAGTCACATTTCCTCCTTGCTGGACAGTAAATGTCTTTAGTCCCTTCAAGTGGCTTTGGGGGCCATTTCACTGTTAGGCTCCTACAGAACACCCACGTGGTAGCACTCAACTAGGTACAACTCTTTCCAGTGGATCTGCTGCCCTCTCCTGGCCTCCTCTGGCACTACATACATGTGATGCACATACATGCAAGCAAAACGTTCATACACATAAAATAGCTAAATCTAAATAGCAAAGGTCCACACAGCCAAGAAAACAATTCCCAGAGTAAAGAGGAGCATCTTAAAGGAGTGGGGGGGCGAGGAAATCTTTGTCAGCTGCACAGAAGATAATACCATGGCCAGGGATTAATGCCCAATGTAAGATGGAACTCAAAAAAACAAACAAACAAAAAAACAAAAAAAAACAAAAAACAAAAAACAAAACAAAACAGCCAGAGGGAAAAATAACCCAGCCAATAAATGGGCAAATGAACTGAACTGACACTTTTCAAATGAAGCACTGATGGCCAATAAATACACAGAAAAAAAAACAACCTTTAATGTTTTATCCTTCAGGGAAATGCAAATCAAAATTGTTTTGCTGTTCAACCTCACTGTAGTCATAATGGCTATCATTAAGAAAAATTAGCAAATATTGGCAAGGATAAAGGGTAAAGTGGACGCTAAACATTGCTGCTTGGAGTGCTAATTAATAAAGCAGCTATGGAAATTAGTATGGAGGGTAGTCAAAAAAATTTTTTAAACAGTACTATATGTCCCAGAGATACCACTTCTGGGCCCAAATCCCAAAGAATCTAAGTCAGTTTACTATAGTCCCTGAATATCCTTGTTTATCCCACCTCTAATCAAGATAGCCTCAGACCTTCATACTCACACTTATTGCATGCGGTCCTGTTCACAACAGCCAAGTTATCAGCCTGGGGGCCCTTCAGTGGTTATGGCTGGGCCTTTGTGATTAAAGATGCATGCAACAAAGTTACACTTGATAATAAAGAATCTAGCCACAGAGCGAGCAGTCAGAGCAAACTAAACAGGTCTCTTGGACAACTGTCTCATGGTACACACACACACACACACACACACACACACACACACACACGGAGAGAGAGAGAGAGAGAGAGAGAGAGAGAGAGAGAGAGAGAGAATTTGGAGGTGTTTGAAAGAAAAAGGGGAGCAGCTGGTGGTGTGGGGGGATGAGAATGAGGGGAATTGGAAAAAGGAGGAAATATGACCCAGGTGCGCACATCATAGCAAATGTATCTACAAGGCCCTGGCTACACAGTGACTACACAGGAATAAAAATCCCTAGTCTAGAGATGGGAACCATGGCTTCTCATTGTTCCGTCAATAAATCTGCACCATGTTTTTCCCAACAGAACAGATCCTACCTTGGTCACACACTCAGTGTTTTTAACTCATTAAACATTATACTTCGTCATTTTCCTTTCATTCTGGGGAATGACAAGGTATGAGAGGAGGGTGGGGGTAGTTTGAGTCATCTTTGCTCTCAAGTGCCTCCCATAAACAGGAAAAGATTCTCATTACTAAATCAATAATAATTACAGTCTTTGGTGCCTTGTACTTAGAGCATATAATGGTCTCACCAACATGGTAGCTAGATGTGTCTCTCTCCTGTCTCTCTCTATGTCTCCCATCTGTCTCTACCCTGCCTCTCTCTACCCTGTCTCTCTCTCTACCTTGTCTCTCTCACCTGTCTCTCCCTCACCTGTCTCTCTCACCTGTCTCTCTCTCACCTGTCTCTCTCTCACCTGTCTCTCTCTCACCTGTCTCTCTCTCACCTGTCTCTCTCTCACACCTGTCTCTCTCTCACCTGTCTCTCTCTCACCTGTCTCTCTCTCACCTGTCTCTCCCTCACACCTGTCTCTCTCACCTGTCTCTCTTTCCCCATCTCTCTCTACTCTCCCTTTTTCTCCTTCCCTCCCTCCCCCTCTCAGTCCTCCCCTTCTGTAACATCTGCATCTTCTCAATGCCTACACTACCATTCCAAGGCCATGTTCATGTAAGTCTGTGTTCTTCTACTTATCCCAACTCCTTCTCCTGTCCCAGCAACCCAAGGAGGCCCCTGTGCTTTCCCATGGGACTCTGCCATGGCTCTGTGACAGCCACAGTGGCATGGTGTCGCAGGGATGCATTCTAGGCATTCCATCTGTTCAAGTCACTCTACTGGTCTCAAGAGTGATTTTAGGGGCTGGAATGAGGCTCAATGGTTGAGATGGTTAATATGGGCAATAAGACAGGATCTAGAATCATCCAGGAGACCTGCCTCTGGATGTAATCATGAGGGATTAGCTAGATTAAGTTATTCTCTGAGAATGTCTATGGGTGGTTATCTAGGCTGGGGTGACTGAAATGGAAAAGCCCACTTTAATTGTGCCTGGTACTATTCCTTTAGCTGGGGTCCTATGTAACTTTATTTTTTAATGATGTTTCTTAAATGCTTTAACCTTCTTTGTAACCCATCACCCACCAGAGGTAGTGGGAAAAAAAGGATATGAAGGAAGTAGACCTGTTTAGAAAGGTTCTTTGGAGCAACTCCTGTCAGTGTTGTCTGGAAATCAGCAGTTCAGTTCACAGGTCAGCAGCAGCAGCTCGATCCACTCACAAACACCTCATGGATACACCAGCAGTCCAGTTCAGTAAAGTTGGGTTAGCAATGGCAGTGATGTGACCTAGCAGAGACAGCCAGGCCTCAGCCTCAGCTCAAGTCAGCAGGAGGAACCAACAGGAACACCAGGAGAAGTTCTCAGCTGTGCCTCTCTCAGGGAAGCGAAGATCAGCGAAGACTGGAGACCCACAAGCATTGCACAGCTAGCTGGACCAGCAAGCCAAGCTCAGTCACTCCGTGGGGTCCTATTTATACCCTTCAAACATCACGTGTCCTCCACGCGCCCTGCCTCAGCCCGTGTCTTGCCTCACTCAGCACATGCAACCAATCAGCCTGAGTCCTTGGAAGCAGCAACAGTCTACAGCACACCACCAGAAAGTTTTAATGCAATTCTCTCCATGGCATCCAGACAAATGCAGCTCAACTATGCAGTGTACGGTGGACCAATACATGCGTGGCATTCCCAAAGAATCCTTCCTCACGTGTCCTTTCACATGCTTGCTTTAGCAGAACATCTTCTCCTATGTCTGCTTCAGCGAAACATTTCTTCAGGAGTCTGCCTTAGCCTTTCACACCTATGTCCATTTTAACAAAAATGGTCCTTCACGTGTTTGCCCAACAAAAACACCACCCAAACAACTTCCCAAAGAACCTTTAAGTTTCCACTTCAGGCCTGAACTGAAGACAAATGACAAACAGCTTTGCTTTCTGACTGTGCACGCAAGGTGACTTTGCCACCATGGTAGACTGCACTCTTGAACTGTCAGCAAAACAGACCTTTCCTTAAGTTGCTTCTATTGACTATTTTGTCTCAGCCATGGATAAAATAATTACTGCAGTGGTAACATGTGGTGTGCACTTAACATGTGTGAGGCTCCACCTGAGTAAGGGAGGAACAGAGGGAGAGAGAAACAGAGAGGCCAAGAAACAGAAATAGCAAAGTCTGCAGCTGCTCCACAGAGAGCAACCCAGTTCTATGTGGTGAGCATTGACAGTGTCCAGGTACCCAGCGCCCCAGAGGGACACAAACCACAGCCACCAGCCACCAGCCACCAGCCACCAGCCACCAGCCACCAGCCACCAGCCACCAGCCACCAGCCACCAGCCACCAGCCACCAGCCACCAGCCACCAGCCACCAGCCACCAAATGAGAACTGGGCTGCCCATCAGTTGTGTTGTGTTTGGATCCAGCTCTGTATAGAGTTGCTATCAGCCTGACATACGTTCAGGTAACCAATATGCTCATGGACCGTGGTCACTTTCAGTCCCTTGGATTCTAAAATACTGTGAGTCTGGAAGTTTTACAATCCTAATTATCAAATTTAAGATAAAAAAAAAAAACAACACTTCTGCTCAACAGAGCGAGCACGTAGAGAATCTCAGTTATCTGTTGCTACCAACATGTTCTACAGAGAACAATGCCAAAAATCACTCACAAAATACATGTCTTTTCAATCACCAAAAAAAAAAAAAAAATGCAAGGAATATAAAGCTAAACAGAGAGTGCAAACATATGATCTGATACATTGAAAGGGTTTTGTTTTTTTTTAATAAAATGAAAGGGGGGATGGCTCCACGGCTAAAAGAACTGGCTGCTCAGCCAGAAGTCTCAGGTTCGATTCCCAGAATCTACATGGCAGCTCATACCATCTGTCAACTCCAGTTCCAAAGGATCTGATGCCCTCGTCTGGACTCTGGGGATACCAGATACACCAGTGGTGCCCTTACATGCAGGTAAAACACCTATGCACATAAAATAATAAAATAATCTTAGATGCCAAGTTCCATCCCTGAGAGAACTCAGGCATTATTTTGCCCTTGTGGGAAGACAGCATGGAATGATTGCTTGTGGACACTGGACAGCAAAGGACTTAGAGGAGAACAAAAAGTGCGTGCGTGCGTGCGTGCATGCATGCGTGTGTGCGTGCCTGTGTGCCTGTGTTCCTGTGTGTGCGCGCACGTGTGCGTGCGCGCACAGGCGCACACTGTGTTAGCTGAGAAGGCTGAGAAATACCAATGAGAGCATTTGGTAGCGATGGGTATCTTCCCCTCACCCTGCCCTCTAAGACTCATGAGGACTGCCATCCCTCCCCTTCAGTCTCTGAATGTCCTGTGCACCTCACCATTCTTTCCAGCGTCCTGAGATGGTATGCAAGTTTTTCTCACCCACTCAGCAGTGAGTTCCCACTCTGTCTTACTTACTGTACACTCTCTGTACACAGCTATTGTTGGTAGTAATAGAGAAGAGACAGTGCTCAAACACTCCATCCTAGTCCCTTGTCACCTTCCAAACCATCAGCCTCAGTTTGAGTGTCAGCCATGACTCTTCGTTGCAGATCACGGGGACTGCTTTTCTTATCAATTCCTCAAAATTCAAAAAGACCAATGCCAGCAATCTAGCACTTAAGCCGGAAGAGACACAATGCTTTTAACCTAGCAAGTAATTACTCTGATAGGAACACTACTAGCTGGTGAAGCTGGCTTCCATCAGCCAATGGCTTTGGCAGGTGTAGCCTTTTGCACTAGTTTATTGGGCTCTTACATCTCCAGTCTTCTCCCCTTATTCCGCCCTAATCCTTCCAATCCCCCCCCCAACACTAGGTAGGAGAGAATTGAGGTTAGAGGGAAAGGGGTTGTTGATCCCATTTGACTACTTCCTGCTGATTAGGGCCGTCGAGTTCCTAACAGAAAGTCCAATTTTCATTGTCAGGATATCTCCAACAATCCAGCAATAGTGAAGGCAGAAATCCAGCAATCCAGCAATCCAGCAATCCAGCAATCCAGCAATCCAGCAATCCAGCAATCCAGCAATCCAGCAATCCAGCAATCCAGCAACCCAGCAACCCAGCAATCCAGCAATCCAGCAATCCAGCAATCATCTAGCAATCCAGCAATAGCAAAGGCAGCAATGCAGCAACAGGGACCAGCAGCACTGGAGACAGCAGCAGGGGTGTGGGGACAGGGGCACAGCAGCTGTCACAGGCCCTCTAGGGGCCCTTACATTTATATCTTCTCAGAATCCCCAGAACTCCAAACATACACTATGTGCAGTTGGCAAAAATCACACCCCTGCTAGAGCACCAGGCAAATCATAGTCAGTTGCTATAGACAATCTGAAGCAGCCCCATATCCCATACCAGGATTAAAACAAAACCACATTCACTTAACACAACTGGGTCAGGCTCAGGGTCACACCACACCTCTTTCCCTTTTTTTCCTTTTTTTTCCTCTTCATTGTTTTCCTTTGCAAGCACTGAAAACCCAGAATGTGTCCCTTGAGACAACATAGAATCTCAGAATGGAGGGTGAGACAGGGAAGGGAGCACAGAGTTTTGTCCCTGAGGTTGGTGACTGTGGTGGTCAACTTGACTGGATTTTCACCTAGGAGACACATCTGTGCTTGTCTGTGAGGCTGATTTCAGAGAACTTTAACGTGGAGGGAAGACTGTCTTTGAAAATCATTGAACTGTGGTCCCAGACCTAAGAGAAAAGGGAAAAGGGCAAAGGAAGAAATGAGGAAGCCCACATGGTATTCTGCATTCCTCAAACCATCAGCCAGATCAAGCCTTCCTTCCTTCAGTCTCTTTGTGCCAGAATCTTGTCACAGCAAAAGAAATGTAACTGATACAGTGCTTTTATTGTCTTAGTTAACATCGTAACCATTTGTAACCATTTCTTCCAAAGGAGCATTTTGTGGTTTTTGAAAGAATCAGAAGGCTGCCACTCCAAAGACTCAACATTATTAATCATCCTGTGACAAATTCCTTCTCCACTTGTTAGCAATCAAGAGGATGATGAAACTTAATGCTTTTCTGCTCTTCTTTCACCAAAATACCTCTGTGGCTTCTCTGGGTTGAGGGCAACATCCCTTTTTTCCTCCTTGCAGAGTTGATGGACTGATGCCCTAGGCTATTTGACTGCCATGTATACAGCAAAGAATATGTATGTCAAATACCTAAAGCAGATGAGACCCAATACAATTACCCAGGCAACATCCAAATGGATGGGTGAGCTGACCCTTCTGACTGGTCATTTAACCAGGAGTCTAGCTGGATGGCACAGATGGGTGTATTGGAGGGCAGAAGAAAAAAAAAATTACATTAGAAAAGAACAGCTCTATCAACTGATCCCATTGGAAGAAAGAGAGTATTTTGATTAAGAGTGGCTGGATGTCAGATGGTGGGTTATTAGAGAGATAGGAAGGCCACACGTTTACATTGTGAAGCAGGAAGTACATACTAGACTATGGTATCTCTCCTGGAAGTCCTGAGAACAGAAGGGGGGTCTGGAGACAGAATGATCCTGAATGTTCTAGAATAAGCTTAGAAGGAGGCAAATCGGTCCTGGATGCCTGATGCCTCTTTTCCACAGGGTCGTCCAGTCACAGGACTGGGCCAAGGATAGGGCTTGGGGCAGTTGCTGTCAGGCTTCACTTCCTTTAGAGTGGTTGGAAGTCTTTTCTGTCTGTTGCAGATACCAAACATGATTTTTATACAGACAGCCTCAGACTCCTGTTTCACCCAGTGGGTCACATGGACTGAGCAAGGTTGGCTGCCCAGTGAGCTCAGAGGGATTTCCTTTGATATTCGTGCATTTAACTTTTTTTTTTGTTCCAACCCCAACAAAAGTCAGAGAATTGTCTTTGGTTCTACCACAGATGTGAGGGACATTTTTTTCTTTCTTTGCCTTTTCCCCATTCCCTGTCCCATTCTATATTAGAATACCTAACCTGAGGGCGTCAGCCCAGATTGGCTCGCATCACTTTCTGTTGATAAGAGCTACTCATGTCTGAGTTCCAATTAATATCCACAAATGCGCTTATGAGAAAGTGTGTCCATGCAGTCTGTGCCCCAGTGCTGACTAGCGCCACCCTGACAGTGAACAAAATGCTCACAGTGTCTGTCATGGTTCACACAGAGTCTGAACCCTCAACTCCCTCACTCTCCGTTCTCTCCTGCTCTCTCTGCCTCTGATTCTCCTCGTCATTATAATTTACTGGCCACCCTTTCCCACAAATTGGCTCTAAGAGAAAAATTTATTATGTCGTATTGTAATCACTCCTCTTACACAGAAGTCTCGGGTGTTTAGCAAATTTAATGAGAATGCAGTAGCCAAGCCTGAAAGCTAAGCCCATTAAGCTACAGCCATTGAGTTTTGGACTCAGCGAGATCTCTCTCAGGTATTGAAGCACTTTGGTTTCATGAGGAGGGTTTAAACACTCCCTTCCAGTCTCTCTGTGGTGAGCTTGATCACTTTAAAGTTGCAGGCAGCAGGGTCACTCAGGATAAGTAATGAGAGCCATTCAAACAACTTAAGCTTAAATACGTATCTGACCACAGAGTTTCCACAGACCCCAAGGGCCAATTTCCCTGCATTGTGACCACACTGGCTTTCAGTTGCTGTTATAAAATGGCGGTTTTACCAAGTAAACAAGTGATAATACCACATAGCCTTACAGCATAGCCTAGAAAAAGGATTGAGGGAGCAGCCGTCCGCTTTCTCCTGGCTCTGTGCTGGTCTGGAAGCCAAGGGGCCTGTTTCTTTGGAACACATTGGCAAATTAGCAGCGACCAACAGGATGGCCACGCAACAATTCACAGTCAGAACTCTACTGGGGCGAGAATAGATTTCAGCAGAAAAATGATACTCCTGTTGATATTGTCCAGGCCAACGACAGCCCAGACATTCCCAAACTAACAAAGTTCTCAATAAAAAAAATACCTGTTGCTGTGACTTAAGACCACAGCCCGCCCTGACAGAGGACCAGTACCTAGCACCCAGCACCCATGTCCGGCAGTGAACAACTGCCTGTAACTCCAGCCCCAGATGATCAGAAACCCTCTCTGGCCTCTATGGCCGCCTACACTTGCTCTAACGCATAGGAAACATATTTCTATTGCCCTAAATCCACCCAGAATTGGGCACCAGAGAACGAGAGACCATGTCTGTAACCCAGAGCTTCCCCACACTGCTCAAAGTCAGTCCTAAATGGTGGAGAAAACCTGGGGTGGGGAGGGGAGCTCAGGCCTGGGTCTTCCCCTCCCCCAGCCCAGGCTTTGTTCCTTCTCTTAAGATAAAAGAAGGGACAGTCTTTCCTCAGTGGCATGAGCTGCTCATGTGACCTTCATGCTTCAGACCTAGCAGGAAGCCGGGCTGAAACTCTGTTCTGGAAGCTCAATTCAGGGTTAACTATTTTAATAGCTGTATAAGTTGGATAAAAATAGAGAACTCATTTACACTTCAACATCTTGATTATGGAGAAGAGACTCGGAGGACTTTTAAAAAAAGAACTGTCTTTTTTTTTTTACTTCTTACCAATATCCTTATCAATGGGGTATAGTTAGGATGTGCAGATTACATGGGCTATATCCACTCACACACCTCGTCTTCAGGGTTTGGATCCCTTCCTCTATGAGAAGCTAAGAGAATCCTGGCATCTTTTCTTCACTCGGCATGGCCACCGTTGGCGCCAGATTCCAGACACTAAAATAAGCAACCAACTGGAAGCCATTCCCTTCCCTGGACGAGCACACTGAATCCAGGGTACTTGCTACGAGATGCCTTGATTCCATTCAGTATCAGAGTCTGTCTTCCTTCATTTGCCTTCCTCAGAATCTCCTCACAGACAAACCTCCAGGCTCAGGTGCAGGCTCTGCCGACATTGCTTAACTAGCAAGTGTTTTCCAACTATCATCACTAACTCAAAGATTCTAGGCCTTGGCATTTATTTAGATTTTACAAATCTTATCCCCAACCAGAACATACTTTAAAAATTCAGCTTCCTCTCCGTGCCTTAGAAAGTCAGTTGCTTACAGTCCTACTAGGAGGTTAGAAATTGTTCAAGTGTCTCATGTAAAAATAACAGTTTCAACTCTGACTGACATAGGCAGAAAAGACAACTTTTAAAAGGCTCAGTGAGTAAAGGAGCTTGCCACAGAGCCTGGCCATCTAAGTTTGAGCCCCAGGACCCACATGGTAGAAGGAGACATGCAACTTCCACAAGTGTCCTCTAACCTCCACATGTGCATGCACATGCACCTGCACACACACACACACACACACACACACACACACACACACAAACACACATACACACACACAATTTAAAAAAAAAAAAAACAAAACATTAGGCCCTGAGACTTAACTCAATGGTATATCACTTGACTAGCATGTACAAGGTCCTGAATTTGAACACCAGCACACACACATAAAACAAAAAATGCCATCATCTGGGCATGGTGCAAATGTCTATAGCCCCAAACCTCGGAGGCTGAAGCAGAAGTTCAAGGCTAGCCTAGGCCACATGATGAGACCCCCATAATAAATAAATAAATAAATAAATAAATAAATAAATAAATAAATGCCAGGCGTGAAACACATGCCTTTAATACCACCATTTGGGAGGAAGATTTCTGTCTCCCGAGGGAGGGAAAGGGGAGGGGAGGGGAGTAAGGGAAGAGGAGGGGAGAGGAGAGAGAAAGATCTTGAAAAACTCCCCAAATTTGTAGAGTGGCTAAAAAGCAAAACTTCAGGATTTGCAACCCAGGGAATCATGATTCAGACCTGCTGGAAAGGACTCCCCTGCTCACTGCCCCAGGACTAGAAACTGCAGCCCCTCGGGGATTCCCAGCCTAGAGGCCTAGGGCCCCACAGCCCCACACCCTGCCCTCACTTATTGTGGAAGAAGTTAGGATGTAAGGGAGTGACACATTGTTCAGTCCCTGAGAAAATGACTTGATTGTGCCATATTACAAATTTAAATGTTGCGTGAGTGGGTTTGTTGGTGCTGTGTGAGTGGCAGATGCCGTTGTCCTCTGGCCCCCTGAACATCCAGGAAAGCAGAGCAGAGCACATCTGCACAGTGCTCAGTTCTCCCGGGGCTACGGCTGGGCTTTACCAAGTTCAGGTTGCCAGGTAATTACTTCCCGTTTTTCAAACTCAAGACATATATCACTCCAGGGTGTCTTAGCCGTAAAATCTGATAGTGGTTGGTTCATGTTGTAAGCTAAATAACAATTGATCCGCCTATATAACGAATCTAAGGTATATTTCAAAGATAAAGCCACATATGTGCACCTTAATCTGTCCCTATAGTCAGACCAAAAGGGCACCACATTGCCACTGTAAGATTTGTGTTACCACCATACCTCTACTGTTACAGCGTGACAGCACCCGGGGCAGCATGGTCATAAATACCAGCGTAAGCCACATCAGAGCACAACAGGAGCTGCACTCCACTGAAAGAAGAATGGGTAGGAAGTCGGAGATCCGGAATGACAGTCGCTCAAGAGCTAAGTGGAGTGCTGAGCGGTTAGCGGCAGAGCCACAGAGGCGCGCATGCAGACACAAGCTTCGAGTTCGTGAAGGATTGTTTATGGGCTCCATTGTGCACAAGAATTAGCTTTACCCTCAGCTAGAACAATAAGACCCAGAAGAAGAAGGACACAGCTTCAAATGTATCCAACGGATGTCTCTTATTAGCATCTTACTGAAACTCCGAGAATGGCAGGATTCCCAGCATGCACCGCGAACGCTCCAGTTAGCCTGCTGGTGGTTCAGGAAAACCTGTTTACCTGTCTCTGACTCCGGAGCCATCACTCTGCTGAGGTCTAGTTGTGCACCTCATCTCTGTCTCAAATCTCTTCTTTTTATGGTGCAAAGAAACAGGTTCCATTTTTTGGAAGGAAAATGTTACTGTTCATAGGGCAGTCCGAAATCCTGAAAGATAGTGGCTCATAGGCTAAGGAGCGTTCGTTCAGCAGTTAGCAGCTTAGCCACACACAAGGCATGCATGCAGACACATAATTTAAAGTAGCAGCAAGTCACACATCTAAATGAGACCCTTTCCTTAGAAGTGGCTTTGTTGTGTCCTCATGCAATGTTAAGAGAAAGGGGGAGCAAGCTTCTCGGGGCTCTGTTATGAGAACCCCACCCACAGAGACCTGCACATCATAAAGGTGCCTAGCTACTGGCCACAAACCCGTCTATAAATATCATCACCTTAGGGAATGGGCTTCAATATGAGCTTTGAGGTCATCAACATTGGCCATAGCACCCCGCTAGATTGTTAGTTATCACACATAATCTAGGAGAGGCTGTGGAGTAACGTTTATTCTTTCAGCACACTTTTCGGGAAATAACAGAATAATAGCAATGTTAATCAACTTACAATGTTTTCCCATTAAAGCATTTGAAGTGAATGCTGACATGTGATGGTCTAATTAAAAGCAAAGGGTGTTCAAATAGATGCTCTTGGCAGACAAAAAGAAAGCTGTAATTCACTCTCTAATATCTCCGCATACCATGTTTGGCATGGAAGGCGAAATTTAATTAACTTTCGCCTTCGTGAAGTTTCATTTTTGTTAGCCCCCAGTGAGTTTGAAACGGCTCAGGGGAAGAGGCTGGTACAGCACTTCCAGAATAAAGAAACAAACCTCCTTGAGAGGCCTCAGTGGGATTGGCAGACTGTAGAGCAGGTGGGTAGGAGTCTCAAGGTGACAGACGATTCACTTGGCCGATCTGAATAGACTCTTGACCTATCTGAGGGTCAGCAAAAATTCACCAAGATGGAGGACAGAGGTGTGTGTGTGTGTGTGTGTGTGTGTGTGTGTGTGTGTGTTCATCTTAAACATTTTTACTACATATCACAGTTGGGTTTTTTTTTCTTTTAGATTTTACTTTTATTTTTAATTTTGTATGTGTGCGAGCAAGCGCTTGAACAAGAGTGCAATGTTCACAGGTGCCAATAGATGGCGTCAGATCTCCTGAAATTGGAGTCACAGGTGGTTCTGAACCACCTGACCTGTGTGCTAAGAACCAAACTCAGTTCATCTGGTAGAGCAGTGAGTACTCTATTTTTTAAAAGATTTATTTATTTATGTATTTGAGTGTTCTATTTCCATGTATGCCCACATGACAGAGGAGGACATCAGATCCCATCACAGATGGTTGTGAGTCACCATGTGGCTTCTGGAAATTGAACTCAGTGCCCCTTACAGCTGAGCCATCTCTCCAGCATCCCAGGACATTCTCTTATCTGCTGAGCCAACACCATCACAGTTTTGAGGATAAGGTGGGGGACATCTTATCATCCAAACATTACCTTGGCTCTGCTGAGACTACAATTTCCAAGGTGATGTATGCAAATAGGAGACCAAAACACTTGCGTGTCTTCGTGCTAGGCTTTATGTAAGTAGGAAATAGTGTCTACACAGGATGCTTCTCAAGACAGCTGTCAGTGTGAATAGAACAGTTGTTTACGCTGTTGCCATTTTTACTTAGGGCTATGAACATAAACCATTTTTTTTCCAAAATGGAAGAACATTCTAGAACATTGAAAGATAGCAAGTTAAAGCTAGAACCACACAGGGCCTGTCCCAACATCATGTGTGTACCTCAGAATCCCACAGGCAAGGTAAAATGAGGCACAAGGCAAGTTCTATAGGATTAAAGGGGATTTCTCCAGTGCCAGAGAAGGAACTCCTAGTCTGGCTGCTATACAGGTGAGCAGGAGACCTCCTGGCTCAATTTTCAGAAATTTTAAATTATGCACAGAGCCTATGACCACCACCATCCCACACACAGGCTATCCCCACAGCGCCCTCTGGTGGTGACAGGTGGCAGGGCTCTTCTGTGTTTAGAGGATTGTACTTTCAAGGTCCCTGATGCCAGCACAGCTGCTCCTGGCTCTTCTCCAAGGGAACTGATTCTCTTGACAAGGGCGATGCATCTAGAGAAACAGTTAGAACAGGCCCCAGACCTTAGCACAACTGACTCCATGATGGAAGACCCATTCAGGCCTTGCAACACAGCACAAAGGCAACACCACCTGCCAAAACAGGAAGAAAGACCTAATCCATCAAAGCCCATAGTTCCAAGAAAGTCCCTAAGTATAACTTTGCTTTTGACTTCCATATTTCCACTTCTGGTTAACTGTTCTCGCTAACTAAGGTTTGTCAACCGGGATATGTTTTTTGTTTTTAAAAGCTCACCCTGAGAAAGGGTCCAGGCTGCACTGGGATACCAAACACCCAGTGTAGTCACTAATAAAGACTTTTTATTGGCTTGAACCATGTCCCAGTAGTCTTCCCTGGTGGGTAGCTCACAGCAGTTTCTGAACGCCTGCACCTAATCTCTGTTTCTCCAGAACTTCTGTCATGTTTAAGACACCATTAGCAAAACCCCTTGTGTTCTTCCAGACACACACATACATGGTTTTAATAGCAGAAATGCCTACAAGTGAATTCCAGCGAGGAGTCTTCTACCACACACACAGAACCATTTGCCAGGGAAGAGTTAGGGTTTATGTAAATGTCTAAGGGCTCTCTATAAACACTGCCCATCTCTTCCTACTAAGACTGAAGCTCAGCTCTGTGGCCTTCTCTCCTCTCAGGACACACAGAAGGCCTGCAGTCTTGGTGAACACTTAAGCTGCTAAGCCAGGAACAGAAGTGAGCGGCAACTGAGTGAACAGCAACAAGAAATGAATGCTCTTGGCATTGAAAAGAAGACACGGAGGCCCCACAGTACCACTGGGAAAACCTTTACAAACAAATGCAACTTTGCTTGGATCGTTAAGTCACTCAATTACTGAGCACCTTCCATGTCCTCTCAGCTCTGTGGGAGGTGCTGGGGACGTGAGAACTAGGTTTTAAAAGATCAAACGAATACACGTGCTGGTGAAGAGAGAGGCAAGAGCCACACGTGTTACTCTCTTTACTATTTCTCCAAGGGCCACAAAATAAATCACAGTTGGAGAATTTTAGTAAAGGGAATGGAAATTATTCCAAGCTTAGGGATTTAAGCAGGTGTTGTTGTTGTTGTTGTTGTTGTTGTTGTTGTTTTGTATTTCAAGTGTCGTGATCATGCAAGCACTCTGGAAAGTGAGTTCCTCAGGATTCTCAGCCATGCAAAGCCAAGACAGTCCAAAGTCACATCCAGACAGCAAGGCACAACATTCCACAACAGTTAATCCGTAAGCTACTTACAAATTCTTTCACAAAGACTCTCCGTGTCAAGCAAGGCTGAAGCTAGCCACTGCCCTCATTTGCTCTACAGTGTTAAAAGCTAATTGCCCTATTCTGGAGAGCAAAGATAGAGCCACAGACTTGGGCCAGCTCTTGGGTGGGAATGACTTTGGATGCAGCCCTGGATGTCTGAGCAGAAAGTCCCCCAAGATGTACTGCGAGAAGAGGGAGTGGACTGGTCTGTCACTGTGTGAGCTTAGTCTTGTTTTTGTAAAGTCTGCCCATACCTTCCCATCTCTATCAGCATCGCTGTGCAAAGATCTGGAGCATCTAAGCTTACTCACTGTACTGGAAGAAATCTGCAGGTTTTCCTATTGTATTTTGTACCAGCCAAGTGGAAGCAGAAACAGCAGCCAGAGTTGATTTTTATCTCAGGCAAATAAAGTTTTATGGCCGGAGTCTCATGCCCACCTGCCTTTAAAAACCAAGATCCATCCCCATTACGCTTAATATTTTACTTTCCACTCTGTACTCTGCACAGCTAAATAATTAACTCCCTCAATAGCCTATCAATATGTCTTTCTTTAATTGTTAAACATGTGTTAATAATTCAGAAATTGGCTGGTGACCTCCTAGCACTCTTGTGGTTTCGGCAGGCCTCGGAGCTCTTTAAAGAGGGGTTGTCACTCCTGAACTCACCATCCACTAAAAGCTTTCTGGGTTTGTCCTCCTTCTAGAAGCTTCTTACTCGCCAATAAGGTCTTCAGGTTAAATGGGAGACAGAGGTCAAGGATTCTGGAGCTCTGATTCAATTAGAGCAAATGAGCTTGGGAGAGCCAGATATGTCACGGCAGAGCGCATCTGCCCAGACCTTGGGACATCTTTTTTTTTTTTTTTTTTTTTTTTTGGTTTTCTAGATTAACAGAGTACAGGGGTTTTTTGGTTTTGCTTTTCCCTTTTTTTTTTTTTTTTAATTATCGGATGTTTTGTTTATTTACATTTCAAGTGTTATCCCTTGTCCCAGTTTTCCCTCTACACATTCCCCATCCCACCCCCTCTCCCTGCTTCTATGAGGGTGTTCCCCTTTTATTTTTTTATTTTTTTATTTTAGCTGAAGTTCTTTCTCATTAAAGAGATTTCAGTACTAGGAATTTCAGTTACACTAAACTTGTTACCCAGGTTCACTTCTCTTTCAAGGAGAAAGACGACAGCAACTGGACAGTGTAGGCAAGAGTGTCGAGAAGCCACGGAAGTGACTGTTCACTTGCCACGTGCCTTGTGAGGAAGAGTTTTATGAGAGATATGAGAAACTAGCCTAAGGTATCTGGAGAAGTCTAAAGCAGCATGGCTACCCCTCTGGGGCAGACTGACAAGAGCCAGGAGTGAGAGTAGGAAAAAGAGCAAGTTGGGGGGGTGTGTGAGGGGAGGGGCCAAAAAGCTTCCGCGTGAGGGGAGGGGCTTAGTGGACTGGGACAGCTCAGAGTTTGCAGCAGCAGGCAAGCAGCTTGTGGGCCAGGTGGCTTTGGTGTTTACCAGAGGTTATGGGTCAATAAAGTAGTGGCTCTTCCTGGCAGACAGGAATCCTTTCCACACGTGCCTGAGGATGATGGGAGTGGGCAGCTGCAGTCCTTCATTAATTCAGTTTGAACCGAGCCGAGACTGTCAATGCGGTTCTCATTGGACCTGTTAGGCATAGTAACTGGATATAGGCTTTCCTTCAGGACAGACAGACAGACAGACAGACAGACAGACAGACAGACAGACAAAGAAACAGACCAAGAGCTCTTTTAGAAGTTGCTGGCGGCCTTTTTGGTGTTTTGTGATAAAACTCAGCCCTCTAGAGTCCAAGCTGTCCCATAAAAGGCTACCAGGCCTTTGCCAAATGTATAGACTATACATAAAATTAGCAGATCTTCTCCACACTGGTACAGAAACTATGGACAGTTCATTCCGACGGCAGTTGGCATGAATAAGGAGATACCTGGGGTGTGGCCTGCTGTCTGCTCCGTGTATAACGAGATAGCTGGGGCATGGCCCACTGTCTCCTCACCTCTTCAAAGCTCATCAAACTGTCTCATTCCATGTGCTAAAAGCTGGGTGTCAGAGCTCTTTTATTTATTTCTATTTATTTATTATTGCTTGCATCTAATTTTTCTCTGTGGCGTTTTGGGAGCCCCCCAGTAACCGCACATCAGCAGGAAGATTATTTTAAGCTGAAAAATCTTGGTATTCATCAAGTTCTGAATATCATTAATCCCCATATGCTCTGGTGACTATTGCGTGCCTGGCATGCGTCTTCATCCTTGGACCATTTTCTTCTGTCCTGTGCTAACCGGGCCAGTGTCGCCCCCTGCAGGTCAAATGTTCTGTTGCTTTAGCATTCTGATCTTAAATGACAGGTGAAGTTTGAAATCTGGCTTCTATGCCTGCTGCATGGATGACCCTGGGCCACATTCAATTTACTGCTTTCATCAGATTGCCAGCCTTTGAAGTTAGGGTATCTAGTGTCACTCATGTGTGATGTCACTGCACTCAGAATTTTAGAAATAAAATGCTCCAGACATGGATGGCAGGGAGTATCTTCATTGGATGATGAAGACAGCCGTGTTGTTGGCTGCTGAAACAGAGATGCCCAAATCCAAGGGTGTCTCCAAGTGGGCCAGTGATGTGATTCCTGCCACCAGGGTCACGTTCTTGTCCCTGGTGTGGGTGAGACACAGTTCAGACAGTGTGGCTGCAGTGTTTTAACTCTGCTGTTCCAACTAGCCATGCCCTTTCCACACTCTGAGACACAGACACCAAAGAATGTAGCTTGACTATTTGCAGATTCTAGCAGAGCGTCAGAGATGTCAGGAGAGAACTCACCTCTGGGTGAAACCAAGTGTGCTCCTCCTCCCTGTCAGGGCTCAGCCCCTCCCACCATCACAGGTTTGATTGCTTGGGAAACCTACTACTAAAATTAGCATCCGCTATTATTAGACTGGTTTCTCTCTGTACTTGACAGCACCTTTAGTTTCTTATCCTTGCCAAATGAGTTTAATCACTTGGGTTTCTTTTTATTTCAAAGTGCCTTTGGAAGGCATGGGGTCTAAGTCACCAGTGCAGTTTTAAAAATGCACTAGGGTGCATTAGTCCCGGCCTGACTTCAACTCCAATTCATGCTGAGTGTCAGCGGCCTTCACTCTCATGCCCATGAGGTAAGTCTACCTGGTTAGGTTGGCAAGCTGGTTGGGGTTAGTGAGACTCCTGGCCAACCAGCAAGGGAGAGCAGGAGGGCAGGGTGGAGCTGATAGAGAGGCATGGATTCCCACTCCGGCCAATGTGGGTGCTTGCTGAAGCTGAGACAGCCAGGTTGGGACTAGAGCGGCCTCATCTGCATAGAAAGGTTTCTCTTCAAATTCACTCATTTTAGAAACATTTAAAAACCCAAGGCTAAAGGATCCTGAGTGTATCCTACTATCTTACCAGTCACGGTGTGAGATGGGCCCAAAGGAGTGGTGTTCTTAGGGTACAACAGGAAGACAACCTGCCTCCAGCTCAGTTACATTCCCTTGACATACATAACTGCTATAATTTACAGATTCTGTCTTCCTTCTTTCCCAGCGCCTTCTCATCTCCTACCCTCTCTCTAGATAGAGTCAAACACCAGTGAGATGGACCATGGGTAGCCTTGGTCAGAGCCCTGTGCATCTCAGAATTCTAGGCCAACTTAGGATCCAAGCATCAAAAATGGCACTGGTCTCAAAATATGAACAGCTACAAACCGAAGAAGTTCTTTCCCAGGAGCTCATAGAGAAGTATCTAACCCAACCAGCAAACGAAAAAGTCATAAATTCCACAAATTCATTTAAAAGCATCAACCAAACTTGGGATGGGGGTGGGGTAAAAAGTTGATAAATTTCCCACATTCAGGCCATTCTGATTAGTCTGGACAAGGCGACGGTGTCACTTGAAAGACATGTTTTAATGGCTCTTTCATTCTTTCAGAGGTTTGTTCAGGTCTCACACACACACACTGTGCATTCAGTGACACAGGTGGTTCTGCTAAGGAAGAGGACAGCCTCCGTGTGGTCCCCCAGCTGCATCTGGACCTTCCCACGCAGCGTTTTATCTGCAGCAGAGTGAGTCCCTTTCCCCCTGAGAACTCATGAGTGCCATATCCTTTTAAGGGCACTTAGAGTGAACAGAAATTGAATAATCTTTGCAATTTACTTGTGGCTATTTCCCCCTGGTATAGAACGAGGTCAGAGACGCAGGGAGCTAGAGAGCGATGGAGGAGACCAGCATCATCTCCACTCTAACCACCCACCTTCAGGCCAGATGAAAGGAACGGTATCTATAGATAATCCGAATGTCTTCTGAGAACTTGAGTCTCTTCTGTGAAACAGATGGAAGAATGAATAAATAAGAGATAAAGAAAGAAAGAAAGAAAGAAAGAAAGAAAGAAAGAAAGAAAGGAGGAAAGAAAGAAAGGAAGAAAGAGAAAGAGCTGGGCGGTGGTGGCGCACGCCTTTAATCCCAGCACTTGGGAGGCAGAGGCAGGTGGATTTCTGAGTTCGAGGCCAGCCTGGTCTACCGAATGAGTTCCAAGATAGCCAGGGCTACACAGAGAAACTCTGTCTCAAAAGACAAAAAAAAAAAAAAAAAAAAGAAAGAAAGAAAGAAAGAAAGAAAGAAAGGAAGGAAGAGAAAGAAGGAAGGAAGCAAAGCACTGGCGTGAGGAGCCAGAGTGAGGAGAATCGTCTGTACCACTGAACTTGATGAAACACAAGCCTTCTCCTGGAGCTTCCCTCACCTTTTCACATCCCTGACAGATCCTCAGCAAAAGACAGCCTCTCTCCTGTAGTGGTATATTTCCTGCTATGTTAAACTTGGTATTTTGGGAGGAGCTAATGTGGGAGGAGTAAGGAGAAGGAAGAGGAGGAGCTAGGAGAAAGGAAGAGGAAAGAGGGGAAAATGGTGGTGGATGTATGCGTGTCTCCAGCAGTCTAAGGTAGTTGTAATATTTAGGTTAGGTATTGGGTAACACATCTAATTGTGTGGGCTTCTTGTTATTTGAGCATTACCAAGTATATACAGCTATTGGATAATCTTTAAACATTAAAGTCTCATTGCTACCAGGTACCGGAATGGATGGCGGAAGGGTCTGGGCTCAGCCCAACCTAGTGGAGACAGTGTCCAAGATTGGCAAAGCCATCTCCAATGCTGGCATTTCATGGGTGCCAGGGCCGGTGTTTCTGGCTGGCCATTTCTAGCTGTGGCATGCCCATGGCCTCTCCACTTCCAGCTGTGGAGTGCTTGGCTTCAGGCCATGGAGCATGGTGGCTTGAGCTAGGCAGAGCCGCTTAGATGGTTAGCCCACACAGCCCCATTTATTAAATATTAACAGTAACATTCTCCTACACAGTTCTAGGTCATTCCGCTTTGAAGGAGACAGAAAGAAAGTCCAGATCTAAAATGTGACTATGGCTCTAGGATTTGGAGCTCCGGTGTTTTTAGCTAAGTTGACTACTCTATTCAAACTGAATAGGACCTGTCAAATCTCCAGTTGCCTTTGGGGAGTATGGGTCAACCCTGGGCTCCCAGATCTCCACTTAACCTCCACCACCGGAAAGTCGGATCAAAACTATAAATTTGTCATCATGATAATGACTGGCTAAGCTCTGTGACATGAAAGGAGTTATTCTGATCCTGTACCATGACACCATGCAGACTCGGAGGGGGAGCTATTTAGATGTCATGTGGCTATTTATGCGTAGCACTGGGCAGGGTGCTGTACTAACTAAAATAACCCAGTCTAATGCAGTCTTAGTCTGAGGAGCATGCGGCCTATGGTGAACTCGGGCGTGTCCATCTCAGTTAGGAGTGTCCCACCAGTGACCACCTGTGTCCTTGACTTCTACAGTTTCCTGCAGTTATTGATATCCACTCTGCCCATGTGTTCTGACTGTAAAGCAAACAGCCAGTGGCCCACCTCAGTAGAGGCCGCTGGGAAAGGGGTATAACTACTCTAGCTCCATTATGAAGCACACACCCTCACCATCTCTCAGTTTCCCACAGGTTCGAGCAGCAGTTATGAAGTGCAGCAACTGGTTGCCTCCTCATCCTCCTGTGGTATACACTTCCCTTCAGTGTTCCCCACAACTCCAAAGCAAAAATTCTTGGCCAAAAACATAGAGATAAATTTAAAGAGTTAAGTGGAAAGTAAATGGTATCAGGTCTGGGCACACAACCCCAGTGCACGGTCATGTGCTCATCATGGACAAGGAAGTGGGTCCCCTCCCAAGTACCAAAGAGAAAAGAAAAGCAGGAAGGAAGTAGCACTAAGAAGTCAAGAACCTAAGACTATACATTGTAAAAATCCAATTAATCTTCTCAGGAGAATTTGATAGTGCTTATTAAAAAGCCAACTGGTCTACCTAAGAAATCACACACCTGTCCAGTTAAACCTGCCTTTCCTTCAAAATCTAAGAACCTTCCTGTTACAGCTCTAAACATGTTATGTTCTACTTCACGTCCCACCTCCCACACAATAACAAAAATAGATGATATAGGTAATAGAGTTAATGCATACCTTTCCAAATGTCTTGCACACATTAACCTATTTATTGATCATCTGTGGAGCCCAGGGGAACTTAGCAACACTCCTAAGCTCCCATAGCTTCTAAGTGCTGGAACCAGGAGGGCAAAGGTCTGAGATGCACCTTCCAACTGTTATAAAACCGCCAATTTTTATTATCTGTATCACACTGGCTACTGCCATGCTTAGATTCCCCCACATTCTTTAGGCATCTCTACCTGATTCCTGGAATAAGCTTTTTGAAGATTACATAAGATTAAATTTTACACAAGACCCCTTTCACGCTTCACTTAAAATTTTGAAGTGAAAGATTCCTGTGTCAAGACCAGATTGTGCTCCTGAATTTAAATTCTTCAGTGACTCTCATCCTAAGGCCTTGCTATAAATACTTTACCACAGCCTAAAATGCCCTATAAGGGCCTGTGCTCAGACCTCTGTCCAGGCTCTCCTACCTTCCTCAACATCAGCCTCCATAGCCTTCGTTTCAAGAAAGCAGTCGGCTTCCTCCTCCTATGATGTTACTATAGAATGGATGTCTAAGGGGGTCTCCTGCAGCTGTAAACTCAGCCAGCTTCTCCTCATTCAGAGGAGGTCCTTGGCCTCTCAGCCTCAGCAAACACTTCCCTGACTCAGCTCTCATTTAACAATGTTATAGAAGAGCCTTCTTCTTTCCTGAACCTTAGGTTATGATCAGGCACACAGTGGGATTGCTTGTTTAATAAGTCCTAGGACAGTCTCTGCCTCACCTTTGTATGACATCTTTCAAGTCTAAAGTGATACTGGGTGTTCCTTAGGACATAGTGAGTGCTCTTTAGCACAAAGTGAATGTTCCTTAGCACACACTTAGTGCTCCTTAAAATATAGTGAGTGCTACTTAGCATGTGGTGAGTGCTCTTTATCACATAGTGGGAGCTCCTGTTAATATACTAAGGGCTCCTTATATTTTTTATCACATAGTGTTCTATGTTTACTGAACAAATATCCAATGCAAGAATGGTGATGATTCCATTCAGTCAATAGACCTTAACATTTTTATTATTTAAATGAAATGAAGTCAAATAACTAAACAACTGAGATAAGTCAGGAAAGCTATTGAGCCTTCCTGGAGCCTGCCCAGGGTCAACCTAACCTTGGAGCTCATCAGTCTACTGCTGGCCTCCCTTCTCTGAAGGATGAACAGACTGGGTTGATAGCAGTGGAGAGAGAGAGGTGGCTCAGAACAGCTAGTGGGGACAAGCACTGATGGTAGTGGCCCTGGCTGGGCTCATCCAGATCTGTGATCTGTTCAGGGAAGCCGATTGGTTTGAAGAGAGAAGCTGGGGAAGGGGCTTCTTTCCTTTCTGAACATTTCCACCTGAAACATAAAACTGCAGACTAAACACAGCCCACCCCCGGGGTGGGGGGTGAGGTCAGACCCCCGGGTGAGAAAAGGGCTTGGTGGGAATATGCCCTCACACTCTTACTGGCGGTTCAATGGCCAAAGGGAAATGGAGGAAAACAAAAGTTGTCAGGAAGGTGAATGAATCCTTGAGACTGGACGGCCTGAGTTTTGAAAAGCTGGACTTTTTCCTCAAGAACATGTATTCTTCCTTCCTCGATGTCTTCCTCGGTACTCGTCACCAAACTGTCTATCTTCCTTTCACTTCCAAACCATGCAATGACACCCAAGGCAGCAAGGAGTCGGGAGAGAGGCAGTGCCCTGTGGGAATGAGAGACTGTGCAGGCAGTGGTGAGGGGCAGACACACGAGAAGATCCTGACATTTAAAGATGGTGTGGGAAAGTGATCTGATCACTTTAACTATAGAGAAGCTCTCAGGGCATCGAGAATCCTATGATGTTTAGCCAACTGAGCTGGCTATCTCTTTCCCAAGACCCCCCAAAATGACTGCACAGTCATGCGGGGTGTTTGTTTGTTTGTTTGTTTGGGTTTTTTCCCGTCCCTGGAGAAGGAAGGCATCTCCCCACAGGCCACACTGACTTTATTTTGCTGGAATTCAGATGCTCTTCATTGGCTCTCATTTTCAGAAGAAACTTCTGGAAGGCCCTCATGGAAATACTTTTCCTAACCTCAGTAAGTACTGTTGAGATAGAAGAAAACCCCAAGGAATAAACCATAGGTTTGGCTCACAGGTAGACAGCTTTTAACACCATAGCTTCTGGAAGCATCTGTAAAAATCAAGCGTGTCTGAGAAACACAGAAAGCTGGACTTTTGGCAAGAGGTCAGGATACCTTGCATACAAACTTGCATTTTAGTATCTCAGATCCACTGGAGAACATAATCCTCCTATGGCTGGAACATAACACTCAAGAGTCTATGCCTTCCTCTGCACTGAGTGGAGACACTTCCCAGAATATTCAGCCCTAAGTTTTAATAACCTGGTAACCCATGAGCAGTGTTGACAAGTGTCCTTATTTGCCCTCAAGGTGACTTTTTAAAACTATATATCAGGGCTCTAGCATTAAAGAGATGAATATACGCATGCACGTGCGAGAGTGTATGCGTGTGGGAGGTGTATTAGAATAACTTCCGTATGTCAAGAATTTACTAATATCCTACCTTTGGCAAAGCATTTACCTAACATTTGGGAAATGCATGATATCAAGTCCCATCACTGCAGAGCCTCCTCTGACTAAACTACAAAGGGACACTAGCCATGCAGAAGGACCCAGCTTTGCTGTGTGTTCATACACACATGTGCACATGTGTGTGGAGGCCAGAGGTTCATAGCAAGTGTTTCCACTCTCGTTTTCCACATTATCCCTTGAGGCAGGGTCTCTCATTGCACAGGGATTGGCAGCTGGCCACACAGGCCAGCCAGTGAACTCCAGGGATCTGCCTGTCTCTGCTCCCCCCAGCAACAGGGCTACAGATGAGTATACCATGCTTGTCTTTTATTTTAGTTCTGAGAATCTGAACTCAGATCCTCGGGCTTGTGCTGTAGACAGTTTACCTACTGAGCATGTGTCCATCTTCAGAGCTGTGCTTTGATCTTCTCTGTCACACGGTACAGGCGCTGATACCCAGAATTCTCATTCCTGGATATCGATTACTCTGAAAGACTTCTAATCAGGGGGTGGGGGGGGGGCAAAAGTAAGACAGTCAATCACAACCTTATCATTTACCGAACTCAAAATAGCTCTTGAGTTTTAGTTTGATGGTGGATAAAAGATCTTCCCCCTGGCTAGAAGCATGTCTTAAGAGGGCTATCTCAGACCTACTGAAGGGAAGGCTATGATTCCAAGACTGAGAGCACAGAAGCCTTTGTATATTTCATGGTGGGGCTGGAACAAAAGGATGAACCCATTCCCGACTTCCATTGGTCAGACTCTCAGACCTGGGTCAACGCCACAGGGTACAGTGTCACCACTGTGCCAAGCTAGGCCCTTGGACCTTGGGTATAGAAAATGCTTGCCAGAGCCTGCTTTCTGCAGAGTCCTTCCAGTGTCTTGCTGGATTCTGTTCATTCCCACCCCACTCCCTGCTCAGGAGTCTGGCTTTGTAACCCTTGCTGGAACCCGTATTGGAAGAATATTATATTAGCAATGTTACTTCTTTCCAAATATAACCAGTGTAATGTGGCAATGTTTATCTTTGAAGAATACAGTGATCATTCTCCCAGGAGCTGGCCCTAACATGCTGTGTCCGAGCACAGCGGGATTTTCACAGCTGATGAAAATGTGTCAAGTGTTCCACTTCTTAATTTTAAAGATTTCTGGGGTCTAGAAAGCCAGCTCCGCGGTTAAGAGCACCTGAGACTCTTGCAGAGGACCCAGGTTCAGTTCACATCACCCAGATGGTGGTTCACAATTGTCAGTAACTGTAGTTCCAGGGGATCCAGTGCCCTCTTCTCACCTCTCTGGGCACCAGGCATTCACATGGTACACACACATACATGTAAGTGAAACACTCAAACACATAACATATAATATAATTAATAAAACAGCAAGACTTGTGTACCATCACACTTATGAAAATGGACTCTACTCCACACCTCCTGTACCAGTTGCTAAGATCCTAATTAGACACCAATAAAATAGTAAGCAGGGAGTGGTCTGACAGACCAGGACACCTCATTCCCGATAGGGTTAATCATCTGCTTTCCAAAATGTCTGTTAGTAACTTCCAAAATGTAGAACTCAGAGACATTTTTCTCTGGTGCATGGAATCCCCCAGGATTTTCTCTGCCAATCCACGAAGTAGAATTTTTGTGGTTTCCTTGGAGACTCAGTTGTGTTGTGTGATGTTTTCTGAAAACTGTCTTATGAAAGGATGTTTTGCTGAGAACAAAACACGTGATGTTTTTCTGGAAGCTGCCTGGTGAAAGGGCATGCTATGTTTTGCTGGAGTGGATGCTTGTGGGGACACGCGATGTTTGAAAAGAGCCTAAGTATAACCCACCAGACAGTGAGTGACAGCCTGGCATTGGTTCGCCTTGCCACTCTTTGCTGGTCTTCATTGGCCTTTGCTGGTGCTGGTCTATGCTTATGACACTGTGACATTGGTTTGCCTTGCCCCGTGATGCTCATCTTTGCTTGTTGTGACATCGTAGAGAATAACTCACCAAAGAACTTCTCGTGATATTTCAGACACTTTTTGCCACTTCGGTGGACATGGGATGATTGGCAGAGCCTTGTGGTTTCTTCTGGGTCGAACTGCTGATTCATGAATGGTGTTTTCGAGTGGATGGAGCTGATTCATGTGAACTGAACTGCTGATATCCTGACAACGAAGGTTGGAATCTCCACCGCAGGAACTCTTTCTAGACAGGTCCACATCCCCCTTTGCCCACTCCCCTCTGGTGGGTGGTGGGCTAGAAGCGAAGTTAAAGCGTTTAAGAACCCTTATTAAAGGGGATTCTGAAAAATCAAAGCCTACATATCCATTTTCCACTTCCCCAAGTTATGTCTACCTGCATGGCAACTAGCCTTTTCTGAATCAAGATTAGAGGTGATCCAGGGAAAATAGAATACCCTCTCAGGGCTCTTAGTCTCATTAATGAAAAAATTTTAAAATGGGCTCAAAAGGAAAGCTCAAGGACAATTTTATTAAAGTTTAAAAGAAAACCCTCCAGGCGGGTAAGCTGTAAATCTCAGGAGCTTCTGAGGAAAGGAGAATGGAGACGAGAAGGAAATAAGGCATGCCACTTAAGTTAGTGTGGAGGTAAAAAAGTTGTTAGAATAGCAGCCATCTGGCAGGGACAGAGTTTTAGACAAAGAGTAGGGAGACCCAAAAAATTGGGGAATCCGAAAATTTTAAGGAAAGCACGCTTAGAAAATATGGGAAGGGGAAATTGTATTTAAATAGCTGTGTGGCTGCTGCCTTTAAATTACTACATTAGGGGTGAGATTCTGGGAAGGAGAGGTACAGGCTCTCATTAGAGGAACAATTAATCTACACAGCTCTTCAGCATGGCTAAATCTACCTAGCTGTAGTGCTTGACCAGGTGAATGACCCACCCCATCCAGAATGTAGAGTCTCCACCCAGACCAGAGATTTCAAGCTCTTGACCATAGAAGTTTTCCTTTATGGGCCTTTCTTTGCTACTATCACAGAAACTTTAAAAACAGGACATCAGGATGTGCCTCTTGGTGTTTGCCAGTCTGGAGATCTGCATGTCCTCCTGTATGCTACAGGATAAGTCCATTGGCTCACCTGTCCTGGCTGGAACACATTCTCCAGTTTGAAGTTCTTTGAAACAAAGAAAAAAAACTAATAAGGTTGATTGTAGCAGAGATGCTTCCCACAGAGGACCCACAGCTTGTGCTGGGGGGCAAGGAGCTTTGCAGTGAGCTAGCTCTGGGCCTCTTGCATGAGAGGGTAACAGGAGTACACAGAGGGCTTAGCTCCTTCTTCTTAACCATCCCTCAGGAGCAGGCTCTTAGCAGTGACTGTGAACCATGGGCACAAATGACAGAGGCCTCCAGGAAAACAAGCCAGGGCAATTGCTGGGATTGGAGAATGGAAAACAAAGGAATCATAAGTGCCCGTCAGCATCAGAGAATGGCTTTCCTGAGTAGTGTATGTGGAACCCAAGACATACCCTGATTTTAAAGCACCTAAATACTGATGTTCACAGAGGGGCCCCAGCCCAGGTGTCCATGATGGCATCTAGCAGTGTGTATACAATGTGTGCAAATGTATTCATGTACACATGAATGTGGATAAATGTAAAAATGTAACAGTATTGTTCTTAAACCACCTTAATGACTATTTTACTAATGTAAATGTCAACACAATAGGTTAAAGTTGTTTCCTGGTTTCTTCTACCAAAATGAATGACAAACTTAAAGGACTTAATTGTTTAAAGACAAAACTAGAAGTTACAGTGAGTAAACTATAGGATCTGAGAGTGGGGCTGGTCTTCTGTTCTGGCAACAGTGTCAGGGAGTGCAACAGTAACACACTGCCTAAAACCAAACACAATCAAGCAATGTAAGAAGACTATGGCCTCCAAAATAATTAACACAGTAAGCAAATGTTCAAAGCCTAAGGCCAACAGCCAGAACAAATGGCAGCACAGCAAACAGTGAAGATATTTAAGGTTCAGATTTATTGAAATAAGTCAGATGGGATGGCACACTGCTATAACTCCATCACTGGGAGGCTGGGGCAGGAGCATCACAAGTTCCAGGACAGCCTGAGTCCCATAAGAATATTTTTGTCTCATAAAAAATAAAATAAAATCATTGTGAAGCTGTGCCCCTCATATAAGAAACAGGCAAAGGGCATGATCAGCAGTTCATAAGAACAGAAAGACAGACAGACAGACAGACAGACAATAAGCTTGTTTCTGTTTTAAGAAACAATATCTCAGATGATCAAAATAGTGAAACTGTTTAAATAAAAATTACTTTTGTTGAAGTTGGCCATTTAGAAAAGAAACAACAAAAATATAGGAGACCAATCAATACCAATTTTTCCAATTGACCATTTCACACTGCAGAGGTGAGCTCAGGAAGGGAGAGGCTAATTAACATTCCTGGTCAGCTCAGGAAAGGCCCTGGAAGAGAGAGACTAATCAACATTCCTCAGACAACAGAGGAGAAGACCCACCTGCAGGTGGGGACAGCCCAGAGCACATGGACACATCCCACAGGATGGACCGTTGGCCACCCGCAGACAGGGGAAGTCCCTGCCACCTCATTCCCTAAAGGCCAATCAGTTTAAAAGTCACACTGTTCTGCCAATCATATTGTGCCTAGCCGCTGTTTCTCTATGCTACCCCTGGAGATTGTATAAATGTCCGCTGAACGAGCTGCATGGGGTCACCTCTCCTTTTGGATGCAGGATGACCCCAGCATGCAGGACACTAAAAATTCCTCTTGCTTTTGCAATGATCCCTGGCTCTGCGTTGTTCACTCAAGGGGTCCCCAGTAAACTAAGGCTCTGCTCACTAGAGTCTTACAATACTAGATATGAAAAGGAGAAATCTTGATATTTCAGCTGACATTGGAATTCTAAATTTTACCAGAAGAGATAATAATATAACTTAATGACATAATATAATCAAAAATTAAATACATCATAGGTTGTTTCTAAGAGGTAAATATTACTGAGTATATCAACATCTATTCTACAGAACACAGGGTAATTTCAAATTACATTGGGAAAGTGTTTGAAAACTATTAAGTTTTAAAGCAGAGTATAAAACTGTGGCCCTATTATTTATATGTTCTTATTTTGCAGGGCTGGGAATCAAACCCAAGGCCTTGGACATACTAAGCAAACATTATACCACTTAGCTTTACCCCTAGGTCCTGTAACGTATTTACAAACAGTAACTTTTTTATTAATCCATATGCAAGTGTAATATACGTATATGTGAATTGCTCTTGGCTTGCATTGGAGTTGTATTCAATAATCAATACTGAAATTGGAAGTGCCCTATGGCTTCCGTAACTTAGCAACACAGCATGTGGTGGGTGGCAGGTGCTTCCTCTGGTGACTGAATGTCCAGTTTGGCACCCAAACGAAACAGATTCCAAGTACAGACTCTGTTGAATGCATGGCTCTCACACTAGCACAAATGGAAATGTCAAATCAAACCAACCTGAGTTGAGGAATGAACTTCAAGTGATAACTTGCTTTCTTTGCAGTTTATAAACATTTAATAAGCTTGTAAACATGGGTTTGTTAGTAGGGTTTTAAAAGTTAACAAAAACATATAAACAACCAACCACCAGGTTTGGGTTTCTCCCACCAAACAAAATGGCTTCCATTGACTATTTCCGTAGTGGAGGCTGCTCTCCCTCTCCTATCTTGCATCAGCTCTTGACAATCCCTTTCCCATCAAGAAGGAATTATCCGGAACCCCAAGCTCGCTCATTCAATTTACTCCCAATCTCTCCCTAATTGGGTATTCAATTAACATTGACTCATTTTAAGTTTTGCTTTTTTAAAACCCGCTCTGTTTGTTCACCGAAAGCTCCCTTTGTCCTTCTGAGGCTTCACTTGCATCTGAACACGAGAGAATGTCTGTGAATAAGTGTTCTCCACAGAGATATGTCCACCCCTCCAGTGTTTGTTCTGTGAACTGCTAACTGGACTAGGCAGAGGGTCCTACCTCACACCAAGGTGACCCAAATTCACCAACACATTCATACTGAAATACTGTTTAGATGTAATCTATGTGGTTGTGGCCTAGACCAGTGTGGGGCTCCTGAGATGGTGGTACAAAATAACTTAATTGTCCCAAGTGTCAGTTACATGGTTTCCAAAGTGTCCACACAACATCTAAGATGACTTCCAAACCTGGAGTACAATGTTTCCTTCTCAACTCAAATCATATTGTTCTAGTAAATCACTCAAAGTAGGTCACAGCCCTGAACCAGCACAAAGGTTCTTCCACGGCTATTAGTCCATTGAAGTGGAAATTTCTGGTTTCTTAATAACTTAGTTGTGTCACATGATGTTTTTCTGGAAGCTGTCTTGTGAGAGAGCATGTGATGTTTTTCCTGGAAACAGACACTTGAGAGGGTGCGTGATGTTTAGAAAGAATATAAATGGAACCCCACAAACAGTGAGAGGATGCTCTTACTCTGCTACCCCATGCAAAGTTTCACTGGTCTTTGTTGGTCTTCACTGGTCTCCACTTTGTAGAGAGAAAGGCACCGAAGAACTTCTCATGGTATTCTGGCGGATTCTGGCTACTTCTGCTAACTCACCATGCCTTGCTGCTTCTGCTGGATCGAGCTGCCACTACTGATTTGTGTTTGGTGTTTGCTGTTGAACTATACTGCTGGTATCTGTAGCTGCCCGCTCTGTTCTGCAGGTCCGGGTTTAGCAAGAGAGAGTGGGGGGAAGAAGGAGAAGAGCCGCAAAGAATAGAGACAAGCCAGAGGATCTGTAGTAAAGTCTTCTTTACTGTCTCCACCATACACACACCACTACACCTACTACTACTACACCACACACACACAACAAGGAAATCCTGGGTATTTATAGGCTTTTGCCACGTGCCTTGTAGGCGTGTGGATACCACATGCCTTGCAGGTGTGGATATGACGTAAGCCTTACAGGCGTGGACAGCACGTGCGCCTTACAGGCATATATGGCATAGATAGCACATGGACAACACGTGCACCGAATGCCTTGTAGGCGTGGATACCACGAGCTCCTTGCAGCTGGGGGCACTTAACAGCAAAACAAGCTATATGGGATATCAGAGTGTGCTTCAGCTGTTGTAGGCTGTTGAAAACCAAGTCTCATGTCAGGGTATATGGCTCAAGATGACTGCAAAGCTGATAGCTGCTTTCTAGCCGCTTTCTGCTTAAAGTCGGCTCCCAACAGGTATCCTGACAACAAAAAGTGGAATCGCCCTAAGGAACTCCTTCTAAACATGTCCACAATACTCTTTTTACATTAGCCTTTTCCCCTACCTCTGGTTGGTGGGTTAGAGGAGAGGTTGAAGTTCTTAAGAACCTAAAATAAAGTAGGTTTTGAAAGAAATCTAAGTCTGCAGTCCATCTTACAAGTCGTTCCGATGTCTGTTGGATGTCACGAGTAATGGCTATATTCAGTATTTTCCTCTGGGCTTCTCTCATCCTTTATCTTCCCTCCCATTTCATCTTCCAACCAAGGACCGACTTTTTATTTTCTACCTCAAAGACGCTAATCATTTGCAATGTTTTTTGCTCACATCACAACTTCTCATACCTGATATTGTCTCAAGGCTCTAGAAACAGAAGAGCAAGAACTATAGGAGATGCCACCTAAGAGACCTAGAATTTCATACCTTCCTATAATCCCTCGCTCCCCACCTCCCGCCCCCACATCCAGAACACAGCAATACTAACTCAAAACACTGGAGAGGGGCTGGAGATACGGTGCGGTTGTTGAGAGCACTTACACAGGACCTGAGCTCAGTTCCAAGCATCTACATGGCGATTCGGCCATCAGAAATAACAGTTCCCGGGGGATCTGGTGACCCCTTCAGCCATATATACGCACTGCACACATGTGATACACATGCATACATGCAGACAAAAACACTCATACACATAAAACAAAGATGATAATTTAAAAAAAAAATCACTGGAGTTGAAGGAGAACTGGGTCGCAGACAGCACCAGGCAAACGCACTTCTGAGCACTTTCTCTGGGTGGCAGTTTTTCAAAACACTGAGCACATTACTTGACATGTGACCTAACATGTATGAACATTTATGACAGAAATAGAAGTTTCACCATTCAAAAGCCTGTACACAGTGTTCTTAGCAACTTTGTTTGTAATCACCAAGTAAATCACCCTGTAAGCTGTGGCTCCTGCTGTGGGAAAATGGTTAAACAAAGCTATGCCAAGACATCCTACTGGGTAGAAAAAGGACAACCAGTGGACCCATGCACTGACCACAGAGGGCTAAGCTGAGCAGCAAAACAAACCACCTCACAGGTGGCATGAGTGTCTGCACAATGTCGGTGAGATGGAATTCTGTGAGAAATGGCTGCCATAGTTTGCTTCTCGGTCATTGTGGTAAAATGCTAATCCAGACAAGCTTGGGAAGAAAGGGTTCATTTGGCTCGCTCTGACCCATCACTGAGGGAAGCCATCAGGAACCCGGAGGCAGGAACTGAGGCTGAGGCCAGGGAGGGGTGCTGCTTACTGTCTTAGTCTCCAGGTTTGCTCAGCCTGCTCTCTCATACAACCCAGGACAAGCAACCACCCTCCCACCCCAATCATTAATCAAGAAAATGCCCTACAGGCTTGGTGGGGGCAGTTATTCGTTCTTCCCAGGAAGGTCTAGCATTGTCTCAAAAAAAAAAAAAAAAAAAAAAAAAAAAAAAAAAAAAAAACCCAAAACCCAAAACCCAAAACCCAAAAAAACCCAAAACCCAAAACCCAAAACCCCCAAAAAAAACCTAATGACCACCAGGAAGGGAAGAATACAGGCATCCTGGAGGGGTCTGCCTTGTATCGTCATCATGGCAGCCACAAAAACTGCATGGGATAAAATCACATAGAACACTCACACACAAATACACATACACACCACACACATATCACATGCACACACAAATATACATACAAACACACAGAGAGAGACACACAGAGATACACCACATATACACAAATACACACAGACATAGTAAAGAAGGGTATGCAGATCTGGTGAGACCCAAACCTAGCCACTAAACTGCACCACTATTGATTTCCTGGCTCTAATATTGTATTGCAATCATACAGGACCCAAGGAGAGGGTGTGGGCCAGCCGGACATACATGCAGAGTGGTGACATAGTCTGTAGCAGTGTTGGGTTTCTCTACAATCCTGTCTTGTCAGAGGGAAACACGGATCTCTCCCCCTATAGTCCACTGCGTTTCCTGGAATTTTAACGATTCCTATTTTGTGTGTTGCCATGGTGATGTTTAAAGAGGTGAGAATTGTGCAGTGCTGTACAGAGAATGTGACTCTCTCCCAGAGGCTCAAACGGCATTTCCTCAGAGCAGCAGATGCTCCCCTGTCTCCCACCCACCAGCCTTGCAACCTCGCAGGTCACCTGCAGACTGTGATGTCAGGGAACTGACACTTACGGGGCAGAGAGCAAGTGATGGAGGATGGAGACGCATGATGGGTGCCGCATCTGACTCCCTCCGGCTATCATGAAGCTGAGGTGCTCTCGACTCTATCCTCTACGGGACCTATAGACCTGAACCCCAGGTGCCCTCAGCAGTGACCTGTCACAATCATACTCTCTGATCTCTTCCTTTCTTCCTGTCACCCCACCTCCCCAACTCCACTGCCCAGATGGAGCCAATGAACCCATCTCTGGGCTGACTTTTTCCAGCCTGACTAAGGGAAGGTTCCTAAGTAGGTTCTGGGGTCCCAGTCTCTCACAGCCCAGAGTTTTGCTTTCCTTAATCTATGGTAAACTCAAAGACACTGCGTGAAACATCATGGAAATTTAGCAAAATATACCTTTAAATTATTCATTTATGGCTGACCACGATGACCTTAGTACAGGTTTAGGTCCTCTGCAACGTCTGTTTGCCTGGTCACCAACATGGACATTGATTTTAAGCTGTGTGTTCAACAAATGACTGAAAACGCCATTTTAAAAGTCTCCGTAATTTGGTGCTACAGGGACAGCTCAGCCGTTAGGAGCACTTGCTGCTCTTGCAGAGGAACTGGTTCCAATCCCGGCACCCACATAAGGCAGCTCAGAATTTCTAAACTCCAGCACCAGGTGATCCAGTGCCATCTCTGGCCTCTGTGGATACTGCACACAAGTAGAGCACAGATATGGACACAAGCAAACACATAAAAATAAATGTTTAAAACACAAAAGACACACTCATGGAAGCCACCCTCAAATGCATTCTTCCTAGAAAAGTGACACACAGTTACAGGCCGCGAGGCTCTGGTAAGCATGGACAGCAAGTACCACAAGCCCCAGAGCCTGGAGCATATAGTGGAGATGAACCTCCTTTGTCTAGTGACATGGTAGCCATGGTAACGTCACGTGCAGATGATTCACCTGACTGAGGATGAAGTGTAAACAAACCTATTATGCTGCCTGGAGGGAACTGCAGAACGGACATCTTTAGCACTTGGTGAGAATGGCCTGCGAGTTCCCCTCTGCATGCAGCTACTATTTTAGGGTTCTCTCCATCTGTATTAAAAGGTGCACCGTGAAGCAGTGTGCTGTGTACTGATTCCTGCACACCTGTGTTTACCAAATCTCTTGCCTGGAGGTCACGTGGTTGCCCTCAATGCAAGAATGCATCAGCAACACCTGAGGATGTGAGTCTCAGAATGGCCCTCCATTAAATGACATCTCTGCTGTGATGGGAGAGGTGATGAGTCACAAACAAAGGACCGAGTGTTGAATTTCCAAAGGACAGCATGGGAGTCATTCAACCTAAAGCAAACTGGTAGGGCAACAGAAGTAGCAGGTTCTGAAAGACAGTCTTGTCATGAGCTGCCTAGGTGACTTTTTAAAAATACTTTCATTTTTTGAGAATTTCATAAAATGTACTTTGCCCATATTCGCCGCTACTCGTCCAAGATTGGTCCACAGCTTAGAACGTTTACAACCTCATTCTGTTTCCAGTTTGCTCTCTGTTTCATGCTTGCATCCTGCCTCCAGCTGCCTCCCTGCCTTCCTGAGCCTGCCTCCTGCTGCCCCAGAGCCTGCTTCTGCCCAGCCATAGTGGACTCTTATCCTTCTGGAACTACTAGTTAAGATGAAACTTCCTTCCATAAGTTGTTTTAGGTCATGATGTTTTTCACAGCAACATAAAAGGAACTAATACACTGTCCTTGTAGGAATCGTAGGAATTCTCACATAGCCATTGGGAATCTATGTGAGAATCCAGAGGTGGAGGTTGGGGCCTCCCTGACTCATTTAGCTTTCTGACTCTCAGTGTCTGGTCAGCAGAGAACACGTGTAGAGCAACATTCAGGTTCCACTCAGAGTGACCAGTACTCATGACTGGCCTGCACTGGCTGACCATGTATTTAGAAGTCCTTTGATTCATCAGAAAGGGACAACCCCAGATATCCAGTCCCTTTAGACTTAGAACTGAAAACCTTTGCTTTACTGTAGCCTTTGTTCCATCGTCCTGCCACAAGCCAGCCAGTGTGGTCAGACAGTAACACTGAAAGAGCTTTGTCATTTACTCCCAAGCAATTAAACCCAGCGTCCACCTAGAAAACCACAGCACATAGAACAGACAAAGCTAATTGGAAAGCGGTGACGAAGCCGGAGGAGCACGTTGCGTGTGCTTGACCCTTTCTGAAGTCACAGATCCCAAGACGATCTAATGCTCGCACAAAAATTAAACTATGGAACAGAGCAGAGGCGCCAGGAACAGAGCACACAGATATGGAGAAATAGCTTTCGGCCCTGCCACAAGAAAAGAGAAATCGCTCAACAAATGATTCAAGAACTGCTGGCCCTGTACACGTCAAAGCGAACAATTCAGTTGAAACCTCAACTTTACGTGGACCAGGAGCCCACAGGTGAAACATCGAGGGGAAACCCTGAGGTCTTGGTTTAAGAAACGATTCCTTGGATGAGATACCCCAAAAGTGAGTACAAGACAGGTTGTTGAATTAACCATGGTTATAATGTAAAACTTTTGCTCTCTGGTAACCACCAGTAAGAGAATGGAGTAGATAAAATTACAAACTACAGAAAGTTTTCAAAGCCAACAAGAAGAAAAAGTAAAAACTTGGCAAAGATGTGTATATGGACATGATGTATATCATCAGCAAAGACAGAGAAGGTCCTCTGCATTTGTGATTAGAGGGGAATGTCAATCAAAACCGTAACTAACCATAACTAGACTTCGGCTCTAAGTCCCCGAATACCTGTTTCAGTGGCTAAAACTCAAGGTCTGTCTAGATCAGCCATTGATCAGACACAGAAGAACCAGAATGCTTGCACACTATTGGTAGAAAAATGTAAAAGGTGCGATTATTTTTGGAAATCTAGGAAGCTTCTTTTTAAAACTAAACATGCAGAAAATGATGACATATGCCTTTAATCCCAGCACTTAAGAGGCAGAGGCAAGCAGATCTCTGTGAGTCCAAAACTAGCCTGGTCTACATAATGAGGTCAATCTGTGTTACATAGTGAAACCCTCAGAGGAGAAGGAAGAGAAGAAGGAGGAAGAAGGGGAGGAGGAAGAGGAGGAAATAAAAGAGCTGTGTGCAAGTTTCAGCTGTTCCATTCCAGATATTTACCCTGAAGAAAGCTAAGTGAATGTGTTCATGGCAGTTATTTGTGTAAGAGCTACTAACTGGAAAAAGACTGAAATCTGAAATGTGAATGGATGAGCAAACCGTAGAATGTCCATAGAGTAGAAACCATTAAGCATTTAAAAGGATTACTGCTGCATGCTGTAACATTAATGATTCTCAGAATACTGATGCTGAACAAAAGAAGTCAGATGAGAAAGATAAATCATTGTGTAATTCCATGCACATGTGTGCATGAGCACACAGACACTACACTATGTATATGCACATACTTGTATATGCACATACACACATATACACATACCACATATACACACATACCACACACACATCACTATATATACACACATAACACATACATAACACATATACACACACCACATATACACACATAACACACATGTATACACATACCACACTACATATATAGACATAACACACATACACACAACACGTATACACACACAACACATATACACACATAACACACATAACACATATACATACATAAAACACACACACATCACTATATGTCTATTAAGACTGAAAGACGCAAAACATACACATTCCATCTTTGTACACAGAGGCAGAAGGGACATCAATCAATACTTACCTTTTCTCTAGAGTTGAAGAAGTTGAAGGCCAGAAACCAGCTGGCTTTTCCAAAATCATATGCTCAATAGTGCACAAGAAGGAACAGGGACACTAGAATTCTTGATTCCTGCCTTTGAATTTGTTGGACACTCACAACATACTGAGGGAAGCTTCTTCCTCTGAAAAAACAGCTGGGGAGCTGGGCAGACTCACCTCTGGGGTATAGCTTATCTGAGGTGATTCTGAACAAGAGAAAATGCTGGTGAGCATGGGCCAGAGACAGGAAAGAGGAATGGAGGATCGCAGCTTTTCCCTCCTGATGTCAGGGTGAGAGGCTGGCTCAGGCAGCTCTGCTGAGTGTGATGGGATTTCCACTCCTGCTGAGACAGAAGGCCTGGGAATCTCAAAAAGGCAGAATCTCTTGGGAGACTCTGCCTTGGCCAAGTGTGTGTTTGTCCACAGTTGGGGCTTGGCCAGATCCACAAGGTTCCACAGGAACAGAAGACTCCCAGAAGGATCTCTACGGGGCAGGGGATGTCAACAATAGTTTTCCCTAACTGGGGCATGTGCTGAACTATTTTAGGGGGCTGGAGCTCACTCTCAACAGCAGTATTACAAGATGACAGTAATGCTCCTTGTTTACAGTCACATATGAAATACTCAGGACTCTGAGAAGCAATGGTACATGTGTGTGTTTGTGTGTGTACCTGAGTGTGTGTGCATGTACATGTGTGTATTTGTGTGTGTATCTGTGTGTGTATCTATCTGTATTTCTGTGTGTATGTGTATATTTTTTGTGTATCTCTATGCATCTGTATGTGTGTATCTGTGTGTGGATGTGTGTATTTCTGTGTGTGTGCTTATGTGTGTGCATGTGTGTATTTCTGTGTATGTATCTGTGTGTGCATGTGTGTATCTATGTATACTCATATGTGTATTTCTGTGTGTCTATGTGTCTGTGTGTGTATCTGTATGTGTGCATGTATGTATCCGTGTGTCTCTATGAGTTTGTGTGTCTAAGTGTGTACATATGCATCTATGTATATCTGTGTGTGCATGTGTGTATCTATGTGTCTGTGTGTATTTTTCTATGTCTGTATGTACATGTGTGTATCTCTGTGTGTGTCTTGTTTGTGTATATGTGGTACATATGCATGTGCGTATCTATGGTTCTGTGGGTATCTGTGTGTGTGTGTGTATGTGTGTATTTCTGTGTGTGTCTATGTATCTGTGTGTGTGCATGTGTGTATTTCTGTGTGTCTCTTGTGTGTGTGTCTACGTGTGGATCGTGCACACAGAGGCCACAGGAGAACATCAAATGTCCTGCTTCATCACTCTCGGTCCCATCCCCTTGAAACAGGGTCTCTCACTGAATCTGGAGCTAAGCTGGCAGGCTCACAAGAGCGATCTTCCTACCTGCCCTCCCAACCCGATGCCTTAGTGCTGCTTTCAGGCAAACCTGCCGTTTATATACATGTTGGGATCTGAACACCTTATGCTCACAGAGCAAGCACCCTTCCCCTGTGAGCCTTATCTCCAGTTCATCAGTGAAGTTGTTTAATGCTGCCAGGCCATTTGTTCTGAGATCTGGGTGAAGGCCAGATGAGTCCCAAATGGCACTTTCCCTCCCGAGCTGGATGGGTGTCAGGAGGAAACCCTCCAACATCTACTCCTGCCTTGTCAGGAACAAGTCAGCTCGCTGAGCTGCCCCTGTAACAGTCAGCACCGAGGTCTCCCACGGTGTGAACTTGGGAAGAGGAAGTAGAGCTCAGCTCTGCCTGAACTACTGAACCAGCTCCTGCGAGCTGACCTTTCACCTCTGGGAACATCCTTTATAAGAAGTGTCCGAACACCTCAGTCCTGGGCCCCACAGTTTATGTAACAATGGGACTTAAAATGGAGCCCTTGGGCCACTGTGCATGAGTTGGGCTGGGCAGGCGAGGGTTAGTCACTCAGGTACTGCCTGCTCACATCCATACATCAACCATCCAGAGAATATCCTTGACCTCAAGGCTTGGGGAAGTCCCTGCTGAGCAGAGATGTGTATATTGCCACACACCAGAGCTGGGAGAATCCCGCATTGTCCACAGAAGACAGCCAATGTCTCCTGCCTGGCTTCTGTGAGATAGTCCTGGGAGCTACCTTCTTTAATAATTCTAACCTTTAACCTTTTGCCCTTTACCCTAATAAACAGTCACTGTCACTATCATGCACCGTACGGATGTTTCTGGCAAATCATCGTGTGTGTGTGTGTGTGTGGGTGTGTGTGTGTGTGTGTGTGTGTGTGTGTGTGTGTGTGTGTTTCCTACAACCCCTCGTACAGCCAGTCTTCCCTACTTCCAGACAGACCTCAGCCCTAATGACATCTGAAGACTAACTCTGTCTTGTCCTTTTTCCTGATTCTCTATGTTTTCCTTTACCAAGACCTTCTTAGTGCAATCCATTCTGCAGTAGCCTTCCCCTGCTGTGTGTCTCAGATATGACCCCCAAGTAACAACAATAATTAAAGAAGAGGGCAGGAGTATCAGAAGGAGCAAGATGGAGGAGAGGTGGGGCACTGAAGCATGGTCATACTGATGTACGTCCTCAGAAATATAATTACTAAAAAAATAAAAAGATACTTGCAAGCAGAGAAGAGGATAGGATTCACCTCCAGACATGTATTGTGGAATCTGGTGGGCTAGCCCAGTACTCATCCTGCCCTCCTTCCCCAGGCTAGAACCTACACCAGCTGGACAAACAGGTAGCTAAAGATTAAGAGCCCCAGTCTCTGACGCAGCGTGAAGTGGCCACGTGACTAAGTAGTGACCACTGGTAGGAAATAGACTCGTGATGTAGGTCTCCTGGGGGACAGCTTGAAGGAAGTAGGAACATGGACAGGAATGGTGGCGTCTGGCAGCTTCTTGCTCCACAAGAGGAAGTCACATCCCAAGGCTGGAGGAACAGGGAGACCAAGGAAGTCTGGCTTCCTGAAGACTCTCTGAAGCCACTGCCAGGAGTGAGCTGTCTTCACATTTCCTTCTCAGAAGGAGCAAGTGACCCAGAGTTTTGAGCTACCGTTGTTCTGGATTCTCTGGCCCACACAGCTGGGTCTTTACTAACCAAAGTAGAGGTGTGTGCAGCCACCTCCTGAGGGACTGAGCGGGGCTCCCCAGGCCTCGGCAGCATTGCATGGATGATTCATTTAAAAGCCTTCTATTCTGGATACTACTCTCTCCGTTTCCTACAAACCCAATTACCAAGAGAACAATTGGATTTTTCCAAGTCCCTCAGAATGTTCTCTTTAGATGTTCTTGGTATTAAATAGTAACAGAATTTAAATGGCATCAACAGAACACACAGATGTGACGTGGTGATGAGTTACATAAATGGGAGAGAGAGAGAGCACTGGCACACAGGAGCCCAGGGACTGTGGCCAAGATGGAAAAGAGGCAGAACACAACAGGCTGACAGATCTGCCTCTGGCTTTCAACTGTCTTCTTGCATGCAGACCCTTCTTGGGCTTAGGCCAGTCTTCTCTGTCCATGGAGGGTAATATTAAAAGACCAGGACCACATTTCACTGTTCTGAGTGCCAGGGCTGACAGTGAGTGAGTCCATGTCACCGCCCTACCAGTTAACGAACCGTGGGTCTGCCAGCACTTTCTCTTCTGTCTTGGCAGCAGCCCTGTGAGGCATGGCTGTTCCCACCATTGCTTTATCCATCGGTAAATGATCCAGAAAGAAGTTAAATTTCATCCTCAAATTCCCCAGCAACCAAGAGGCAGGGTGGGGACTTGAACCCAGTATGTATGACTCCAGAGTCTGTGCACTCAGCCACTCTGCAGTGTGAAAGGTAGATGCTGTGTCAAGAAAAAAAAAACCAGGAGGAGTGAGAGGAAGGATGGGGAAGACGAGGGGGAGGAGAAAGGAGAGGAAGGATGGGTTAAAAAAAAAGAGAGAGAAAGAAGAGAGAAGGAACCAACCGGTACTTGATTAGCACACACTTTTCACACAGAGGACTAGGACAGAGTGTGTTCTGCTGGTAAGACTGGCCAGGGTCCAGGACACAAACTACTGCCCATGTCTGTGGCTTGTGCTCGCCACAGATACATGGGACCTCTGAGCCTCACATCTACATGACAGGTGAAAAGAAGCAAGGAGAACACAAAAAAATGCCTCCAAATTCCTAGCAGACAGCCTCTTGTGGCCACTAGTAGCTGCAAGGGATTCTGGGTAAGCAGATGTCCTTTCTTAGTGCATCTGTTGGTAAGGCAGGGCTGCGGGTTGAAGCTTGGGTGGTGGGGCAGATAATCTGCATTACAACCTTGAAACTGATTTCTCAAGCTCATCATCCTCCACATAGTTTTCAGGACACTGCAGTCACCCCTAGTGAATCCTCTCATCCCGATCCCAGCCTGCCTCTCCTGGCACTCACAACGAAGGGACCCCAGAACCACACCATGACCTCTGCTATCCACCAGACTTTCAGAAAATCATCAAAGAATTTATATCCCAGGCTACATTTATGGAGCTTTAGTGAGGCTTAACTTTTAAATTAGATTTTGGGAAAGAATGTTCCAGAACACAGCCTTTCTCCAGCTGAGTGTGAGCCACGCCTTAGGACTCAAGTGGTTGCTGTGACCTAGATATGCCTTCAACCATCTTGGAGATGCCATAAAAGATATAGAGGCACTTCAACACAGAGTCTACAGAAACTTAGTGTGGAAAAACAAAAGCAAAAGCAAACAACAACAAAACCCTCTTAGAGGGAAGTATATTCCTGACTGTGAGAAGCGGCCAACAAGAGTTATGTTCTAGGATGACAGTTAAGGGAATGAGACTAGCCATTGCCTTTGGACTCCAAGTTGGATCTTTGTGACTTGCTTTGGCTTCTTCAAACAGCAGCAAAATGAGTTAAGGGGCTCCTAGGCTCCCAGCAAATGGAAACAATAACCAACAGAGTCGAAAGCTAGTATGCAGAAATGTGTGGTAAACTCATCTTGTAGTTGAGTAGGGTAAATTCTAGATGGTTCTTCCGAGCACCCATGTAGAAATTCAAAAGCCAAATCCCCTAAGGGGAGGCGCTTCTCAGAAGCCTTGTGAGAATCACAGGTAGGGGCTTGGAGCTGCAGCTCACAGCTTGAAAGTTAACGGTGTAGTCAAGGGAAACGTGCATATCGCTTTCTATAAGCAAAAGAAAATAAACCTGCTTTCTCCCTCAAGTGGAAAAATCAGAAGATAAGAAGAAGAAATTTCACTGAAAAGAAAATACACTACTTTGAAATTTAAAAATCTTAGCCCAGTGGTTTTTTTAATCCTAAAATTTCTCTAAAACGGTATGGAAGGCCTACCCACAGTAAATCCAGTTACCGTTCATGCTGCACGCATGCGTGATAGCCGCTCCTGGGCGCACTAAATTCGATTAACATGCATGCTACACACGCGCGTGTCGAAATCACAAGGACTATGCGGGAAAATGCTAATAGATAAATTCTCCTTTAGCTACCAGTATAGCATTTTGGAAACAACAAGTCGTGTGTCGTAGATTGGTTTCAACACAGTATCTACTGTGTCCTGTAGCCGCTCGGTCCTACTACTTCCCAAGATAGGAAGCCCGTTCTCCTCCCGTAAAACCAAGGCTGGGGTCGCTAGCCAAGGGAAGGTCTCAGAAGAGCAAGTTTGCCAGATCCAAGTCTAGTCAGGGGACCTTCCCCACCTGGGCTTTCCAGTGAGAAGCACCTCCACCAGAAAAGCAAGGCTGACCCAGCCTATAACAATGAGCAAGCAAGCCTAAGAAGGAGGTAGCATTTGCCCCAGCTGAAGGTCTTCTAGACCAAGTAGCAGGAAGCCAACCTCTAAATATGGGAGCATGACCAGCTGAGAGCAGCTACGCTGCCTGCCTGCACTGGTGCTTTGGCAAATTCCTTTCAGTTCTTAGGGATTTCTTTAGGATGTGAAACCATTCTTGTTTGTACATCCTTTAAAAGCATACCATTGATTTGTCAACTCCCTGTATTGAGCCAGTAAGCCCTAGATGGCTTATCACACAGCCTCTATCCATGTGGTCTACCCTTGTCTGCATGTCCAATTCTTTTGCAGACAGAATGAAGCATGAGAGTCGTCTCCGCCAGAATGGAAGGTTCATGGCTAAAAGAAACGGAAAGGTCATTGACAAGCTTTCAGTTTCAAACTGATTTCCTCATCTTCTTTAATAAAATAATAGCCTGGAAGGGTCTTTGTGGCTAGGAAGATACTTCTAACCGTGAGATAATAGCTGATGTTACTGGACTCTCATAGGTAATACCAATATACAAACCCCAAAGACACCCAGGACTAACTTCAGTGGAACTTCAGGGGTGAGAGGAGCTATTATCTATAACAGAGACTAGAAGGGGCCCAAGGATCGTTGACTCAGCCCTGTCTTCTATGTGCAGTCATGATAGCCCAACCAGCCCTCTGCATCCTTGACCATCATTCTGAGGAGACCTAAAGAAGGAAGGAAATAAGATGGTCGGAGTTATACCTTCAGGGGATGAGTGGACTTTAAATACCTGAGTTGGACTCAATTCAGGACTGGAGTAAATTCATCTTTTCCTTGTTTCTCAGAGTTGTAAACTCAAAGGAAAATAGAACAGTTGTAGGAACTGTTATTTCTTGGTGGGAGGGGGCTGTGTCTCCCTAAAACTGTATTTCCTACTCAGAAATGAGGTCTTTACAGGCGTGACTGGTTGAGATGAGGCTGTCGGCAGGGAGGTATTGATCAATATGACCAGTGTCCTGATAAGAAGAGGAGACAGATACACAGGAAGAAATGCCCATGGGTGAATGAGGAGGAATGAGATCAGAAATGGGTAAAACATAAGCAAGAAGTGCCAAGATGGCTAGACACGTGAGGAGCCCAGAGAAAGGCAAAGTCTCTCCTGGAGCTGCTCCCAGATCAGCCCTTCCAACACCTTGGTCCTGACTTGCAATCTTCATAACCATGAGAACCTGTTTCTACTGGTTACTCTCCAAGATCCTGGTGCTTTACTCCAAGCCTAGTAGGACAGACATAATGTCCACTGCATTTAAGGGAAAACATTGACACCTTATGGTTGATAGAACAAAGGTTATGTCAACACTCTTCTTCTTGAGTCTCAAAAGCAGTCCTTGAGTGTCCCTTGAATGTCATAGGGAGAGGAGCCCTGCCCTGGCCCCTGGGAAGGTAAACAGGTTTGGAGGCCCCAGAGGGAGCATATTCTGGTGTTCCAAAGGCTTCTGCCATGGCTTTAGGTTTTGAAGAAAGAGGACTGGTGGGAGATACATTGTTAGAGGAGCCTACCTTTTCGGGGTTTTAACTTGGGGACATTAAAATCACCCTGAAAATATGATGGGAAAAAGACACCTATGCTGGTTTGTTGTTTGTTTGTTTTCAAGTTGACACAACCTATACTTTTTGGAAGGAGGACCCTCAGTTGGGTGGGTGGTTGCCTCTATCAAGTTGGGCTGTGGGCAAGTCTTGTGGGGTGTTTCCTTGACTAATGCTTGGTGTGGGAGAACCCAGCTCACTGGAGTCACTGCCTCCCTGGGCAGGCGGCCCTCGGTGGTATAAGAAAGCAGGCTGAACAGTGGGGGAGCATGTCAGTTACAGCTTCCCTCCTTGATCTCTGCTTTAGCTCCTACCTTGGCTTCCTTAGATACTAGACTTCAACCTATAAGCCAAATATACACTTTCCTAGGACAGTGTCTGATCTCCATCCTTAGAAAACAAGTCAAGAACTTATGTCTTAGGGCCAAGGGTATTGCTCAGTTGTAGAGCACTTACACACCCAAGGCCCTGGGTTCAATCTCAAGCATGAAATGAAGGAAGGGAGAAAAGAAGGGCTGGAGGGAGGGAGGGACAGAGGGAGGGAGGAAAGGAGGAAATGAGGAAGAGATGGAAGGAGGAAGGGAGGGGATGATGGAAGGACAGAGGGTGGAAAATCTTTAACAAGTAGATTTTAGAAATGAAAAAAAACTAAGAAAATAAAAGAAAGGCAAAGAAATCAATCACTGCAGAAGCCATGGAGAGACCCTCAATTTTTTTTCAGGTATTGTTTTTAACATTCCAGTGTTTTCTAAAAATTGGTTATTTTATTTATTTATATTTCAAATGTTATCTTCTTTCCTGGTTTCCCCTCTGCAAACTCCCCATCCTCTCTCCCTCCCCCTGCTTCTATGAGGGTGCTCCTCCTCCTACCTATCCACTCTCACCTCCCCACCCTGGCATTCCCCTCCACTGGGGCATCTAGCCTTCATAGGACCAAGGGCCTTCCCTCCCATTGATATCAGATAAAACCATCCTCTGCTACATGTGAAGCTGGAGCCATGAGTCCTTCCATGTGTATTCTCTTTGTTTGGTGGTTTAGTCCCTGGGAGCTCTGGGGGTCTATTTGGTCTATTGTTGTTCTTCATATGGGGTTACGATCTCCTTCTGCTCCTTCAGCCCTTCCCCTAGCTCTTCCATTGGGGTGCCCAGGCTCAGTCCAATGGTTGGCTGTGAGTATCCGTATCTGTATTACTCAGGTGCTGGCAGAGCCCCTCAGGAGACAGCTATATCAGGCTCCTGTCAGCAAGCGCTTCTTGGCATCAGCAGTAGTGTCAGGGGTAGGAGGGGGGGGTGTCTGCAGGTGGTATGGATCCCAAGGTGGGGCAGTCTCTGGATGGCCTTGCCTTCAGTCTCTGTCTGCTCCATTTTTGTCTCTGCATAGGAACAATCCTGGGTTAAAAATTTTGAGATGGGTGGGTGGTCCTATCCCTCCACTGGGGTCTAGAGACCCCAAATTGTAAGTGTCACAAAAATCCTCACCTGTGAAGCCCCAGAGAAATAAAGATGCTGAAGAATCTTCCCTGGCTCTCTAACTGTTCAAATAAAGACCCAGACAAGACCCTGGGAGCCTGGCGTCCCCTGGTGGCCATTCACATTTAGCTTCCAAGTGCCTCACAATGGTATCCTGACCTTATCCCAATTCCTCTACCATAGCAAGGTAGCTCAGGCCAACACATAGCTTATTGTGAACTTGCTTCAGGGGCAATAAATATGAAAGAAGATGCAGATGCTCACAGGAAATGACAACTGCATTTTATGTGCCTTAAATTTCAAACCAGAAGAGAAAAAACATTCCAATCTGAGAAGCTGGAAACAGGGCCTCTTCCCCTCCCCCAGGTCTATTTAGGAAGAAAGCAAGACTAAATTGTAGAATACAGACAGGAGTTGGGTCGAGCTGGAGGGATTGGAGCCATTTGGAAAAGTTCTTTGGAAAGAAACTCTGGGTAGATTTTTTTTTAGAGAACTAACTCTTGAGAAATTTAAATTAAACAAAACAGATTTCAAAATGCATTGGATTATTTAAAGCAGCGAGTATCTATCACAAATAAATTTCTTTCTTCTTCTAGCTGTGTTCCACAGCTTAACTTACAAAATAGAAGTAAACGAACCCCCAGAATTCCATCCCCAGACCTAATCAACCCCTATTGTTTACAAGCATCTGTGTCTCTGCACTAAAACAGATCTTTGATGTCGCTAAGCATGTATGTGGCAGGCGAGCCCTCACCCCACAAGGTAGGCATCACTAATCGCACTCGTCAGTTGAGCATCAGAGTGAGTAAAGAAAGCAATTAAACCAATTAATGTTAGGATCTGGAACGAGGATCGGTGTTTTCCCAAAGCCAATCTTCTGTGTATCATCTCTAACTTGGCCCTGAAGAAAGTGGACTAGCTCTTAAACCACCATCTCCACAAGGAAGATAATGCTGGACTGAGAATTAACATTTATGTGGGAGCAGGACACCTCGCTGAGGTCCAGAAAATATTCTGAAGCTGGGTTTGTCATGACCGTTGTATGACAATGATAGGACAGTTATCAAAATCACCCAGTCCGATTTTGTACTTAAAATAGATAAAGATGTGGTATTTAAATTCTGTATCAGTAACCAAATAAGCACGCAATTCACACAAAAGAATAATAGTATACCCAACCTAAAAGCAGTGGTGGGGATCACAAGGTACAAGAACTAAAGATGTCTGGTAGGGTAACTTTCCGTCAGCCCAGGATGGCTCTGACACAGAAGCATCATCACAGTGCAGCCCCAGGGCATCATCACGATGATGGGCTTAGCACCTCCAGGCTCTGCTATGGCTGACTCTCTCTCCTCCTGGCGACACCTCTTCAGTCAGTGTCCACAGAATATCTCCCATGTCTCCTTCCAGCCAAGACCTGTTTGCAGAACTTTTGTTTACCTTGGTGTATAACTGACTGGTTCATATCTAAACAACTCTTTCTAAAAAGGTAATGGTATGATTTTGAGACTAAAATTAGGACACACATACACACGCGCACACACATACACACACACACACACACACTCACACACACACACAAGCCTAAATACTGGGTTTTGGGGATGATTCCATGAGTAAGGGCACTTGTTACCAAGCCTGATGACCTCATGACCTGACTTTAATCCCTGGAAACCACGTGGTAGAAACAGAGTTGTTTCTGCAGATTGCCCTCTGACCTCCACATGGCTTATGTGCCAGATAAAAATAGATAGATAGATAGATAGATAGATAGATAGATAGATAGATAGATAGATAGATAGATTAGGTAAGCAAACAGACAGACAGACAGACATATAGGTAATGAAATAAGGAAAAAACAAACCTAAATGTCTCATCTAGATGGCCGCACCATTTTAAAATTAAAGAAAAAATTTTCAGCTTCTTCTCATCCTACCATAGACCTCTCTACCTCTTCCCCATTCTCAACATCCCTACCTCAGCTTCCCAGCTATGTTGCTCTGACTCTAGGCTGGTCTGCTAACAGGGATCTCCACCAACTCATGATACTCAATGTATTTGAGGAGACCCTCAAATACATTGGGTATCCCAGATATTATGACCCAGCAGTTCCTGGTTAGCCCAAGGTTGTCACATAGTGTTTATCGTCATTATCTTCTCCAGGCCCCGCCTCCCTCCCTCCTGTGCCCTGCACTGGTGAGACAGGAACACCAACCTCCTATAGGCCCCACTCCTAGCGTGTGCTGCTGTTGACAGGACAACAGTCTCATAGCTGCTGGAGGTGGCTGCCCACTCACCGGCCTCTTCTGGCATGCGGCAGGATGTAGACAGCAAAGCTGTGACGTGGGTGCCCAGCACATGGCGTAGCATGCTGAAGTGGGCAAATGTGTACACTGTGTCCCAAGTCACGGTTGCCTTCTAACCCTGGTCCCATGAAGGAAACTTGAAGAAAATCTAAGAATCCAACCTAGACAAGGCCTTCTGCTCAGAAGAGCTGTTTCACAGACTGCCTGTGACAAATGCAGAGGCGAAAGTTGCTTTTCATCCTTGTCTTAGTTACAGTTTTACTGCTGTGAACAGACACCATGACCAAGGCAAATCTTATATGGACAACATTTAATTGGGGCTGGCTCACAGGTTCAGAGGTTCAGTCCATTATCATCAAGACAGAAGCATGGCAGCATCCAGGCAGGCATGGTGCAGGAGGAGCTGAGAGTTCTACATCTTTATCTGAAGGCTGCTAGCAGGATACTGACTCCCAGGCAGCTAGGATGAGGGTCTTAAAGCCCACACCCACAGTGACACACCTCCTCCAACAGGGCCACACCTTCTAATAGTGCCACTCCCGGGGCTGAACATACACAAACCACTACAATCCTGGTGGACAAACCATCTAAGCACTTTGCGGTGTGTTTCCCAGAGAGACTTACACTGGAGTCAGCGTACAACCTGCAGTGACCTGCCCCACTCCAGTGGGGAACTTAGGTTTCCCCAGCTGCCAGAGCCAGGGCATCAATACAACATTGCTTTGTATATGCTGAGCACAGGGTAAGACCAGAACAGGTAAGAGGGGTGGTTTAAGAAACTTTATATCAAGGTACAATTATCAGACAAAGTACCCATTAATTTCTAAAACTCAGTGTTTGAGCATGCTTGTGACCCTCCCTGAAGATCTGACTTGCCTTCAAAGTTTTCTCAGCCCACGTTTCAGTAACTGTTTCTGAGCAGCACTTTAAAATTCAGCCACATTTTCCTGCCAGTCCAGAAAAGCGATAAAATCTGTTGATTTCATTTCTATTTCCAGAGATTCTAAAGACTTTAAAAATACAAAATGTAGCCTTATATCTAATCTTCCCGCTGGGCATTAGTGTTTCATAGACGTATTTGCTGATATTCAGCGCCCCCTTACACCTACAATCCAGCTGCACCCAAAGCCCCATGCTTGGTTTCCGTTTGGACAGGGTTTACATTTGGACTGTATACACTTCTTTCCTGAATAGCTTGCACACTCAGGTTTCAGCCATTCTTTAAATTACTTACTAGAAAATCTTTTCCCCTAAAACTGAAAAAAATTAAGAGTGTGTGTGTGTGTGTGTGTGTGTGTGTGTGCATGTGCAGAAGTATGCACAGCAGGTGCCCAAGGAGACGAAGAAAGTGAGAAACAGCCCTAGAACTAGAGTGATAGGTAGTTGTAAGCCACTAGATGTGGATGCTGGGGACTGAACTCAGGGACCAAACTTGGGTCCTCTGGAAGGGTAATAGCATGCTTCACACTGAGTCATCCCACTGAAAGATCTTAAGATACAAAAAAAAAAAAAAAAAAAAAAAAAAATGTGTGCGGTGGTCTGCAGTGCTCACATACTCTTGGGCTCGAGTGATCAACAAAGGCCCAGAAATGTTAATGTTTGCCCAGACTCTACAGAGGAACACATGACTTCACTGTCAATAAACATTATGTTGTTATCACTGCTCCATTTTATCCTTGACAGTTGATCCACTGTGCAGTTAATTTATATATTAAACTTGGTTGTGAGCACGCTCATGGACATAGAGAAAACATAGCACCTATATGGTTTGCCACTATCCACAGCTTCAGATCACCTCACAGTGGCTTTTCACCAAGACCCCACACGCTGATAGATTACTTCGTGCTTACATAGTGCTAATATACCCACAGCCTAGCACGACATGCTTATCTGAGGCCAGGCAGATCTTTGACAGCCGTCAGTTTGTGCACAGAAGAGCATCTTGGTCTTTGTCAAACACTGAAGAAGGTTAGAGTCTAGCTGAGTGGTAGACAGAAAACAGCTAGTGAATACGGACAGACTATGGGCAGGGTGAGGCACTCATCCTTAGAAACATGGGCTGGGAGGAAGGGTGGACCAGAAGGGAGCCAGGACCAAAAGAAGGGAAGGAGGAGGAGATCACTGAGAGGACAATGATTAGTCATCGTGAGAAAAGCTCCTGAGGAATCTGGCTAGTGTGAGAGAGACCACCAGCCAGCATCAGCATCTGGAAAGGAAAAGATGCTGGCTCAAGTCTGCACTGGAGTCACGGGTTCAATATGTGTAATGTTGTTAGCAGATGTGGTACCACTTTCTAGATGAGGGAATGCCCCTGGGTGAGCAACAGTGGGGAACTGTCACATGTCTTAAGCTCAAAGGGATCCCTAAAGATCTGCCTGGCCTCAGATAAGCATGTCGTGCTAGGCTGTGGATATATTAGCACTATGTAAGCACTAAGTAATCTATCAGTGTGTGGGTTCTTGGTGAAAAGCCACTGTGAGGTGATCTGAAACTGCGGATAGTGGCAAACCATATAGGTGCTATGTTTTCTTTAAGTCCATGAGCATGCTTACAACCACGCTGGCAATTTATAAATTTTTGCTGGTACCGACAGCCTCTGTTCTCAGCCATCTAAGGCAAGAAGCCAAGACCTGGGAAAGATAACAGTTCTGGGGGAGCTAGAGCAGAGACTCCAGCATCTGAGGTATGTTTGATGTACAGAAGTAAACTCACTATCCCTCATGGGTAGTTAGGCAAAAAAATGAAGTAGACCCGGACTCCTGGACAAGACAGCCAATCCGGCCTCTTGTCTTGCAGGCGCTTGCAGATGTCAAGGAGCCCTGGGTCCTAGTGCTGCTTAGTTGTCACAGCATTCTCTAATTGCCTTGTGTCCTCCGCTATCAATCAGCATATACCTATGACAGTGGAATGTCCCGGCAACATATGTCTTAAGAACAGTCCATTGGGGTCCCCACCTGCTAAAATCTAGACTTAAAGTTAGGGCGGATGGAAACAAAACACCAGTCTCCAGTGTGCTGAAACCACATCCATCTTAGCTGGAGAGCAGGGCTTGAAACGGGGGTGGGGTGGGGAAGGACAACTGAGTCACCAATGACTGGCACTAGCATGACGCCGAGAGATTCATCTGTCCCTTTTTGTGGAGAGCAAGAGAATGCCATAGCTCTGGTAGACCATCAAGCATTGCCCAAGTGCCTGGCAAGTCAGGAGTCTTCCTGTTGAAGGGTCCTGTGCATGTGAATCTATGCAGCTCCCAGTCCCTGGGGGAGGAAGATCTGACATCAAACAATCGGTCAGCACCGCCGTTTGAGAATCCCTGCATGATGCGTGGGTTGCACAAAAGCTGCGGGGCACCGATTAGCTCATCTCTAATTATACGGGATTTACATTAGACAGCAAGTTTATTTTGGAATGCTGCAATAAGATGCCAGCAGTGGTGAGGATGAGGGGGCGGAGCTCTGGCTTGGCCTTTAGAATATAATGGCTTTGTTGTTGCCATGGAAACCAGCGCCCTGTGAATTCTCAGGCGCCTTATTCTATAATTACAAGAGATCTGATCAGGGGGGTGGGGTGGGATAATTTTTTTTCCTTTATAAATTGTATTCAGTGGCTGAAAATAGAAGGGCCCAGAGAACAAAGCTTATTATTAACCATCCGAAGTACGTCCTTCAAGCTCCGGATGTGCGCAGAAAGCCAGGGCGCAGCCAGGACCACGTCCCTCAGCACTGGACACCAGTGGGACAGATACAGCTGGATGTGGCAGCCAGGAGAGATGCTAGGCCAAATCTGAGGCTTGCTCTAGCCCACCCCTGAGAAACTCACAGTTTACAAGCTCTCCCCTTATTAAGAGATTGTGAGAAGCAGAGCCAAGGCCTCCATGGCTGGCATCCATTCTCGATAGATTATTTAAATAGACAAAAGACATCAGAGAGCCGAGAAAAGACGTTTATTCAATGAGGCCACTCGGGGAAGAGGGGCACTGAGGTTCAGTGACCCACACTCCGCTCCCAAGTCCATTTTCTTCCTGGGTTCCTTAAGTTCAAACAGAGGGCAAGAGGCCTGCATGAGCAAGCAGGTCTGGTAGGTTGTGGCCCCTGACATCACTGTCTAGGCTCCAAACTCTCTTGCAGGCGGCTGACAGCTGTCAGAATTATGGAAGTTCTCTTTTCCTGAGACAAGCATGCCCTTCAGTTGGTGCCCTCAGCCTTTTCCTCCCAGCTGTGACTCCTGGGGACAGGCAAAGACAGGAAGGCAAACATCTCCAGAACACCTCCTTCCCGTGTCTCTCTCTCTCTCTCTCTCTCTCTCTCTCTCTCTCTCTCTCTCTCTCTCTCTCTCTCTCTCTC
>JANHMN010000006.1:4369184-4404356 GCA_030674055.1 Rhabdomys pumilio | reverse complement strand
CTCTCTCTCTCTCTCTCTCTCTCTCTCTCTCTCTCTCTCTCTCTCTCCTCTCTCTCTTCTCTCTCTCTCCTCTCTCTCTCATTCCCAGATCTTAAGCTGAGGTAGGATCCCAGTCATTCTAGCCAGGAGCAGATAGAAGGTTTAAAGAAGGAGGCATTGTCACATACATACAGCAGGCCTGTCTCTGGATTGGATCTATGCTTGCTTTGGGAGAAAAATCATCATTCTTGCCAAATCCAAGCACGGGTTTCAGGTTCACCTTAGGAACAGAAAAGCCCTTGCTTGCAATAATGTTACCTTTCACTTGTGGAGTGTCTACACTGCCTCCAGACATTTTGTATGCTGTGTTCATGTATCAAGCACTCTCTGTGTTGATTGGTTGATAAAGAAGCCCTGGCAGTGTGGGAAGGTTAGCCTAAGGACTTTCTCCCTTTAAATGGGTTACAGTCTTTCAAAAGCCAAGCAAGCAGTGTGAGTACAGCTGTGTGTGTTAGGGGTACCGGGACAAAATCACCAGAAGGTATTTCTAAAACTACTCAAATACTACATCTAAAGAGTTCATCCAATTGCTACTCTCAAAGCCAGGAGGTGAGGGAGAAAGACTGAGACAGTGTCACGCTTTTTGTGGCCACAGCACCCTGTGACCTCCAGTTAACAGTCCTTACTCCATGTTATCTGCTGCTGTGTGGGATTACTGTGGTTACAGTTATAGAACTTAAAGACAACCACTGAATCAAGATTAAACATGTTTCTCTCCTGCTGGGCATGGTGGCACACGCCTGCAGTTCCAGCACTTGAGAGTCTGAGGACAGAGGATGATAAGTTCAAGTCCAGCCTGGAACTCATAGGGATGTGCTGTCTCAAAAAAATAAATAAATAGGAACTGGGAAAGTGGCTCAAAGGTTAAGGCCACTTCCTGCTCTTGCCAAGGACCTGGGTTCAGCACATGGAAGCTTAGAACCAACTGGAACTCTGGTTCCAAGATATCCAATACCCTCTTCTGGCCTCCACAGGCACCACACACATGTAGTATGCTTACATACATGTAGGCACTCACATACATACATCAAACAAAATAAAATAAATTTGTTATAGTAGTATATATGCACATGTATACAGTGGATGTCTTTATACCTATATTACATATACATACATGCATGCACCATATATACATGCATTCTAGATACACAGTGTACAGGATACGAGGACCCTCTGAGGCCCAGCTTACTTACCTTCTGCCTTCTCCATGACTTGGTCTCATCCTCATGACCCACTAACATAGCTACAGCAGTTCTTCACAACGGTGTCCTGCTTCCACAAAGCGAATCTGTACACTCCCCAAAGCCAGAGCATAGTCACGTGACCACCTTAGCACGGCTGGGACCACCATCTCTTTAAGTCCTCTGGTTACACTGTACAAATTTGGATTTTTCTACTTCTGACCATTTCCCCAGCTAGCAAAGAGGTTTTACAAATAATATCTCTCAGGCCAAGTTCAGCCTCTCTCTTGAAAGTTTAGAGATAAAACTTGGGGCCAGAGACAAGTTCCATTCCTCTGAGCAGTAATCAGGGTCCTGCAGTTCCATCCTTGGTGTACCAGGTTGTTGACTGTGGAGGAAGAAACACAGTTCAGTGTCCTCCAGCCCTGGTTATATCCAAGCTACCTAATGATAAGACTAAACACAAAGTGAGACTAACTAGAAACAACTGGGTGACCGAATAGAAGCTAGCATGTAAGAAAGAGCTGGGGCAATGGCTTGGTCTGTGAGAGTCTGCTGCACATGCACGAGTACCTAAAAGCTGGGTGCAGTGATCACCTGTAACCCCAGAACTTGGGAGACAGAAACAGGAGGATTCCTGGAGCTTCCTGGCCAGATGATCTAGCCAAAACGGCAAATGCCAGGTTCAATGAGAGACAGTCTTTAAAAATAAGGTGGAGAGTGATTGCACAAAGCACCCAACATCAACCTTTGGCTTCCACATGCATGCACACATGCACATACTTGCACACATGCACACACGCACACACTCGCACACACAATTTTGGTCTTATTCTAAAACATAACCTAAGACCATCTAAGATCATAGTTTACATCTTACTGAGGCCAATCACAGACAGACAGACAGACACTCACACAAACTCACACTCACATAACCTCTCACACACACATATTCACACTCTCACACATAGTCACACACACTCACATATCTCTCCCTCCTCACACACACACACATTTTCTCACACACAATCTCCCTCCTCTTTCTTTCTCTCTCACACACACTTTCTCTCATACACACTCTCTCTCTTTCATACACACACACACACACACACACACACACACACACACACACACACTCCTTGTTGATAGCATGCTTTAACCACGAATGAAATAATGTGCTCACCACAAGCTCTGGACTTTTCTCCCATCAGCCCCTTAAGAGAGGCACTGGCCAAAGCTGTCTCTAGTACAATCGTACATGCTTGATAAACACATTTCACTATGAGTAACACGTTAGTGATTTCTGACATGCTGCTATTATCAGCCCTGAGTATCCTTGTGTATGTCTCACAGCACACATATGTGTGTCTACAACACATATCAGCACACGTATGTACATCTATAACACATATCAGCACATATATGTACATTTACAAAACATATCAGCCACGTATGTACATCTATAATACATATCAGCACATGTATGTATGTCTACAACACATATCAGCACATGTATGTACATCTACCCAAAGCACATAAAGCTGAGGTCTGAACTGGTTTCTGCCTCAGGGGAGAATTGCTGAGTTATAGGGCATGCTGTCTTCTACTTTATAGAGAACATGTTTCTAAAAATATTATAACAGAATTGAGAGGAACTTTTTAGATGTCAAAACAGATGCTATGAAATAATACAGGAAAGATGAGATAAAAGAAAGTTGGTTATTAATCCACAATTTGACAAGAATTTAAAAAGCCTAATCTCACTTATGAATATAGATGTAAAATTCATAAATGAAATATAAGCAATTCAAAGCTAAAAGTGCATAATAACACACCATTACCACGATCTCTTTACCCTGGGGATGCAAGCCTGAAAATTAAGAGAAACGCATGTAATTTACAAAATGAGTCAAAACATAAAAATAGATGAATGTCTTAATCAGAACAGAAAATACACTGAAAATAGTCAGAATTGATTCCTCTTCGTAAAAAGTCCCTTCACAAACCAATACCAGAAGCACAGGTTCCTAACCGGATGAAAAATATCCACATTAACTAGCTTAAGAACAAGAAAAGATGACTTCAAATACACTCAGACTAGCTCTGAGAGTGGGGTGTAAATATTAGAACAACACAAAAATTAGAAAAGATAAAAGCTACGTGTGCAGAATCCCAAATGACTTTTCACTTAGAAAACATAAGACTAAACACCCAGCATCATAAAATCAGAACTGACTCAAGCCGCACAGAGTCTGACCATTACAGGCATCCTACGGTATTGGCGACAGGTTTTCGGTAGAGCAGGGGAGTGCATGGTAGTTGGTATTGGTGATCCACACTGTATGAAGAATAGTAACTGTTGTCACAGGCCACTAAGGTGGTTAGAGTGGCCAGCTCTCCTCCTGACTCTGAGAAAGAATAGGAAGCAAAATGCAGATGTCAGAACTGTGAACTGCATGCAGACTCTCGCACCACTGTAGATTAAACCTCCACTCTTGTGCTCATATCCAGATACAGTTGTTTGGTTGTGGTTTTTTTTTTTTTTTTTTTTTTTTTTTTTTTTTGAGACAGGGTTTCTCTGTATAGCTTTGGCTGTCCTGGAACTCACTCTGTAGATCAGGCTGGCCTCGAACTCAAAGATCCACCTGCCTCTGCCTCCCAAGTGCTGAGATTAAAGGTGTGAGCCACCACTGCCCGGCTTGATACAGTTTATTTTACTCCATACTTAGTTGATGTAGAAGTCAGCCTGTCTACTCATCTATCCGACTACTATCTTCTAACCCCAAGATGTTACTAAAACAGGAAAATTAACCAGCAGTGCCCGGATGAGAGATACACTGTTGCTTTTCCTAAGCTGCTCTTGCAAGCATCACCAGACACAGCTGTGTGCAAGGATAGAGAAGTCAGCCGGCCGCTCCCGAGGTAGACCCGCAGGCTGGGGTGCTGAGCCACAAGGCCCTCACCTCCGCTTCTTGTCTCCTTCACTCTGACTCTGCCCAGATGGCTTCTACCTCCTGTCTTAAATCACTATTCATTATTACCAGTATTTATTTTGTGAAACTTAAAACCCATCACACAATCACTTTTGACCCCCAGCAGACTTATTATAGCTTTTCTTGTTTACATTAAAACCAAACCGAACTCTTGAAACAGAAGACAACTAATATTATTGCCCAGAATAAAGAATTATTTTATCTCATTTATGTAAACAAAAGTCAACTGTTTCTACACACCAGCATCAATTGGTTAGAAAAGTCAAAAAGAAAAATGTCCTCTCACATGATGACTAAGACAAATAAGAAAAAATGAAATCACCATAGAGATGTTATAAGGCTTCTAGGGCTTATGCAAAGAAAAGTACAAGTTCACAGAGGTTACAAAAGATTCAAAATAATGTGTCAGGGCAAGACAGTGCAAGGGCTCCTCTAAGACAGACAGTGCAAGGGCTCCTCTAAGACAGACAGTGCAAGGGCTCCTCTAAGACAGACAGAGCAAGGGCTCCTCTAAGACAGACAGTGCAAGGGCTCCTCTAAGACAGACAGAGCAAGAGCTCCTCTAAGACAGAGCAAGAGCTCCTCTAAGACAGACAGTGCAAGAGCTCCTCTAAGACAGACAGAGCAAGAGCTCCTCTAAGACAGAGCAAGGGCTCCTCCATCTCTTATTCTTGCGGAGGCCATTTCAGGTTTAACTAGAATCTGATGTTCTTGAAGGAGAAGCCATGGAAAATTCCCTAGCTCTGCTCTTGGTGCCCAAGGTCGGGATGTCCTAGCCAGCTTAGCTTAGCTTCTGTTAAATTCCCTGCTTGTGAGGACCTCCACCTTCAGCTTCAGAGATACCAGGATGTGGCTGTTACCTTTGAAAGGCTCTAGCCCCAGATGCTCAGAGCTACACTTGGGTCACCGGTCACTAAGTGTAGCCCCAGCCAGCTGGAATAAAGACTTCCAATTGGCTCCAGGCTGTGTCTGAGTGGTCATCTCTGGTGGCTTCCCTCTAACAATAGAAGACCTTAGGCGGTAAACGGAGTGGAGCACATGTAATAGGAAGAACATATATAGATTTCTCATATGCATCTTTAAGTTCTTGAACAACAAAAATAAATAGAATAATACTTCCATATCTGGGAGTGAAGGAAGACCTTACAAGTACACAATAGACTTCAAAGCCGCAAGTAAAACTGCAGTAAGTTACCCTATAAAGACATCAACCATGGGTGCTGGAGATGGGTCAGCAGTACATGCACCATTCTTCCAATGGACCCGGGCTCACTTCAATGATCATGACAGGGGGCCCACAAATACCTGTAACTGCAGCTCCAGGGAACTCACATGTACAACACACATGCACACACACACACATGAACCCATATACACATGCATATACACAGACACACACATGCACACATACATATGCACACACACAGACTCATACACCCATAGATATAAACATGCATACACATAGACACATACGCACACACACATGCACAGACACAGACACACATGTACACACATGCACACAGACACACACATGACACACACAGAGAAACATGCATGCACACACACACAGACACACATGCACACAAACACACACATGCACAAACACACACATACACACGCACACACATGTACACACAGAGACACACATGCACACACAGACATGCACACAGACACACACACGCACACATACACATTCATAATCAAAAAATCTTTAAAAAATCTATAAGTGTTAACTTTCTGCATGATCATAAAAAAGAAAGCAGCAGGAAGATAAGAATGCAAAAAAGCAGCTGCCCTATGTTCACTATCTGTCCATAGGAGAGGGTCTCATTGGCAAAGCTGTTTTTAATCAATAAATGGGCATTTGACTAAGACTGAAGCTGAAAATCAAGAGAACCCAGATGGCCAATAAAAATGGGATTGTTATCCAACTCCCAAGTGATCAGAGGACACAAGTATCTTGACATAAAATTTTCTCCAACTGCCAAGGGAAGTCCCCTAAGGTGCGCACTGTTAGAGCCAGGACTGCCCATCCTTACAGTTGTAGGGGGAGAAACCCTCACAGCTGTTTTGCATGGTTGGTTTCAGGCGATTTGAGACAGGAGCTCCCTGTATGGCCTAGAACCCTTGGTCCCTGCCTCAGCCTCCCAAGTGTGGGGGTCACAGGTCAAAGCTACCATGGCTTCTGGTAGCTTCTTATTTGGCAGTGGATACAGAATCCATAAAGTGAGTCTAGCATCTGAGTGATCCTTCCAGAAAGATCATGTCTATGGAAACCTTGATCATCATGAAGAGTAAGCATTAGGAAGGGTTTTATAATCCACCTAGAAAAAGGGCTGGCCAAGGTCCCCATGGCCATTACTCACAAGAAAGAACCCATGCTGGACTCCCAGAAGTTCACAACAGGGGATCAGGAGCCTGGGAACCTAAGTTTGCAAAGGCCTACCTGAGCTGCAGGCCAGGGTCAGCAAATTGCTTGCCCTCACCCACAACAAGGACAGCCGAGATCCCAAGAATACAGTTTGCTTTCTGTTGCTGTGATAAGCATTGATAAAATGGTTTTAATTAAAAGTCCAGGAAGGAGAGGGTTTATTTGACTTACAGGTTATATCTATCATAGAGGGAAGCTGAAGCTAGCACTGAAGGAGAGGCCCTGAGGTTCGCTTCTTATTAGCTGCCTTGCCATCTCTTGCTCGGCCTGCTTTCTTATAAGACCCTGAACCACCTGCAGGCACAACCCACAGAGAGCTAAGACCTCCCAGGTCAACTAGAAATCAAGAAAATACCCCAAATACATGCCCACAGGACAATCTGATGGAGGCACAGCCTCGACATTCTCATTTCCCATGTACACCTGGGTTTCTCACAAAAAAAAAAAAAAAAAAAAAAAAAAAAAAAAAAAAAAAAAAAAAACCAACCAAACAAGAACAGCCAGCACTGTCAGCAAAGGAATCCTGGACCATCAGATGTGAAGGAGGAGAGGAAGAAGTCACCAAAAGCAGAGAACAGAACAGCCAGGCCCCTGGAGGAAAGTGGTCTTCTGTATATACACTCGGTAGTTCCCATGGGCTTCTCTCACCTGTCTTGGTCAACTGGAGTTTAAATGCAAATATTTCAGAAGCTCTAGAAAAAGACTGTTAAGAAAGAAACCTAGTTGACTCTGTTTGGGCTTGTTTTAACATATAGTTGTGTAAATAAATGCCTTTTCTTGAAAGATGGCTGAGGTAGGGGTTCATTGCTGTGAAGAGACACCACAATCATGGCAACTCTTATAAAGAATAGCATTTAGCTGGGGCTGGCTTACAGTTCAGAGGTTTAGTCCATTCTGATCATAGCAGGAAGCACGGTGGCACACAGGCAGACACCATGGTGCTGGAGAAGTAGCTGAGAGTTCTACATCTGGATCCATAGGCAGCAGCAAGAGACAGTCAGTCACTGGGCCTGGCTTGAGCTTCTTAACCCTCAAAGCCTACCTCCAGTGACACATTTCCTCCAACAAGGCCACACCAACTCCAAGAAGGCCACACCTCCTAATAGTGCTACTCCCTATGGGCCTATAGGGCCATTTTTATTCAAACCACCACAAAAGGTAAGACCCAGGGCTGGTGTTTGTTGCTTTTCAAAACAAGCCAGATACTAAAGTAGGATAGAGGTCCTGTCTTGTGCATGTATTATTTTATAGGCTAAAGGAGGAGCCTCTCCCTGAAACACTTTGAGATGCAATGTATGACTGTAATCATGTGTTCAGCATGTCTCAAATGTTAAATTGCTTATCTGACCTATTCATGTTTCATTGTAATGTGTATGTGCACACGTGTATGCAAATGAGTGTGTGCAGTGTGTGCGCATGTGAGTGTATGTGTGTGTGTGTGTGTGTGTGTGTGTTCACAGAAGCCATACTCAAAGCTATATCATACTTGTTGTAGTAATTATTTAAAAAAAAAAAAAAAGCAGCCGCCAGTTAATCCAACTGTCTAGGCTGCTGCGTCTCTGCCTAGCTCAGCCACGTGCACGCCGCAGCTAGAAATGGCCAGCTAGAAACACCAGCCCTGCCACCCACAAGATGCCAGCATGGGAGATGACTCTGCCAATTTTCCACACTGTCTCTGCAAGGCTGGGCAGTACCCAGACCATCCCGCCAACCACACAGGCTCAGTACAGATGAGACTCTAATGCTTAAATTATTCAAAGGCTTATATATTTAGTAATGATCAGTAACAAGATACCCTTGCAATCAGAGGTGTAACCCAATACCCAACATAGATATACCAACTACCTTTGACTGCTACAGACAAGCGAACATCAGCCTCCATCTCCCCTCTCTTATTCTCCGTCTCTCCTAGTTCCTCCGCTTTCTTCTCCTCTTCCTCTCCTTACTCCTCCTCTTCCTCTCCTTACTCCTCCTCTTCCTCTCCTTACTCCTCCTCTTCCTCTCCTTACTCCTCCTCTTCCTCTCCTTACTCCTCTTCTTCCTCTCCTTACTCCTCCTACCTTAGCTCCTCCTACAATACTAGGTTAGCACTCTCCCACTTAGCCTCATGTCCAGCCCAGAGAAACAAAAATGTTCACAAAAAACAAGTTCACAAAAAATGTCGCCTCCCAGTCAGGTCTCCCCAAGTCAAAACTGACTTCTTCCTGTGATGTCTTAGGTATCTGTGTTCAAGCCACGTTACAGCTTTGCCAATACTCCATGACAGATAGAATTCTGTTATTATATTGCAACTATAAAAGCCAAGCATCAGTAGGGAGCTGGAGAGATAACTCAGCAGTTGAGAGTGCTGGCTGCTCTTGCAGGTGACCCAGATTCTATTCCCAGCACCCACATGGCAGCTCACAACCATCTATAACTCCAGTTCCAGAGGAGCCATGTTCTCCTCTGATTCAGCAGGGACTACACACATGGCGCACAGACACACATGCAGGCCAAATACCCATCTCCACACATTTTTTCTTTCAAAAAAAAAAAAAAAGATTTTTTTAAGTCTAACAAATTTACCTGTATCTTATGGATATTGAACTTGTTCTCTCTTTAAGAACAATTTTTCCTTGAACTTTACCTAAAGTAACAGACACTATTTTAGAACAAGTTTGCAGCCATTTTGTAAAGGAGCACTGGTACTTTCATAAGGACCATGCAGACCACAGTCTTCGAGATGATCAGATTAAATATTCATTATAAAGATAATACTGCCTAGATGCTAATTTTGTAGCCTCTGGGATATGTGTTTTTCACAGGGTGGTTAGCCTCCTAATTGCTTGGACATGCATGAACTCCATCGTGAGTTCGTCTGCTCCATTGGTACCACATACACTGAGTTGAATCATTATTCAAAAGCCTTTTAAAAGATTTCACTCCAGCCAGCATTGAGACAAAAATCATAGAACTTACAGAGACCCGAAGACAGAGCAGTAGAGTCCAAATTTCACATCACCGGGGCAGACACTCGTCCCTGGAAGAGTGAGCCGCAGTGTGAGCTCTCTTAGAAAACAAGCCGACAGTAAATGAGATTGCAGGAATGAGATGGCTGAGGAGGCTGAAGAGAAGGACGGCCGTTGCACAGAGCGCAATGCAAGTGGAGAACAGGTGCCATGGTTTGGATATGATCTGAGCATCCTCCCCAAAGGCTCATGTGTTGGGTGCTGGTGGTTTGACAAGCCGTAGGACATGGAATCCAACGGGAACTAGCACCGGCGGGGGCGGGTGGGGGGTGGGGGGTGGTGAGTGGCTCTTACCACAATAGAGCGCAATCCTGCTCCCCTACCTGAAGGCATCTGGCTTCCGGTCTCACCGCATCATTTCTCCTTCTTGCTATGTGCTCCCACCACGTGACCCTCACAAGGACTGAGACAGTGCTCCCACCGTGTCCTTGAATCACCAAACAGAGAAGCAAACAAACCTTGTCACAAAGCACCCAGCCTCCAGTATTTGATCATTATAATAAAAACAGACTAGTATGCTATACTGTAGTACAGTATACTGGCGTGCCACGTTTCGGATAGTCGGAGGAAACATCAAATCACACAGAAGCTGATTATTTCTCTATGAGCCAGGTCTGTATACAATGAATATGCACCAATAAAAGTATTTTAAAGAATCTGATGGCGTGTACCCAAGCATCACAAGGAGTACCACGAAGGCAGGGCGCAGTGGCTCAACCAGGAGCTGTTTTACCTCCCTCTGTCCTCTCCTTTCTTCTTTAACATCACAAATAACGAGGCATGAAAAATTAATGACATCTTATATTCGAGGAACTATAATCTCTTTGTTAACACAGAAAGCCATCTTCACAGATTTTGAGTGATTTTTTTTTCCAGGATCACATACACTAAAAATGGAACATTTCAGAGAAAATCATCATAGCCCCAGATGAGGGTGGCGTGTGATCTTGTCAAGACTCCGTGCACTTCCCATTTTATAGCCTGTGAGTTTCTGCCACGTGCTTCGGGGCACACCTGCGTTCTGTGTACATTTCTTGTAAGACTGCCATGCTATAGGAAGGTGGCTTTTGTTATCTTTTATGCTATTCTGTGCCTGGATAATTTTTACAGTGTGTTACTGTACTTATAAACAGTAAAAGGACAAAGAGCTCAACTTTCATTTTAAGAGCAGAGTGGACCTTAATGCACAGCATAGGCTGAGTCTCAAGTGATTACAACGCTCATGAGTAGAGGGGACCTTTCTTCATGGTCACGTCTAGTTAGATTATGCGTAAGGGCATCCAGTGAGGCCATGTCCCCAAAACTTAAGCTCCAAATCCCAAAGGTACTACTGCCTGGGCAATTCTTGTCTGCTATACAATTACTAACTACTGTAAGCATTAATTACGTATTGGGCTGCAAATTAGAATATACTTGGACAATCCGTGGATGAAGATGGAGTAGAGGATTAGGACTGACAGGAAAGCTGGCTTCATAACTTGGCGTCACTCCTAATGAGACAGTCAAGATCTGAAGGTAGTGATGTTTCAGACGAGATCCAGACAGACTTGAGCATATCCAGTTAGTGTGTGCCAGCTGCCCAGTGATGCCTCTGGTGCCACTGCCCAGTGATGCTCCCAAAGGTTCCTCTGGTGTCTGATACTCAGAGGGATGCTCTGAAAAATGTGGTGGGAGTGGGAACAGCAATGGTCAGGCCAAGCTGGGGTGGGCACAGGAGATCCATCTGCTCTCTCTCCCTAGCAGTTATAGTGGAGAGGTTGCTAGAGGATCAGGGTCCCACTCACTCAGACCCAGACCTAAGAAAAGAACATCTAAAGAGAGGTTTCGTGGCACTTAGCCAGAGGCGACTTGCCTGCTGAGACCTGTTAGCATGGCAGCTAACACATTAGGAAACCCTCCAGGGGATGTCTAGAACCCACAGCTTCAGGACAAAGGGTTTGCAGGTTTACTTGTCTGAAATTTGGCTCTTGTGAAAGAAATCCCAGGTCTTCAACCCCACAGTGATAAGGGCAATGTGCCCTGCTTCTCAGATCCTCCTTGGGCCCTCAGCTAAACTCCAAGCTCCCTGCTTCTCTCTGCAATAGGCTGCTCTACTTGTGCTTGGCTCTGAGCTGCAGGTGGGGAGAACTGGGAGAGCTAGGAGAAGGTAGTGCCTCTTGCTAGAACATAAAGGTTCTCCCACATTTCTGTATCCCACCCCCATTTCCTCTTCTTCCAGGAAAGACTTGAAGTCCAGGCGTGAAGACAGTACACAGAACACCGACAAGAGCCTCACTGTGAGTCCCCACATGAGTGGCAAGCAACCACTTCCTGCAGGCCTGCTCTGAGGAGGACAGAGACCTGGCTGCTGGGCTATCATTATGAGGATGCTTCTGGTTATAGCAACAAGCATCACTAACCCTGGCTAGTGTACTCAACCACAAGAAATGAGCATGGTCCATCCAATAAATAGAACCATGAACAGGATGCATAGGTGATGCTGGCTTTTTCCCTTGCAAGCAGTATTTGACTTACAACAGTGTTTTTACATAATTTAGACGAGGATATACATTACTGATTTAAAGGGGAGGTGGAGGCTTGCAAAGAGAACAGATGCAAACATGGATGATTACAGAACACATGGCCAGTGACTCACTCTACTTCTGCTGGTTCTGGTTGGGGATGTGTTGTCCCTGGAGGGGTAGGATGCTTGGGAATAGACACTCCTTTCTTCCTCTTTCTCAGAGGCAAGACGGTATTTTAAACTGTAAGTGGCAGTCGCGGAAGGCGGAACTTCAGAAACTGCGAGCTCATGCAGATCCTTTGTGAAGATATTTTCAAAGCACCCTATTCTAGAGCCAGTCTGGAGACTGCCTCCTGTATACTCACCTTGCTAAAGTGAGAGGCTTGGCTGACATCTGGTGGATAAGCGTCAACATAAATCCTCAGGTACAGATCTCGTATCTGCACAGCTATATCCCATCCTTCCGTGAACTTGGCGCTGTACAATCCTGGGCAGCTCACACTCCGGGATCTTTCTTCCTGGAGTAGCCACTGGCTTTCCAGACCCACAGATCCAGGTCCTGAAACTGTATCCACCTTTTTTTGTGCTCCCCCCCCAATCTATGTGTGTGTGTGTGTGTGTGTGTGTGTGTGTGTGTGTGTTTTCCTGTTCAAAACATTTCCTCCCTTGTCTCAGTTAGAGTTTTACTGCTGTGAACAAACACTATGACTGAGGCAACTCTTATAAAAACAACATTTAACTGGGGCTGACTTACAGGTTCAGAGATTCAGTTCATTATATCAAGGCAGGAGCATGGCAGCATCCAGGCAGGCATGGTGCAGGAGGAGCTGAGAGTTCTACATCTTCATGTGAAGTCTGCTAGTGAAAGACCAACTTCCAAGCAGCTAGGATGAAGGTCTTAAAGCCCACACCCACAGTGACACACTTACTCCAACAGGGCCACACCTTCTAATAGTGCCACTCCCTGGGCTGAGCATATACAAACTATCACATCCCTCAAAAAAAAAAAATAGTTCTCTAATTTCATGGTTTGTTTTTCACTTCTGTGCATGTGTGGGCATGAACATCCTACAGCAGGCATGTGGATGTGAGAAGACAAAGTTAGGAGAATACCAGTCTCCTTCCACTGTGGGTCCTGGAGATTGACACCGTCATCAGCTTGAGCTGATGCTTTGACAAAGGGCGACATCTTGCCTGTCCTCTTTCCTTCTACTGATCTAATGCCTCAGGTACCACAAACATCAGCTTAGGGCTTCCCTTACCCAGAGCTAGCTCCAACCTCCAGCCTGGTGCTGACGTAAATGAAGTTCACTGTCACTGCCATGGTGCGTGTGAGTGTGTGTGTGCGTGCGTGCAAGCGTGCGTGTGTGTGTGTGTGTGTGTGAGTGTGTGTGTGTGTGTGTGTCCTATCCCCCACCCTCCCTGTCACATCCCTGTCCCCACTCTCATTTTCCCCACCTCACTCCCACCCCACCCCTACCCCGGGCAGGCACAGGCTCTGTGGGCTTTTGGTGTGAAGCTGCTACGTGAAGTTCTTGCAGGCAATCAAAGACAGGTTCCTGCCCCACCTTGAATCTCACCAGGAAGACCCCACCCTTGGAACTCCGTTCTCCAGGCTTAAAACCCACGTTCTCCGTGGCTGCCCAGACTATCCCTGAGCCCAAGACTCAGGCAGAGGCTAGAAAAAGCTGTGTTTTGAATGTTGGAATTTTTTTTCAGGTGGTATAAACTAATTCAGAAATATAACAAAGATAAAGAAGCCATATTGAAATCCCTTAAAAAATATAAGAAATGATACTTATAAAAGTCCTGACATTTGGCTTTAATAATGTCCAGTGACGTTAGCATAACCTACCTGTGTTAGTTACTTTTTGCATGGCTGTAGCAAAAAGCCTGGCAACTTATAAAAGACAGATTTATTTTGGCTCAGGGTGAGAAAAGCAGAGTGGGGTTCATGGCACCAGGGATGTGTGGTGGATGCACCTTACATCCTAAAGACCCGGGAAGCAGAGGGAGCAGGGCCAGACTGTGAATCAGCCATAACTTCAAAGGTCAATTCTTAGTGGCCTACCTCTGCCAGAAAGGCCTTATCCCTTCAAAGGGGGCTCCAAAACCCCCTAAATCAGAGCCACCAATGGAGGGCAAAACATTCAAAACATGAGTCTATAGAGATACACTTCAGAATCGAGCCATAATAACACATTTATGAGAGATTTCAACAATTAGAACATCTGAAGTCGACGGAAAAATGATCAGAGCCACCACCACCCCTTGGTGCCTCTGCCTTATCTCCCAGACGGTGAGCACCAGAATCTCTGTGATTTCTCCCAAACAGTTGAGCACCAGAAGTCTTTACCTCACCCAGGGTGACTCAGTGGCTTCTCTGTTAAACAACCAAAGCAGAAGAAAAGGGAACATTTAAGTGTCCTAAAAAATACCTCCAATTACATTAGAAATGGGGGTGACTTGGGATACATTGGGAAGGGATTGAATGGAATGTTGAATCTGCTGCTTTACAGCTGTGGCCATGGCTCTGTTGCTCTCCCAGGTCACAGGCATGTTAGTACCTGATCAAATGCAAAGTCAAGACTACATAAGCCTGGAAATGAGCCGTAGTTACATGGCGCCTTAGTCTCTTTAGAATTAAATTGTTGTTACTATTATGCTCAGTTCATTTTTATAGAGCCTGTATCAGGGTTCCAGGCTTCTAACAGGGTAAGTCAAAGAATACCAAACAAAAGGACCATTTAAAAGTCCACACAGAAACCATGCGATACCGTGTTGTTCTTTGAGCTAATCTTGTGGAAGATGGTTACTAGGAACTCCAGGTCTCAAGGGCACAACACAGAAGAAATGATACAGACAGAGAAGAGTCATTTTGTGAGACAGAGTCTGCCATCAGTGAGGAGAAGGAAGCCAAGGCCACACGGAGTCAGAAGACACTGGTCCACTTCAGTGTGCTTCCTTCCTGTCGACTGAGGCCAAGGCAAGTAGAAGACAAGGAGACCCATTGGTTCAGCCATGTCATCTCCATGGTACACAAGCACAAAGTAGAGGTGGGAACAGGACACTAACCAAATCAGAAGACTGACCCAGCTCCTCAGAGGCCCCTCCCCCACCACAACCTCAGAAAGAACGCAGGTAGTGGGGTACCAAGCAAACAGGCACCGGCACCGCCATCCAGCTGTGCACCTGGACTCTTTCCAGTCCTCTGCCGTCCAGCACCAACTGACATCCTTAACAACTCAGCTGAAGGCAAAGATACTGGTAACAGTTTGCTAAGCATATTTACAACGTCAAGTTAGCCATGATTTGCAAAGAGTAAACAGGCTGTTAATGAAATGTTAAAACTCCACTACTTTATAAAAAAAAAAAATGATGAAACATCCAGGTAAGATGGCAGATTGTGAACCATGGCAGAACCAGCGGCAGACTGTTGTTTGGGGAGTAAAAAAACTTTTAAGATTTTGTTTTTCAATTTCAAGATATAAAAGAGTAAACGTTGTGTTGAGTATTGTGCAGTGTGGGTCACTCTTTGGAGCTGCATATAGATTGTGGTCACTAGAGTCTGTAGGTCTGTCACCTTTCATGGCTGCCTTTTTAAAACCTACAGGGGGAAAAAATCACTAACTTCAGGACATTTTAAGAAAATGCAATGCGATTTTATCAATTTTAGCCCTCACATTTTATGTTAGATCCCTAAAGTTGTTATTAAGCCTGAGTCATAGTCCCATTGTTTGTGAGAGAAAATCCATCCATTACTCAATGGACATGCAGGTGATTTGCGTATCTTGGCTATCTTGAACAATGCTACAGTGAACACAAGAATTTGTTATTTTATAAGGTCCTGATTTCCCCTCTTTTAGGAGGGCTGGGTCGTGTGGTACTCTGTTTTTAACTCTTTTACAAACTGCAATATTCTTTTCCAGAGTGGCTGGAAAAAAATACTACTTTTAAGGATAAAGCTTTTTCATATATTATAAAGAGAGGACCAGTCCGATAGGCTGAGACTCATCATTCAAGATAACCAACTGAATACAGAATATATTTTCCTTTTCTTCCTCCCAGAGTCCACTGAAATAATAAAAGAAATCCAAATTATGAGGACAATTCCATAAACAATTCCCAAAAGCCAGAACATGGCACTAGAAACCCAGACTCTGATAAACTTAGAGATGAAACAGGAGGGAGGCAATTGGTGCCAAACTCTGTAGATGCCAACTGCTCAAAGCCAGCAGAGCATTCTCAGAGGTGGCTGCCCAGAAGGCCTGGGGAATCTTAGGCCAGCAGGAGAACCAGGCAAGGGGTCATTAGGGGCTGAGAGCCCACAATTGGTTCTTCCCAAAATTGTGCTTTTTCTGAGGTGGCAGCTCAGGGGATTCTGGGACCACCACTGCTGACTTATAAGAGAGTTTTGGGTCCCCTGGAGCTGGACTTACAGAAGGTTGTGAGCTGTCTGATATGGGTGCTAGAAACCAAACTCGGATGCTCTGGAAGAGCAGTAAGCACTTTTAACAGCTGAGCCATCTCTCCCGGCCCTTGTATTAACCCTATGAGGAGCATTCATACCTTTTCAAAGTACTAGAAGTAGGTACCCTTGGGCCTCTTTCCCAGAGCAGAACCTAAAGGACAATGGTCTCCCATGGCTCTGAATAAAGATGTAAATATAACATCAGACTGAGGGGCCAGCAGCATGATGGGCAGCTTGCCCCAAGCCCAGGCTCCACATGCACAAAAGACCAGAAAATAGCCAGCAAGAATGTGTGTGCTGAGTCCAGATGCCAACAGCCCAGGTGTCCAGTAAGCACACAGCTGTGGGTACAAAAGCCCAAGAGTGTTGCTGGGGGAGCAGGGGGTACCTTGAGTTGCCTTACTGTGGCACCACAGCTCACTCTGACACTTTTAAAGACTGATCAGACCACAGAAGGTGCCATATCCTCTGTGCCATGCGAGCAAACTGGGGTTCAGTACATATGCATCTGCAGCCCTAGGCCTGAGGGTCCCTGGTCTTGCCTTTGGTCAGAATTTGCAAAAGCATCCTTACCACCATTATCACAGCCCACAAGGGTCATTCTTAGAAAAATAAGGGTCAGGGGACATGGTGGATGATTCTGGGAATCTCAAAGAAGTGGTGTCAGAGGAACACAGATCTTGCTGTATACCTAAGAATTCAGACTTGTTTGAAATCCTGGTATCAAGGATTTCAAATCTGTATGTTCATCCATCTCGTTTGTTCTCTCTCTGGCATACTGCTCTTCAGCTTGTGCGTGTGTGTGTGCATGTGTATGTGTTATACATAGGCTTTCATCTATAAAAAGAACTTCATATACAAAAATATATAGGCATTTATATGTAAAGGACTGTAGCTATGTATCTATGCAAATGTATGTCCTCGCATATGTTACCATGTATCTCTCTGTGTATTACCATCTATCTTTAACTAAGTACCTTTGCTAAATCTTACTCCATTCCTTCACAATGGATACCCCTCAGTAATTACTCAGTAATTACTCGGCACACCTCCCATTTGTTTTAACACCCTCCATCTCCTGTCAGATGTCTCCATGCCGACAGGGAGCTGGGACAGCACTGTACTTGGTGAGATGTTCATATCAGGGACCTCAAGCTCCAGGGATTTAAAACCATAGGCCAGGAGTATATCCCTGGGCCTGAGTCACTGGAAATGGGGCAGGGAACCAGGACACCCAGTGTGACTACCTACTTAATGACACATGAAGATATGGATCTGTGCTTCCTTGAGAGTTTACAATCTTAGGCCCACGACCATGAGAACTCCCACTAGCTTTGAATAGACTTATATAAATCTGACAAATCTTAGACCCTAGGAGTCTCTTCCTGTGTTTCTCCTCAGGGAATCAACAGTTTCGTAGACTGTGGGGCAGAAGCAAAGTAGCATCTGTGCTCTCACTGACATAGCCTCTTACCTGCTCCATCCATGCACAAGATGACAGCCAGGGCAACGACAGCTCCGTGATCCTCCACTGTCTCACCCCACCCTGTGCCAGATGCCTGGGCCAGATGTTTAGCTTCATGGCAAAGGCCTGATGTCACTAAGGCCAAAGGTCATGAAAACCAATAGATTTCACTATGCCCCTGTGACTTCTGCTTCTGCTGAGGAATCTAGCTGGCTTTGAATCCCTTGTCCCCTCTGTAACTTCCCATCCACACCCTATGGGACCTTGTCATCTAACCTGCCATGTGCCTGGCTATCAAAGGAGTAGAGACCTTACCTGCAGAGGGAAAGTCATCTCAACAACTGCTGGGAGCCAAGACTTCCTTCTTCCTGAGAACAAATGTCAGTTAAGTAGGTAGCCTGAGTTAAGGAAGACCTTATCGGCCTTCCTGCCTGGGAGAGAAAATTAGCAACTTGAGCCTAACAAATGTTTTATTGCCCTCTTGCTCTCAAGAAAGTGGTTTGGACTAAGGAATGCTTGCAAGAACTTAACAATTACTGGATGGCCCTGGATCCTGACCCTCCTCCCTGCTTGTCTTTATAACAGTGACCACCTTTTGACCCCACCCCCTTCCCTAGGGTCTCTTCGAATCCCTGAGGCCAGGCAAACATCCATGTCTTCAGAGAAATGATGGACAGGAAAGGAGCTTGTGAGAGGATGGCTGAGGGAGCTATTCCTCAGAACTGCCACTGGAAGGAGGTTGGTCCAGGAGACTCGAGGTCTCCAAGAAAGGCAAGGACGTCACGTGGGCAGATGCAGGCAGGACTCTACTGTGTGGCTACATGAGCAGAAATGGTGGAGTACAAACACATGCCTGCTTCGGAGCTTGGGGTACAGGGAGCCAGGAAGACTGCTGAGCGGGATATGGTGCCTGTAGAGACCAAGTGTGCTGGTCATCCAAAGCCTCACAGCAGCTGCCCTCTCCACACAGCCAAGCTCTGGCAGGTGCGACCAGATGAAAACTGCCTCAAAGCAGCTTTGTTGGTGCTGACAATAAGCTGAAGCACACCATGAAGGGAATGCTGGCTCAGCAGGGTGGAAGCCATGCTTTGCAGCTCAGGTGACACTCCTGTCTACTCGAGCCCTGAAGGCACCTCTGTCTGTGGCTGTGGCCAGCAGAGCAACCTTGAGGGCACAGGTCCAGAAGGACGTGTTATGTAGAAGCTACGTTTACGAAAAGCTCAGAAGAGCCACTTTGAATTAATAATAATAATAAATCCATTTGGGGGTTCTTCAAGTGAGAGCATTTGAAATAACTTTTGAAAGTAGAGTCGGGTCCCAGTGTCACAGCTCAGGGGCTGCTTGCTAGCCACTGGCTAGTGTGAAATTGTGTTCTTTGGTGATGCTACAAATGATTGAAGAATAGAAAGGTAACCAGGGTCACCTTTTACCAGCAGGTCCAAAGCACAGTAATTGAGGGGCATGTGAGGATTCACAGCTGCTGTGGTCTGGATATAGTTCAGGCCCTCTGAGATTCCAGTTGAAACTGGCTGTGCTGCCAGTGTCAGGGGCAGGGCCCTGGAGCTCTTCCACAGGCTGAGAGAAAGGGTTTGTGTAAGTCCAGGGATTCTAGGACAATGAGGAAAATGTAGTGAGAGCTCCACCTCATTTTAAAAAGAAGCAAAACAAAACCGATGGTTCAGCAGCTGGGGTTGGTTTGAATGAGATGCCTCCATATTCTTGGGTATTTGAATTCTTGCTCTCCGGTTGGTACTGCTGTCTATTGAGGCTTGGAAGGTGTTCCATCCTGGAGGAACTGTGTCACTGGGAGTCGACTGTGAAGCTTAAAGCATCCCACCATCCCCACCTCAACTTTCTCTGCTTCCTGCTTGCAACTGGAGATGTGTGCTCTCAGCTGTTCCTGCCTCCACCGCTGCCTACTGCCATGTTTCCCCACTAGCATTCAAAATGGCTGTCTTCTTCAACCACTGGATCTTACCATAGTTATACTGAGCAGCCAAGGGCAGTAGCAATAGCCTGTGTTGTTTTGGGTGCCTCTGGGGTCTTCCTGACCCACAATTTATAGCTGGTACCCCATGCCTTGTGTTTCAATTTTACTTAATAACCCATATTTTCTCAGAGCAATATTGTCCGCCCATGCAGGGTAATTTCATCCAACCTTTTCTCAAGCTGTTTGTGGCTTAGCTTTATGCATCTTGCACATACACTGCATATTCGTTACCCCTCATCCAGCAGTGGACAGCTGTGATGGTGGCATTGTACATGTCTGCAGAAAGTGATGGCCGCTTCATGCCACTGAAGGCCTGCAGCCACCCATGCTCCTTAGCGGAGGTCTTACACATGAGCACCAGCTTCAGGCTATGATTGCCTGCGCTTAACCGAGATGAACTTTTAAACAAGGAAGATGACCAGGGCAAGTTTGAGGCTAAGAAGGAAATCACCAGGTCACAGGACAGTGAATCCACAGTGCCCTTCTCTGCACAGCTTTGTACTCAGGTCAGATCGGCTAAGCACAGGAGCTAAAGTGTACTGTGATCGTATGTTACACGTGGGCTACACCTGGGACGCACAGCAGCCAGACAAAATAATGCCACACTAATTCCACCAGACGGGGAAAAAAACGCAGCTCAGAAAAAGCAAGCAGTTCATGTAAGAGGACTGCCTTCTGGCTTTGACATTCTCCTATACTTTCTTCTGATGTGTCTCCTGGAGGGGCTGGGGTCCTTGATTCCATCTTTGGCTGCAACCAAGGATTCCCACAGGCTGGACAGTGTGGTGCAACAAAGAACAGTGGCCTCTGGTAGATTTTAATCGAGACCTCCTATGTGCAGGCACCAACCTGGGTTCTGGGAATATGACATACCCTGGGACTGGGTGGTCATGGGATCCAAGAGACTCATATTTGAGGTGAGACTTTGAAATGCTGACCCTGTAAGAACGAAGAAATGTGCAGGGTAAATATTAGAAAGGTGGTAGAGAAGACAGCCTGGGGCTCTCATGCCCTAAACTCAGCAATACTTCACAAAGTCCTTTGTGAAAACCCAGAAAACTTAATAAAAAACCTCCAAGGCGAATAAAAAGGAAATAATCAACAGAAAGAGTGGATCTTTCTCTATCAACAATTATTTTAGAGTTAAATAGATTGAATCCCCCAGTGCAAAAGTCTAATGGAGGAGCAGGTTAAAGACAAATTTCTTAAGGATGCAAACACTTGCTGGAGCAGCGACTCACTTGACATTTAAGACCCGAGCAACAGATGAGAAAGAATAAAGCAGACAAAGCAGACCTCAGTCAGAACCCTCACAACAAATAAAGATAGATACTGATGAAGGAGTCAATCTAGCAGGAAGATATAAGAATTAAAACACATTCATTCAACATCAGGGCACATAAGTACAGAAAGCAAATGACAGCCGAGCCTAGGGAAACCTCAGTGACTCACTCTCAGTAACGGGTAAAAGAGCAAAGTTGAGATCACTGTTACCCATGAGGCAGGAGATTGCCGCTCTACATCTGCTGGAAAGATGGGGTACTTCACCCTCAGCAGCCGGACACACGGACGCACATTCTTTTCCATTCACATGGGATTGTCTCCTAGATAAGCTAAATGTTAAATCACAAAACAACTCTTAACAACTTAAGAAGATTAAAATACTACCAAGCACTTCCCAGGCACAGGGCAGGGAAAAACTCAGAAGGAATGTGGGAAGACATGTAAGTGTGTGTAAATTAAACAATACGACATTTAAGTCATTGGCTGAGAGAGGAACAAAGAAGGAAGTTTAAAAAAAAAATTCAACAAATGAAAAAAAAAAACCCACACAGGAAACCAAACCTCATGGGATCCAGCACAAACAGCACGGGGAAGGTTGAGGCCCACCTTGAAGAGGAAGGAAGATCTCAAATGAACAATCTAACTTTCCATCTCAAAGAACTAAAGAAAGAGGGAAAGGCTATGTCCAATGTTAGCAGAAAGCAGGAAAATAAACAAAACAGAAAACAGACCATGAAAAAGATTAATGAAGCCAAGAGATTTTTTTTTTTTAAATTGGCAAACACTTGGCTAGACTAACAAGGAGAAGAAAAGCAGAAATAAATAAAATCAGCAGTGAAAAAGTAGACTCGCCCTAACACCGTAGAAATCAAAAAGGATCGCTGGATGGCAGCAGATAAGCAAATCCATGAAAGTACGAGACTGGCTAAGTTCCCGCATGTATGGAAGTCCCTGTGCTCTCAGGAGCAGGCCAGGAAGGGCTGGTCCACAAGGAGCTTCAGAACCTGCTGAAAAAGCCCGAACCAGGCTCTCTCTGGACTCACACAGATGTTTAACCCTTTCTAAGTAGCTGAGGAAGAGGGACATTTCCAGGACAGTTCTTTGCGCTCAGCAGTAAGTAGCCTGGTACCAAAGAGCAAGGAAAGAGAACAGCGGACCAGCATTCCTGACAGAAACATTTGAAAATCCCCCAACAGAATAGCAAATGAAACCTAACAGCATATTAAAAGGATCTTTCACAACACGGGTGAGATGGTGAGTGGATAAAGACACCGGCTGCCAAGTCTGACAGCCCAAGTTCAACCCCGAGAACACACATGGCAGAAAGAAAGGAGAAACTCCTGTCAGATCTCATCTTACCCCCACATGCGCACCATGGTCCATGTGTGTGCCTAGGACACACACAACACACTAAATAAACAAACAAACACAAACAAAATACATGCAATTTAAAAACACCTTTTTTAATGTTAAGAAAGATCGTATACCATAATCGGGAAGATGTTTTTCTTCTAGGGTGCAAGGATGATCCAACATATAAAAATCAATGGCTATGGTATGCCGAATCAATACAAAAGCTACTTAAAATTTCACATAGTGATCAATCGATGCAGAATTTGGGATCATTCAACATTCTTTCATAATCAAAAAAAAAAAAGACTCTTAAAACACTGAGTGGGCAAGAACCCACAGGAATAAATACCACAAGTTCTTCGGGGCATTTCTCTCTACGGAGTGGGCTGGAAGACTCTTCTGTATCGTTGAGCCTCTAACTACTCTTTTACCTGTTGTTCAAGTCCCCGCAATTTCTCTTTTGTTACGGGCCATTGCTCTTGCCACACAGGTCTGTTTGATGACAATTTTAGGGGCAAGGCTATTGGTATATCAGCAGTGGCCCCTTTTATAAATTTGGAAACTCAAACCCTGTGGTGTCTTGTGTTTGGACCATGAGCACAGCCTGTGATTGTTCTCTGTCTCCCATATCAATGCCTTCCACAGGAGCATTTGCCATGTCACCCCTAATTTCCTCATTTGCTGTCCCCAGAGTCACAGGAATATTAATTTGAGTACCCCATTTTTAAAAAGATTCCTTCCCCATACATTTATGGGTATGTCAGCCACATAAGATCTCAACTTCCCTGTTTGTCCTTCTGGTCCCCCAATGTTAATCTGTTGGACACTTTGTTTTATTTGTGATAATTTACCATATAAACTGTGTGTAAACCTTCTGAGGTGTTCAATCTGGATTCTAAGACTTTTGGGAAAGTATACTAGTGTAAACTCCTATGTCCACCAGACAGTCTATTTCAACACTGTTCATTTGTTCCATTAATTTGGGTCTCTGATCATTAGCCATGTTTGCCAGAACACATGTTTTCCAGTATTCCCTAAAGCCCCTTTTCTTTCTGCCACACACAGTGACCTTGCCCTTGATGTTAGAGAGCAATAGCAGCTGAGCAATTCCATCCCCTGCATTAACTTACATCTCCCTTTTCACACCTGCTATCAGTTTAATTTCTTCCTTGCTATCCCCATCTACTACCAGTGAAGACCAGTGAAGCATTAGCTAAGGCCAGTAAAGACCAGCAAAGCGTTGCACAGTGTAGCAATGCAAGAGTGTCCTTTCACTGTCTCTGTGGTTCTATTTATACTCTTTCCAAACATCACGTGCCCTCTCGAGTGTCTGCTTCAGCAAAACATCCTCACAAGACAGCTTCCAGAAAAACATTGCGTGACACAACTGAGTTTCCAGGAGAAACCAGACTTTCCACTTCAGATTCCATTTTAGGAGGTTTTCTAGATTAGGCATAGGCACAGGGCAGTGGTTCTCAACTTTCCTAATGCCGTGACCCTTCAATATAGTTTCTGTGTGGTGAACCCAATCATAAAATTATTTTTGTTGCTACTTTATAACTGTAATGTTGCTATTGTTATGGACCATAATGTAAATATCTGTTTTCCAAAGGTCTTGGGCAAGCCTTGTGAAAGGTTTGTTCAATTCCCAAAGGAGTCAGGAAACACTGTCATAGGGGGTCTGTTTATTTGTCCTAACCATGGAATCTTAGCTTTTCTACCAAGGAAATTTCTCGCTCTAACTTCCAAAGGCCAGGGGTCCAGGGGGTGAAATGACGTACAGACAACCTCAGTCGTCTCCACCGAAAGTGAATTTCCCAAGTAGTGTTCTCTGGAAGGTCACCAACTGCTCTGGGGAGGGGTCCACACTGCAAGATGGAGGCACCTGTGTGATGACAGGTGATGAGATCTTGTGATGCCACTAACCATCAGTGAGAGCAGAGCTCAAGGGACACAGAGAACCTTACATCCCAGGGAGAAAACCATGTTCTTAAAGAGGAGATGAATTCCCAGCCTCCCAGAAGCACTGCTCCTGTACAGAAGGGTAGACTCTGGGAGCACTGCTGCTGCAGGGAAGGATAGACTCTGGGAGCACTACTACAGGGAAGGATGAACTCTGGGAGCACGGCTGCTGCAGGAAAAGGTAGACTCTGGGAGCACTGCTGCTGCAGGAAAGGGTAGACTCTGGGAGCACTGCTGCTGCAGGAAAGGGTAGACTCTGGGAGCACTGCTGCTACAGGGAAGGGTAGACTTCAGGAGCACTGGTGCTGCAGGGAAGGATAGACTCTGGGAGCACTACTACAGGAAAGGATGAACTCTGGGAGCACTGCTGCTGCAGGGAAGGGTAGACACTTGTGGATTCCAGATCACTGAGCTCTCAACAGGATGAGTTCCAAGAATCAGGGTGTTGCCCGATCCCTTTGTAACATCAAAAGCATCATTTAAATTATCTGTGTCTCTGTTTTCTCTTCTCAAAGTGGAATATAATTCCAACCCAACAAGGTGAAATGATGCTATGAAGTCCTCAGTGGTGTGTCTGGCATGGGACAAACCAGGTTTGAACAGACGGGGGAAACCACACTCACATAATCGTGAGATCCATCTCTCAAGGCGTCCCTTGGAAACAGAGCTGGGTTTCTCCCTGTTAACCTAATCCACTTCCTGTACCCATTCTATCCCATGAAAATGTCTCTTGTTTTATTCCATTCTCAAGGCACCAGTGGTAAGAGATCCTGTTGCAAGTTGGAGGCACATCCATTTACATTCTATTGAAATAATAATTTTTCAGGACAGTCTGCACCCTGCTCTCTTACCTCCATCCCAAATAAGTCTCATGTATGGAGCTGAATTGATATCTGTCCATAAAATACACGAATGCCCAATTTCCCTGAGAAAATGGCTAAACTGGAAGGTTTAGATGCTAGGGTGAGTCTTCTGCAAGGGCTCTCTGTACCTCTTAACCTCGGTTTCCCAGCTACAACAATAGAGATTTGAGCTAGATTCTGTCTGTCCACTTGAGAGGATTTATAGTTTGAGAAAATAGTTAAGGATCCTACAATTTGGAGCCAGTTTAGTCACTGAAAAACAAAGCTGTAAGCTTCCCAGGGACCAGAAATCTAACCTCTAATTTGATTTATTTGTAACACAAGCCTCCCTATTGATGTCTGTCCCCTAACTGAATATAGATGGCATGACACCTCTGAACTGGGCATTTGTCTAGTAAATGTGAACTCAAAAGTTGACATTTCTAGTCAAACAGCACCAGGTCAAATCTATAAATCAACACACCCGTCAGGAAGGAACCCGAAATGGGTGATATTGTCTTGATGCCGAGGGGCATCTCATTATATGAGCTCGTAGCCTCCCCTTTGCATTGGTACACTTCACTGAAACTTGGTTGGAATGGGTTTCCATCACCTGCCAACTGAAGGCTGACTGGAGTCAAGCACCTGACACTTCAGAGGCACCTGCCAGTCAACACCACCTTGCCAGCCACACTCCAAACAGGGATCATGGGTACATGATCAATGGCTAGACCAGAACACAGGCTAAGCACATGTGAAGCTCTCTGTTCTATCCTAAGACTTTGGTTTTTTTTTTTTTTTTTGCTTTAAAAGGTAGAATTTAAAGAATATATCCTTCTCAGGTCATAAAAGCAACCCACACACATACGGCACCTTTATCTCATGGTTGTTGGAGGTTTTACATTTTAGATGCTCTACCCAGGGCTCGTGGCCACACTCTATCCAGGGCTCATGGCCATACTCTGCCCTGGACTCATGGCCACACTCTGCCCAGGGCTCATGACCATACTCTGCCCTGGACTCATGGCCATACTCTGCCCTGGACTCATGGCCACACTCTACCCAGGGATTATTCAACAACAAAGGGAGACCTCAGAGACACCCTACAACATACAAGTGGACTTCTAAATGTTTGCTAAACAAAAGAGGCAAACATAAGACAAAATATTATGTGGTCCCATTTATGTCACTGTTCAGAAAAAGTGAAGCTACAGAAACAGTGTAGAGTAGGGGGTCACAGAAATCTAGGAACACAGAAATCTAGGAAAGGGGGGAAGACCTAACAGTAAGTGTGTGAAACATAGAAGAGTCACAAGAATGGGCACAGAGTTCCAGAGGTCTGGGTTTGATTCCCAGCACCTCCATGATGGTTCCCCAACCATCTGTAGCTACAGTTTCAAAGGATCTGATGCCCTCTTCTGACCTCCACATGCACTGCACGCATGTGGTACACATACATATATGCAGGCAAACATCTATGCACATAAAATAAAAGCAAATATCTTTAAAAAAAAAAAGCATTGGATCATATACTTGGAGTAGGTGGTTTATATAATGTGTAAAATATACCTCAATAAAATACTTTTAATTTCCAGATTTCCAGGCCTGGTCTAGGGCAGAGATCAATGGCTAGAACACAGGCTAGGCACATGTGAAGCTCTCTATTCTATCCTAAGACCAATTTTGTTTTTTTAAAAAAATTGCTTTAAAAAATAGAATTCACAGGAATATATCCAAAATCCTTCTCAGGTCATAAGAGTGACCCACACCCATGCGGCGCCTTTATCTCACGATTGCTGGAGGTTTTATATTTTAGATGCTCAAGTTTCAGGTGCTGGCTGGGTCCATAAATTCCACAAGACTAACCCAGAGCTGTGGGTATTTTTAATGATGATGTCTCTGTCCTTTATCACCTGCTGGTGCTCCCACTTGTGTGTGCCCAGTATTGCTTCATTGTATGTATCATGGTCTCTTCCATCTCTTTCCAGAGCTTCCTGGAAAGGAAAAGACAGAGAGAGACCAGAGCAGTAAGGCAACGTCAGCCAACAATCCTGCATATCTGTTGCACGCAATGGAAGCCCTGTGTCTGCACTGTGTGTGGGAGCCAGGGCACTTGCACTTGCGTGTCATTTGGGAAGCACTGGTGGCCCACCGCCAACCACCTCAAGTAGAGAAGTGAGCCAAGCCCAGCAACAGTGAGTCTAGTTTGTTTACGGAGGAAACAAATAATTAGAGCAGATCAAAGGCCCAATGTGATAATTAGAAACACGGTCTTCCACACTGTTCAGCTGCTGAGGATCCCACCCTCCCAAGATGGAGAAAAGCCACCAGGCACTGGTTTAAACCAACCCCACACTCTATTCCAAGGCGTTGGATTGTCTTTGGTTTCTCTGCTGTGGAACCTGTTTCATGTTGTGCTATTTGTTCTTCTTAGCCTGCTGGTCCCAGGCCCCTACCCAGTGCGCTCTCTATGCTCTCCTTTCTCTGCTCTCAGAGTGGGCCTGTTTGACTACCACTGCACAGCAGCTTTGCACATGCTCAGTAAGATGCCCTCCAACCCCCACCCCCCGTGAGTTGCTCCATGTGTGAAGAGGTTTGGCATACAGGAATCCCATCAGCTTTGACATTGGGTTCTGCCTGATGAAATTTTTAATTCTCTACTTCTTTCTCTGGAATCTCTGTGGGAAGGTGGAGGAGAGTCAGGAGAACCAGAAACAAAGGATACAATTCTCTCCCTCTTTATCAGAGCCAAGTCGTAGATCCAATCTGTCCATGTTTTGATGTCTCCAAGTATCCAACCTCTCCTTCTCCCTCCTTCTCTTAGCGGTTCTCCCAGTAGACTCAAGCCAGCTGTGCACGTGTGCTCACAAACATGCAGCACGCAGTCTCATGGGGAAGAAGACAAGAGGGAGAGGGATATGAGAAACGAGGGGCTGTGGAAACCTGAAGTGGGGGTGCCGTCACGCCAGCATGCAGTGCTTCCCTGGGTGTCTGCCCTGTGTGGTGTCTGGGAGGGTGCAGTGGGGTGAGGGGTGCTGTCAAATCAGCAGGCAGTGCTTTCCTGGGCATCTGCCGTATGTTGTGTCTCCAGCCACCATTCCCATTCCCACCATTCATGGCTCATCTTAGACCTGCAGCTCAGTCACAAGCCATTCCCATCTTTGTCCTCTTTGATAGTCCTACAAATATGTGTATCTCCTGAGCTTTCTCTTCAGTTTATCACTCTGTGGTCACCTAATAGCATCGCCATTACCCACCTGTGGTGTGAACACATTCAAGTCCCCCATTTTGTCACCAGGATCCATCTCCACAGCAGGCCTTGAATTCTCCCACCTCTTCTGGTTTTCACATTTCTGAGCCATCTCCTGATCTTGTGGACTTCCTTGTTGCTTTTGGGCCTCAGCACTGACCCAGGAGTGAAGAGCACAACTTTTATAAAAGTAGAAACATACAAAAGTCAACATAAAAGTCAGAAGCTTTTCAAAACATAATAAACTTGCCAGCAAAGAGGTCAGGGAAGTAATCCCATCCAAACGCTAAGAATTAAAACTCAGCTAGGGGTCAAAGATATTAAAGGATAGATTGGGGAAACGGGATTCTGGAAATGATCTGCAGGTTTAAGGCAGTTCCTCTCAGTAGTACCCCAATGACACTCTCTCAGAAATAAAAAACAATCCTAAAATTCACGAGGAAGAATGAAAGACTCTGAGTAATCCAACAGTCCTAAGTTAGAAAAAGCAATGCTGGAGGATGCACACAGTACCTGATCTCAAACTCTACCACAGAGCCATAGTGACAGAATCATGTGTTACCGGCACAGACATAGACCGCAGACTGGTGGGCCGGGGGTGGAATGGGGGACCCAGGAAGGAAGCAGCACAGTGATGCCCACCTGTGGTTTGACAAAGGCCTTTAAGATAGGACTGTCACAAAAACCCGCCTTCATAAAGCCCCACCTTCATAAAGCTCCGCCTTCATAAAGCTCCACCTTCATAAAGCTTCACCTTCATAAAGCCCCACCTCCATAAAGCTCCGCCTCCATGAAGCTCCGCCTTCATAAAGCTCCGCCTTCATAAAGCTCCATCTTCAAGAATGACCAGCACCCTTGCGTAAAGGTTTGAGAGAGGCCTCTCTTGCCTTCCATCCCTCCCTGTAAGGGAGGCAAAGCATGACCTAGGGTATCTTCCCTATGACGCTCTGCCTTACTACCTTGAGACAAAGTCTCTTGCTGAACCAGAAGTTCGCTGTTGCAGCTCAGCTGGCTGACCAGAGAGCTCTGGAAATCCTCCTGTGCACCAAGCCCCAGTGCTAGGACCCTAGCCACCACAGCCATGCCTGGCTTTTCACATGGGTACTGAAGATTTGAGCTCAGCCCCCTTGTTTTGTTATTTTGTGTGTGTGTGACAGAGTATTGCTTGGTTGCCCCACAGCTCAGGCAAACCTTGAACCCATGATTAGTTTCCTGAATAGATGGGACAGGCCTACCCCCAGGTCTGGCACATGGGTATCGTCACCTTTTTATAAAACTAGAACTCCCAAAGGGAACTATAACGAAAATAACCACACTCTCCTGTACGACACCGTCCCATGGCCATGTACTTCCTCCATAACAGGTCAGAGTCACCCTGCAGACCTTTGTCCCATTTGTTCCCCAGTTGAATTAGGGGTGGGTATCAAGTGTGGGGGTTCATGTTTGCCTGGCTCATAGCACAGGTGGTATACCATTGCACTGTACAGCTTTCCTTCCCTGCCTGGTCAACACCATCGTCTTCTGACACCGGTGTCTACTTCAAGCCCTAATCCACCAGCATCATAACTGATCAGTAGATGAGGTAATGGACAATCAGAGAAGTTCAATAATCTCTCCAAGACACACAACCTCTTATGACTGTTCTTTTATCTCTTCAACAAAAACATCTTCCCTGACCTCCGCAACTCCTTGCTGATCCAAGTTCCTGTTGTCTGTTTGACAAGCCACCATGTGGAAAACTGCTCCAAGCATTTTGTGCTACAGAGCTCACAGGAATAAAAGCTCCAGAACTCAGCTTTTCTGCATGATCTCAACTCAGAGAGATAGAGATGAAAAATTCTCAGCTGTGCACGCTGGTACATCTGGACGTTTCTCCCAGTGTCTCCCAAATGTGATATTATTTTTCTTCCAGATTTCTAAATAGCCCACAAAACCCTTTGAACTATTATCGTCCCCAAACAATATGGATTGTGTATGTTGAGTGCTCTGGAGGGACTCCTTGTGACATGAAACACAATACAACAGGTTGACAAGCTATTCCAGGGAACTGACTGATGCTTATCCGAATCCAAAGACTTGATGAACTTGAGGGGGACAGGTCAAGGTGCAGAGGCAGAGAGAGAGGGAGAGAGAGAGAGAAGAAAGGTGGAGAAGGAGGAGGAAGAGGAGGAGGAGGAGGAAGAGGAGAAGGAGGAGGAGGAGGAGGAAGAGAGGAGAGAAGAGAGTTAAACACACAGACAATACACACATGTGCACACACACAAAGTGCCCTGGCACAGAACAACCACCTTAGCTCAGCACAAGGCTACCACCCTCTGCCTCCTGCCCAGGTTGACCAGTAAGCTGCTACCTTGCTTTCCTATTTAGGGGACTTGGAACTTTCTGTTCAAGGAAGCAGCCTGAGGGAATGCCTCCATTCTATAAGGAAGGGAGTGGACCTGCTCTGGCCTGAAGCCTGAAGGACAAAACCTTGGTATCACTCCCTGTGTGAAAAGGAAACAGAGATCTATTGTACAGCCAAGTCTCCCAGAAGCATGTCACACGGCTTCTGTGTGCTTTGGTCTGCAAGGCTGATCTCCCATATAATGAAGATGGCAAGTGGAAACTTGTAGAAGACTGCCTAAAGAGAGATCTTTAGGTCACAGGGCTCCATTCTCAATGATTACCACTGGTTATCTGGGGTTCACAGGACTGGCTTAGCTTCCAGGAAACCTAGCTGTTATAAACTAAAGAAGCTCTTCCCAGTCTCTTCCTCGCTCCATCTATGTGCACCTTACACTCTCTGCCATGCTGTGCCATGACCAGGGGGACCTCTTGTGGACCCTAATACCTAATGCCACACTGTTTGGACCTTCTAGTCACCAGAATCATGAATCAGGCTAACCTCTGCTGTATGAAGAATCCAGACTCTTGCTTTATGTTGTAACAACACCAAATTAACTGACACAAATGGATACAAAAGTTCAAAGTTACCTGTTAGGGCTCCATGCACACACCCTTTCTAGTTTCAGACATCCATGTGTAGCACCACATCCACGGGAGAGATGTCAAGACCAAAGGGAGTAGCCACACCTGACCAGAACCTACTCAGAACAGAAGCAGTAAAACCCAAGGGTTCAAGACATAGCTGTATGGTACTGCTTACTTTCTGCCCTTCTCCCTGGTCCTTAGCCAGACTCAGTTACTTCAGTTTTGTCTGAGCATTGCAAGGCCTGTGGGCAGCAGACAGGCATGCTCATAGTCTGTGAAAGGCAACAGAGACCCCAGCCTAGCATCCAGTTCCAGTGCCCAGGCAGCCCTAGAGCATTCAGCAGGAAGCAGTGTAGCTGAAGATCACTTGGGGGTCCCCACATGTCCCAAGGCTCTGCCCACATGGCCCAAGGCTCTGCCCACATGGCCCAAGGCTCTGCCCACATGGCCCAAGGCTCTGCCCACATGGCCCAAGGTTCAGAGGAAGAGGAGGAACCCAAGGATGGAAGGCTGTTGAGCAGTTGTGGTTTCCCTGCATCCTTACATAGACGAGATCAGCTTCCTCTCCGTTGCTTATCTTATTCCTTATTGACCCATGTGCATGCAGCGCATCAGACTCCATTGAGCCTCACCCTTTCTCCAGAGCTCACCAGCACTGTAATCCATAATTCCTACACACACCTATTTGAGCAGGTGTTTGACCCTTGGGGTGGAAGCATGAGACCATTTTTTATCTAATATTTTTCTTTTGTTTTAAAAGATTTATTTATATATGTATTTTATGTATGTGAGTACACTGTCACTCTCTTCAGACACACCAGGAGAGGGCATAAAATCCCATTACAGATGGTTGTGAGACACCATGTAGTTTGAGTATTGAACTCAGGACCTCTGGAAGAGCAGTTAGTGCTCTTAACCTCTGAGCCATCTCTCCATTCCCTGTCCAGTGTTTTTCAACCCTACTGTGTCTAATCTCCCCTTTCCCTCTTTTGATGATACATTGTACATATGTGACAGGTTTCACCTTTCACAAGGCAACTTAAGCCTCATCCTCCCTCCTCTAGTCTTGGCTTGAGAGTCCCTGAATGTGTAGCGGGAAGGGTACAGATTAGAGTCCCCCTTCTTCAGAGCAGTGATCCTCTAGATCCTGGGATGAGGATGAGAGGAGCAGAGATAAAGAGTGTCTCCCCCATCCTTTGGGTTCTAACATAGTCCTTGCCCTTCAGTGTGTCTTTCTTGGGTAAAGACTACGGGACAAGAAGTGCCCCCAGCCACAAGTCTTCCTGTTTACTGTGGCAGATGTTGGCACATCTTGAAGTGGTTATTTCAGGAGGTGTGGGGTCCTCCGTGTCTCATGGTGCCCTCAGCTGGCATCTCCAACATTGGTCTCATGGCATGCAAGGGCTGGCTCATGTATGGCCACTGAATTCAAATGACTGGCTAGAGGACCAGTTTCAGAGCAGCCTCCTGCCTCGAAAGAGCCTTGCTCATTGATCATCCTCTGTGTACCAAGACTACACTTAGTAGGAAATAGTGGCTACAAAAAAAATCCTACCTTCACACATTCAAAATTAAAGATGGCCAAAATCACTCCAAGAACAGGGCAAGTAATGGTCTATCACTGGTGCCCATCATGGTGGGCCGACACTGTCTGTGCCTCCCAGGTTCTGGTGACAGGAAGAGCAGCTAGCAGGCAGATCTTCTCGCTCTCTGATCCAAGGGCAGCTTCAGTGTCTCCTCCAAGAATAGAACAATCAAGTCATTTCAGCAACAGGGAGGAAAAACTTCACTTTGGATAGAACTGAAAACAATAGGAAGTACAACTTCTGACTTAGGACAGAAACATCAACACTGTGGTTGTGACAGTGCTTATGTGCATGGAGGCATGGGAGTCTGGACGTGTGTATGTGCGATGATCATGTGAATCACGTGTGCTGGAGGGAGTCGATGTATCAGACCTACACTAATTTTTGGCAAAAGACTCAAAATCTTCACCAGTATCTGAACAATAGCTTGACATTTGCTGCCTCTTAAAATATAAAATGTCCAAATATAATCACAGTGTCCCAACATAGCCACAGACTGCTGATGAGACAGTGTTACTACCAAGTCCTATCTGCCCTGGTTTCTCATTTCACATGGGCTGCCTTCTTGCTGTTCTTCCGTGTCACCACTTAGAAGCCTTATTATTAGGCTGAGGGAATCTGTGTTTGGGTTGGGGGAGTGTTCACAATCACTTCTTCAAGCTTATTCCCAGAGATACAGAGTCAAAGCTATCAATAACTGCACAGGCCACACAACTGTCAGCAGAACACACGACAACCCTGACATTAGTCACCATGCTCACTTTGAGTAGACCCACCAGCAGAACACATATCAGCAGGGCCTGAGGAGACTGGGATGGAGTCTGAAAGCTGGGTCACCATGCCAAGTCCCTGGATCTCTCTTGAACTGGACTCCTTCATCTGAGAAGATACTGGTAAGTGATGTCATAGACCCTCAACACTAAATCTTCTACAGGAGGACATGAAAAACAATTCTAAAATAACGAGTGGAATAATTGAAACGGAGACAAAGGGGTTCCCACAATCAGGCCAATCACCAAACTGTTGTTTCCCACCCAATATTTTGCAGATGTAATCAAACCCATAGGTGCCCAAGCAGACACCACCCTTGCCATTTTACAGATGTGAAAATTCACACTCAGGGGGGCCCAATGGCATTCCTAACTAGCTAAGAACTGAAAAGCAGTTCTAATTCACTCAGTTCTAATCCACAGGACACCCAAACTCGCTCTCTAGACCACGCCCCTTAGGCTCTGGTTTTTGCTGTTCTTCACAGCATCCAAAAGTTCGTCATTGTAGGTTACACATATCTCATTTGTGTCACCCAAAGATTTCTCTTCTTAATGCCACCCTTAGAAGTTATTTTAAATCAGGCTCCACACTGCCTGGCCTCTCAAGCCTTCATTTGGGATTTGAGGAGGCCCCCTGAGCCTATAACTTCGCATTCTGCATGTCTGCATGGTGAACTTCATGCGGCTGATGTCAGCAGCTAAGCAGAGCCCAGTCAGTCTCCGTGGCCTCCAAGTGCCTGGTGGTAGAAGAGGAGAGACATTTCCCTGGGCAGCCCCTGTGAGAGCAGAGACAGGAGCCACTTTCTCAAACCCCCATCTCCTGAAGGAGTTTCTGCAGTTCCACTCTTGGGCCTGTGGTGTGGCCCAGCTAGCTCGCAAGACAGTTCACAGCATCTTCCCTGTCCAGTACAAAATGCTTGACTTCTTTTCCATGGTTCTAATCTCACTAGCAACTGCACCTTCCTTGGCTTCCATTTTAGATGGATTTCTTCTTCTTCTTCTTCTTCTTCTTCTTCTTCTTCTTCTTCTTCTTCTTCTTCTTCTTCTTCTTCTTCTTCTTCTTCTTCTTCCTCT
>JANHMN010000006.1:4351093-4369084 GCA_030674055.1 Rhabdomys pumilio | reverse complement strand
CCCTTCCCCTTCCCCTTCCCCTTCCTCTCCTCCTCCTCCTCTTCCTCCTCTTCTTCCTCCTCCTCCTCCTCCTCCTTTTTCTCCTCTTCCTCCTCCTCCTTCTCCTCCTCCTCCTCCTTCTTTAGCTAAGTTCTTTTAACATTTTTAACATCTTTCCGCTTGGCTCTTTGTTTTAATTGTCACTACAAACCTGTCCAAGAGTACCCAGTAATATCCACGCTACTTTCTGAACTCTGGGCTGCCTTGAATTTTCTAGATTAATTATTCTGTCATCATTAAATGTAGCCTCACACGAGTCGCAGGGAATGCTGTAGACAAGCTCCTTGTCAGGAGAATGTAGCCTTACTGGCTCTAATCCAATACCCGGAGGCCTGTTCCTGTGTGAAAACTCAGGTGTGCTGTTTTTATAACCTGTGTTCCTGTCAGCATCCTTAGACCTGCTATCTTTACAGGCTGTACCTGACAGGGTTCTCAGGAGTGCTATCTTTATGGCTTGTGTTCCTTCAGCATGTTTCATGTAACTTTTCACTACCCAACTATAGCTCTGTGATTGGGCCACTCTACCAGCACCCTCCCAGCTCCCTTGAATCCACAGGTAAAAGACACAGACACACAGTTGTTTGATTTCAGCTTGTCTTCTTGGCACAATTGCTGGGCACTATTATCTCCCACCTGGAAAACCTGCCCTCATCTTTACACTTAGCTCAGCTCTTCCCACCTACCCTAACCTGATTCTTCTCTCTCCAGAGCATGATGAACTCCCTTCCTTGCATCTCTGGTTTCCTCCAGGGACCCAGAAGTCCCACCTAGCAATTGGCCCATGGCTTTCTTTACTGACATACCAAAAACCAACTGGGGAACAGGACCTTAGCTCCAGAACTGCCCCTACACCAGACTTCCGGTCTGTTGACACTTCCCAGTTTGCACACTACACTTCCCAGTTTGCACACTACACTTCCCAGTTTGCACACTACACCACTTCTAGTTCACTTCTCTAGATGTTTGCAAACTCTTCCCAAAAAGTGGTTCAAAGGCTCTGCACATGGCCAGGTCATCATAGGAAGAGTCCCTGACTACTTGTTTTCCCTGTTAGCTACTTGCCATCATTCCAACATAACACCTAAGGGAGAGAAGTTTGATTTGGCTCTGTGGCTTTGGAGATTTCAGTTTATGGGTGCTTGGCTCCATCTTGTGGGATGTGGCAAGTGGGGACTCGATAGCCAGGTGTGTTGCTCTCCTGCTCTTCTGATAAAATGCCATCACCAAAGCAGCTCGGAGTTTATTTAAGTGTAAGGCATGGAAGAGAGGGGCAGAAGGAGCAGAATACAGACTGGTCATGTTTCCATCACTAACAGAAAGCAGACAGACAGGACTGAAAGCAGTGACATTTCCTGCAGCAAGTCTCCGACTCTTAAAGGTTCTATATCAAATGCCAAACAGTGCCACCAACTGGGGACAGAGCATTCAAATGCATAAGCCTATGGAGAACATTTCTCATCCAAACCCACCACACACAGGGAGGGTGGTGGAGCAATGTAGCTACTTTGCTGTAGCCAAGAGGCAGAGAGGAGGGGCTGGAGACAAGTACACCTCTTGATGCCCTCCCCCAATGACCTGCTTCTTTGGCTAGGTCCTACCCTCTAATAGACCATTTTATGAACCCATCAAAAGATTAATCCATTCACCAGGTCAGTGTTTTTAGGACTCAATAACCCCTCAGTAGTGGCACAAGTTTGGAACCAAGCCATCAACACATCAGCATCAGGGGGATATTTGATATCTAAGTCACAGCACCCAAGGATATCCTTTGTCCCTTTGAATAGAATAGATTCATAAGGTTTAGAAAAGATCCACAAGGGGTGAGAATTAAGGCTTTCCAAGCAAGGACAATAAAGCGAATCTACTGTTGCATGTGTCAGATCTGTGTAGGCCTGGTGCATGCTACCCTCGTCTCTGTGAGTTCCTGTGCGCATCAGTCCTGTTGAACCCGAAGGATGTCACTTCCTTGTAATTACCCACCACCTCTGGTTGTTTTCCTACTTTGTCTTGTTGGTTATCTCTTTATTTTGGTTTTATGTTTTAGTTTGTTGTTGTTTTCTTGGTTTTTGTTTGTTTTAAGAGAGAGAACGCACATACACACTATTTTGAAGCTGGTTAGCACAGATCAGGGAGAGGTTGAGAGAGGGAAAATAATATAATCAAAGTATATTGTACAAAAAGATGGAAGTGCCTATGATGAGCTGCTAAAGACCATGCAGTGGTGCTGGTTATGAAGACAGTAATACAAAAAAAATGGTCATGATAAAGAATTGCGGGGAACTCACACAGCCAGCAGTACATGTCTATAAATTCCTAGGCAGACAAGGCATAAAAACTGTCCAAGAATGAACATATCCCTGGTCTGTCTTCCTACTGCCCTATAAAACACTGGTATTTTTTAAACAATTTTCTACTTAATGAGAGCTATAATAGGCACATTGTTATCTGTGTGCAAATGACATTTGTATTTGGTCCAAATTTTTGATATCCTGGGCATGGGCTGGCTCCAGCCATTGAGGCTCTGCCACTGTCTACTGATTCTGAGTGTCCCCTCCCAGGTTCCAGCCACAGACTGTACCTCCAGGCCCATCAGGTGTTCCTAGATGCTAGGGTTCAAGCTAGACTCTCCATGAGTCCCTCTCCAGTGTATACCTATGGCAGGTATCCTAGACATGCTTAACATGGAGTACATTCTGACTTAGCTGGTAGGTAGAATCTGCACAAAATAGAACACTTGAGACTTATAAAAAAAACCAGCACAAGGGATATTTCTCCTCCAACTCTACGTTTACTATCTTCTCCTTGATCCATAACTTTTTCCAATAACCACTTCTCTTTATTTGAATCTAGACACAGGACACGTCTCTTTTTTAACAAGAACATTTCTAGTAGGTATAATGATGGGACTCCACTGTACGGTGTCTAGCCATCATTTGTGCACATATGTGCAGTGTTGTGGATAGCCCCAGCTTTGTATTTTGGTATTAATTCCCCTTTCCTGTGAAGAACTGCAGAGGAGGCGTGAGTCATTACACAGGTGATTTCTAGTGAACCTTCTGCCCATCTTAATTTGTAAAATAAAGGCTGGAGCCAGTGACTGGGCAGAGGAAGGGGAGGTGGAGAAATAAAGGCTGGGGAGAGAAGAGACGGGGACAGTGACTGGAGGACAGGAGGAAGACAATGGAGGAGGAAGACAACAGAGACAACGAAGACGACAACGACTGGGGAGAAAAGAGAGAGGATGACTAGGGAGGAGAGGAGACAGAAGATGACAGAGGAGGACAACAGGGAAGCAGGAAGTAGAAGGACAGACACAGGGCCTGGAAAACCCTCAAGTTATAAGGGTCTCATAGCTGGGGAACAGAGTAGTGTAGGGGTATCTGCCCAATCTAGGCTTACAGATTATATTCATAATTACTGAGTCATGTTTTCATTGACTGGTCCTATTCGGGATGGAGATTTAAATATCTCCCACAACAAGGTATGTAATGAGAGACCCCTATGCTATGCCTGAGATGGTAAGCAGCACGAGACACACCATCCTGATAATGCTGCCGTGCTGCAGGGCCACCACGAGAACTTACGGCACACACCTTAACTTTTCATGGGACTTCATTCTCCCTTCAGTGAAGTGGGCCTGTGTCCATAAACCTATCGCTGAAGCACACTAGCTATGAAGCCAGCTCCTGCAGGTTGTTAACTCCGCAAAACGCTGTGGCAGTGTTCCATAGTGCTGTCTACATTCCACTGATGTTTAACCCTTGTTAGCTGTGTGAACTTAAGTGGGGTTAATGTTCATCATGGGTTTGTCATGAAGATTAGTCATATGTGTATGCATATGTACATACGCATGTTATTTCCAGACATACCTCACAGATCGATGCACATAACACAGTGGACACTCTGGCAACTTTAGCCTTTTATAACCATCAAAGCAGAAAGCCCTCTTCGTGCTCAGTCCAGGACTGACTGATAGGGTAAAGGTTTCATTAGTTTGGTGTATTTCTCTATACACTTCCCACATGAAATGAAACAGAAGCAGGTGGAGCATGATGTCCTGCCATTGCTTGGGGATGGCTGAGTGACCCCTGACCAGAACGGCTCCCGACGGTTACTGCTGCCTCTCCAGCTCTTCCCCTCGGTACTCACTTGTGGTGCAGGCTGAGCTCAACCTGTCCATGACCACAACATCCTAAGTTTTGCTACAAACTCCTTGTAAACCAAATACAAAAAGAAAGCCTGTGTGCCTGTTCAGGTTGCCTTTTTCTGTGAAATGAAGATGCTATTGTAACTCCCACTGAACCTGAAAAAATAGTTACTTTTGGACTTCTAGCTCGGCCTTGCCACTCAAAGGTGACATTGAAGCTACAGAATAAACCTTTGCAGTAAAGCCACAAATTCTTCAATGAAGGTGAAGCAAAACGTGACCAACTTTGTTATAGGAAATACTTGGAGTAAGAATTTGGACAAAATGCTTTGCCACTGGCAGAAATAAAAGTAGCTTTTATAAGCATTAAGGGGAAGAAGGACAGATGGAAAAAGAGTTGCATTAAACTAGTACCTATTTTCCTAAGACTTAATGGCCTCTTTCTTTTAAACAGGAAAAAAAAAAAAGATAAATGGTTAGAAATACAAATTGGGTGTGCTGCCTTCTGACCAGTTTTCCACAGTGTTCTGGAAACTACAGGGCCTGTCACACAGGCTACAAAGAAAACATTCCCATTAAGACATGTCACAAAGGGCTAGGGGGATTGTTCCATCCACACCAGATATTCTGTCAGTGCCCCACCCCCATATCCGTAGGAACCCTACGGCATGTGGTGATAAACATGCATAATTTTCTAGGCCCCCTGAGCTGTTAACAGAAGCCAATAGAATGAACTCACCTTGCAAAGGGAGGCACAAATCACAGGCTACCTTCGGTGTAACAAAGCAGGTTACACCAACACTAGCCCAAGGCTCTGCCTGACTCTACACTAGGAAGACCATGTCCATAATATGGCCTTCCAGTCTCTTCACAGGTAAAAAGGCTGGGCCACTGAGATGGCTCAGCAGGAAAAGGTGCTTGCCACCAACCCTACGTCTGAGTTTGTTTCCTGAGACCCACACACTGCCCTGATACTTGTATGTGCACACTGGCACACACATTAGTGCCCCCTGAATAAATGGGAAGTGCTATCTGTTGAATTGTTATTTCATAATACTGGACTGAGATAACTGTCAAAGACACTCTCCATAAAGGGCTGTTAAAGTGTTCGCCTATGGATTTGTATGGACAACAGAAACAGATGTACAGTTCCCACCAAAGAGGAGACTAAAGTAAATGAGCAATATAAACACTTTGTGCCATTTTATTTGCCTGGGTTAAAGAATATCAACTCCTGTTTTCAGTCTTTGCCTAATTTAAGTAACTCAATAAAGCACAAGGTTGATCAGGTGCTCATGGGCGAAGCACAAGGACAAGGGGGCACTCAAGGGTGGAGCAGAGGGATGAGCAGGTGCCAGGGGCAAAGCAGAGATGAGCGGGTGCTCAGGGCAACCGTCTGTCTACCCCACCCTGGAGAGGATTCGCATTCACCACACAGGAAACAGTGATTCAATCTGGGATTTATTTTTGTTATCTTGGCTGTTAGGGTAGAGAAACAAAGACTGGGAAACATAGGTAAGCCCCAAACACTGCTCTAGCTGGGGTATAGCTCAGTGGCAGGGTGCTTGCCTACTATGTGCACGGTTGTAGGTTCACTCTCCAGGACTGCAAAAGATAGTTTAAAACAAAATAACAATAATCATTTGAGAAGAGATTTTAAATTTTATCTGTATAAAATCATTTAATCATTATTTCATTTGTTCTGCATTCTCAGAGGACAAATCAACCATGAACTGTCAACCATGTCTAAAAAAGTAGAAAATGAGTTGTTTTTTTTTTTTTTTTTAAGCTCACCAATGAAATGATACAAGCAAAACCACTCTACGGCATTGTGAGTAGAACCAAGAATGACTTTCGTGGCTAGGAATGAAGAATCCAAAACTCCCCACTGACTACACCTTTGGTACAGCCCACAGCAAAGCCCATCTGCTTCCTCAGGTGCAGGTTACTCTGACTTTCCAAGCCCTAATTCCAGTGCGTCCTATCCTTGGAGGTTGAGGTCTAACATGGTGGTCTATAAATATACTGGTGCATTAGTTACCTTGGGATGCATGTGGCCAGGAGCTACAGGCTAAGCACAATTGCAAATCTTTCCTCTATTAACTGCCTATGACAAGAATCTTCCCCTTCTACAGTTCCTTCACACTTGCAAAGCCAACAACCTTTATGTGGTTTACAAGTCCATTATTGAGTTGGAAAAAGTTCTACCCCCTTAATAGCCCAGGCTAGTAAATCAGAGAACCACTCAGATTTAGGTATTGCTGAAATATTTCAGTTATGACTGAAAACAAGCACTCAAATTCTATGAGTAACCAGCTAAAAGTTATGTGATTAGAGCTGTGACAGGGGCCTGGGGCCAGCAGGTGTCCATCTTGGAAAGGAGACTGTGAGGTGAGGAAGCAGAATGGGAGGACACAGTTCTGATAGTCGCTGTCACCTAACAGGTACAGGACACAGTGCTGACAGTCATTGTCACCTACCTGGTACAGGACACAGTGCTGACAGTCGCTGTCACCTACCTGGTGCAGGACACAGTGCGGACAGTCATTGTCACCTACCTGGTACAGGACACAGTGCACTGACACTTGTCACCTGTCTGGTACAGGACACAGTGCTGACAGTCACTGTCACCTACCTAGCATGGGTGCCCATATCAATAATGAAAAACAAGTTCATGTGGCATTTCAAGGACTAATCCTTCAAAATAGTTATTTTCATTAAGAGCACCAATTTTCTTTTAGATTTCCCTTTATGTCATGGGATATGAATATATTTTAATCAAAGAAATATTATAAGCAATGGCTGTATAACATAGACTTGTGTTTCAACCACACTATGTACTCAGTAGGTTTTTCCTAATTGAAAACTAATTGTGCATACAGTTGCCAAACAGTCGAGATAAAAGAAAAACACTCATTTTTACATGTGTGTGTTATAATTCTTGAAGCATATGTAAGAAAAGGGACTTGAAGGAAGAGTGCATCACCACGTCACTAACGTCATTTCCTTTCGAATTGCGCACAACGCTCGCATTAGTGCACTTCCTGTGTCATCTACTTCAGAGTATGCATGTGGTCATCTTAATGTAAAGCTTAGAGACTTAGAAGAGCACACCCCTGGCTGTGGGCACGTTACCAGGAACACAATTCTGGGTAACTTATTCTCAAGCAGGGCTCCAACCAATGTTTCTATATACTGAACAGATAACTAACAAAGTGGTAGAGACTCCTCCTAAATTCCAATAAAACTGACCATACAAAGCCACTCTGAACCATGAGATTTGTCATCTACATTTATAAACACTCTGATTCAGAAAAGACCATTCAACTTTTAATATTCCTTCCTCTCTGGGCGGGGGCAAAGCAGGTTCTCATCTGTGGTGGGACATGAGGTTAGCTCTCAGGTCAGTGTCTAAGTGACACTCTGGCCTCCGCTGGCCTCTATATGCATCAAGTTCCCTTCTTCTACAAAGCATTAGCCCACAGTCTCCCTGGTGCCCACCCCAGCTCCCATGACACTTAGTACAGTGTGATACTAAAAGAGCATGTGAGATGACACCGCGAGTGTCCTGGGGGCATCACCTCTCCTTGGAATCTGTAGTAACACAGGCTCTCAGGTTCCACGTGGACCACGCAGGCAGCCGTGTGTGCATGAAGAAGCCCTCTAGGTAGCCATGCTGCACACTGCCACTCAGGAGTGACTGATCAGACCAGACTAGAGGTGGCAAGTTCAAAGCTGCAGAAACAGAACTCCTGGGTCCACCGGCCACACCAGGCCGCAGCACAGTGGCTGGGGTGCTGTGCACAACAAGCGTCTTAAGCATTTTTGAACTCTTGAAGAAGGTAAGGCCCATGGGTTTTAAAAAACAAATCGGACAGTTTTTGAGAGTAATGATGAAATATGACACCCCCCAACTAGAAAAGTTAGGAAACGGAATTATTATCTTTAAAAAGTTATGAAAGGTGCGTAGTGCACTAAGGGCATCATGATGTAGAGATGGGGGCTCGCGTGACCCGTGCCTTCAGGAACTTCAACGTGGAGAAGCGAGCGGAGCGGGAGATCAGCAAGAGGAAGCCCTCCATGGCACCCAAGCACCCTTCCACCCGCGGCCTCCTGCAGGAGCACCTGAGTCAGTATCCAGAAATCGAAGAAGTTGTTTCTAGAAAAGATAACAAGCTCCTGTCATTACTAAGAGATGTGTATGTCGATTCCAAAGATCCGGTGCCTTCCTTGCTGGTAAAAAATGTACCACAGAAAGAACCAAAGGAATTCAGACTGCCGATAGGAAATCACTTTGATAAGAATCTCATGGACATTCCGAAAGGCAAGATTACTGTTGTGGAGGCATTGACCCTTCTCAATAACCATAAACTCTCTCCAGAGACATGGACTGCTGAGAAAATCGCCCAAGAATACCATTTAGAACTGAAGGATGTAAATTCTCTTCTCAAATATTTTGTTACTTTTGAAGTCAAAGTCTTTCCTCCTGAAGACAGAAAAGCAATACAATCCAAATGAAGAAAATCACAAAACAATTTCCTATGGGCACTCCCAAGCTCTGTGTCTTTGTTTTTCATGTATTCAATTATACAAGTTACTGTGAGTTTAGGGCCATAACGTCGAGACCTCTTTGACCTCTTCAGGGTTGTTCATGTAATTTTTTTTTTTAATTTATGTGTGTGTAGTTCCTGGGTATATGTTGGCAGTATTGATCATGTGACCCAAATCATTCAATATTAAATTTCACTTTCCAGTTGAGGTTGGTTTGTTCTTTGTAGGAGACATTGAAATCAAGAACCTTCCTGCCTCCTATGGGACTGTCATTGTGTTAGAGACAGATAATCAGTAAGGAGACACAATGACTGTATTTCCCAAGTGAAGAAAGAGGAAACTGGGTACAAAGGAAGGAAAATATATATTACTACTCTAGAGAACAAATCTATGAGGTTTTAAAAAATGTTTTAAATTGGTTATAAATATGAAATCACTTTTTAGAAGAATTAGTAGTGTCTGTGACATGCTAGCTGTCTCTTTTGACAAATAGAAATACATAACTTGAAAGGTTTACTAAGAGACAATACTTAAAGACTATTTGAGCAATAACTTAATTTAGAAATGAGAGAAATAAGAATGGACAACTAAAAATAAGAGGATCCAATTTGATAACCAAACGTTTATACCTGTTTTCATTCTAGGAGAAAAAATAGCTAGTAGAAGTATAAAATAAATCCCTGAAGGGACCTAGGAAGTTACCAATTCATTCACTTAAACTCTGGAGCGTGACACATTTCAGTAGTAGCGTGACACATTTCAGTAGTAGAGTCTCAGATGAGGTAATATGAGTTTGGCTCATTCTGGCATGTTATACCTGTGGGTTCTTGGCCGTATTGTTTGACCTCTCTGAAATCGAATTTCTATAAAAATGTAACTGCCTTATGTAAATTTCAAGACAGCAGTGAAGATAAATGACAAAAGACCAGGCAGATACAAAGTCTTGTACTTAAAATGGGTGTAAAACATACAGTGGACTTCTCTGTAGTTTATGATGCAAGGAAACTAGAATTTAGGTTCTCAGAATCCTACTAGTACTTTTAATTATTCTGCCAAAATGAAACACATTTCAAGAGGACAGAATGGAGTTGGAATTAGACTTGTCCATATTCTTTCAAGGGAATACACAGACATACTTGCCTCGAGATAGATTCCCCTGGAAATGATAGGGAAGATGAGAGGAATCCAGCATGGTGATGGAGGGAGGCAGTTGTAACAGCAGAGATGGGAGATGAATGGAAAGTTTGTAAGCTTTTTCAGATCTAGTTCCAGTGAATAAAGTATACCTACTTATTTGTAGTTCAATACAGAAGTTTAAGAGAACATGCTAATTCTAATCATTGCAAATTATATTGAAAAGTACAGTCAAAACCATCCTCCTTTAATTCAAAATGAATATGTGAATCAGTAGTACTGACTCATGTTTCCTGGGTGGCTAGCAGATGTAAATATGGTTTCTTATCTAGTATCACACAATAAAATTCTTCCATTTTACATATTAAAAAAAAAGTTATGAAAGTAGTAACTTTTTAGCCATGAAGTCTTTCTTTTAAACACGGCAACTACTTAAACACGTGCTTCGTCAACATGCAGCAAGGTGAAGAGGTTTGGCGAAACTACACCTGCTTTTTATACATCGGTGTCTCAGTTTTTAATTTCTAGTTTGGTAATAGACAAGAACCTCACATGTGGTACATTGGGAGTATATTCTCTGAAGGTACAATCATAACAAAACATGTAACTATTTAAAATACAAAAGTAGTTATTTACAATAATGAATAAGTGATTGAACAACACGTTACTAGACCGTCATGGTCTTCCAGAAGTGCATGTCCGGTAGAGCAGGACCGGCTCACAGTCATGGTCTCTACCATTTTACTTTCTGAAACTCAGTAAGGAGTGGAGGACTTGGAGGAAAAACAACCTGCTTTAAAGACAGGGTCCACATAGCCCAGGCAGGCCTTGCCTCTGGATCCTCCTGTCTCTGCTTTCTAACTGCTGGTGTGTACTGTCATGCCTGACCAACACCTCTTTTTACAGTATTCAAAGTTTACTTTAAAAAATGGCCCAAAACACTAAAGAGAATCTATATTGAATATGATTTTAATCATTGATTTGGAAAAGTGTGTAAATCCAAAATCTAATTTAATAATTTGGTTTCCATTGTAAAGGGTTTAGAAGTAACTAAATTAGGAATAAGCAAGGAGACATACAGCAGCTAAACACAGAGCATTAGACTCTGGGTTTTTTTTTTTTTTATAACAGCAGGTTTTGTTTATAACAGCAAAACTGTATCCCTTAAAGCAAACATTTAGTCCCTGAGTTTGCTTTGTTTAGTGATGACAGTTACCCTTGTCACAGGATGGCCACCTTCAGCAAAGTGTCACTGCAAAAACCAGTTTGCATCAACTCAGGTCACCTAGGGCTCCTGCTGGTACCACCATGCTCTAACATGGAACCTCCCAAGCCCAGGAGCACAGTTAGCTCATGAGGTGTGCACAGCTGAGCATGCAAGTGCAATGGTCAGTTCTCATGCCCTGACTGCAGTGAGAGTGTCTGAGTGTGTGCACAAGTGTGCACAGCTGAGCACAGGGCGGCTTGAGGGGTACAGGCATCCCATAGCACCCCAATCTTAAGACTGGGAAGCTGGGCTGTTTATCATGCTCAGATCTGGGGCTGTTAGAAGTTCTACACACTAAAAATCTTGAGCTGGTTAAAAAGATGACAAGATAAATGCAGAATCTGATATCATTTTTATTTAACTTGATAAACGTAGAATGGGATGGTTTTGAGGCAAATTCTGGATTAGTTTAGCCACAATACACAATTCACATGCTATTAAAGAGCAGTTATCTTCAGTAACTACCCACCTCCACACAAACACATCTGGAGAAATCCGTGTACAGATATAGTGACTTTCAACACTCTATAATTTAGATTTTGTATTTGGACACACTTTGAATTTATCTACTTGATACAGGTACCACAGGAGATAAAAATTCATGCAATGATACTTGGGTTCTTTTTTTTTTTTTTTAAGTAAATCTATCATTTGATAATTCAATGCTATATAAAGTACATTGAATATCTAAAATAAAACAAATGCCAATTATATCATGAATTAATAATTTATTTATTGTCTTGAAACCAAACAGGCCCAAGTTCCTTTTTGTCTTCTTTGAGTCAGTTGTCTAAATGCGTGTCCCTCTCAAACTTCCCGCGTAATGAAAACCAAGACATTTCACTTCTTCTTGGCAATTTATAAAGATGGCAGAAAGTTCAAATCAGGTGTGTTCTTGATACCTCAGAATCAGAAAGGGCCTCTTCCTGGGCAGAAGGCTCATAATCGCCTGTGTTCTCCGCTAATTCAACCTCTAACTCGTCATTGCTTTCTGCACTGTAATCAACTTCTTCAAGGAACCGCGGTTCATCTTCATCCAAAACGTAAGTGGTGGGGCTGCAGCCAAAGCAGAGAACACACACGGCTTCATGAGAGCAAGGCTGACACACCACCTCACACCAACCTGGACCTCAGTGACTCAGAGCACACGGCTTCCTGAGACCCAAGGCTCCGATGCACCACCTCATACACGCCAACCTCAGTAACAGCAGTTTGTACTAACATGGAACTTTTGTCCAAGTGAATAAGGTGAGAGGTTCTAACAGCTGAAAGCTGCCTGCTTAAGCAGTAGGGGCTGACATGGTGTCGTTTGTGACCCTGCAAGTGTCCACACAGCACCATTAGCAGAAGGGAAACAGATTCTCTCAATGGGTATTTCAAAGGTTTCATCAGCACACATACTTAGAAGATTCATTTTAAAGTTCTATTTTAATCCCTGTAAATTAAGCAACAGGTAATTCCAATAGGCTGTGTGAAAAGCGGTGGTGCCCAACTGGCTACTGGAGGAATGGGTTAAAACCATGTAACTCTACAGAGTGATTTAGCTGCTGGGAGATGGTCACAGCCACATCCCCACAATATCCATGGATCCAGAGTGACAATGAAGCACGGTGACTCGTTTACACCCACCCAGTGGGACTAGGATAGCGAGCAAGCAAGCATTTACGTAAGGCTCCAGGTGCCTGGAAGCATTCCCTCATGCAGTGAAGTGAGAACGCTCCTCCATTCCTGCTCTCCTTGGGTGGGAACTAACACAGCCACACCAAACACACTGCAGGAACAAGTCACACACTCTGAAGCTGTGACCAAATCAACCTGAATTTCATAGGTATGTTGGCTTATAGGCCACTTCTAAAAAATGGTTTCTCAGAGATGAAGCAACTAAAAGCTATTATAACTGGACAAAAGAGAGAAATCTGTTCAAATAAGGAGAAATGCAGGTCAATCAGCTCTGGAGATAAAGAACACACAGCTAAGCACAAATTCCAGGCCAACACGCTGGAGCAGAGAACAGCAGCTTCTAGGTTACAATTCTGAGAAGGTAAACTTGTCTGAAAAGCACTTTATTCCTCCAGTGAGCTTTATATCCTTGTGGGGAGGGGGCTGCAAGCCATTTTCCTCTAACAATTGGTTTCTCTTGGAAGTTCAGAGCATACACATCATTCTGTGGTCCAGATAAAGATACCGACTGACTCAGAAAATGAACAAGACTTAACAGACCTAACATTTACAAGGACAAATCCCAATTTTTAAATTTAAATAGTTAAATTTAAATAGTTATTAATCTGACAGCTAGGTCTTAATGGGCAGAAAGATTGTTAAAAAAAAAAGATTATTTGTTGTGGCAATGACTGTTATTGTCTTTTCTTTTGAAATGTAATAAGCCCCTTGACTTCATTGTTTAATTAGATTCTCCTAAAAGTCCTAAGGCTGAGATACAAATAAAGCAAAGAGGAAAGCAGACAACTGTGAGCACCAGCCTGCTAGTTCTTGTTGCACACTGTGAGGACAAAGGTACATGGAGTTTTAGCAGACAGGACTGGAGGGCAGAGAACAGGGCAGCCCCAGGGAGGTGAGCACAGAGGCACATGGAAGGTGGACGGTACTCAGGAAGAGCTGAAGCAGAGGTGTCTAGCTCCACCAGCTACTGTAAGAAAAGAGGCGGGATCCAGGTTGTTTGAAGTAGCCTCGAGTCAGAATAAGGATTTGTGTGTGAAGGCAGATTACAAAGTTCATCAACTGGAACTTCAGAAAGGTTTTCAGGCCAGTCTTCTTAAAGCTGCACCCCAGTGAGAGACAGACTAAAGGGGTGCATGAGTAAGGCTACACACGCAGCCTGTAAGACCGCACAAACTTGGGAGCCTCAGATGGAAAAGGCAGGCTGTGGAGAGGCACAATGAGAGACAGGCAGGGCTGCAGCAGAGGCTGCCTCAGTCCTGTGGGTTGTGGGTAACACCTCTGTTTAGCACGAACAAGCCTGGCTTATTCACCAGGAACTGCTCTGTGTCACCTGTTCTGTTAAAAGAATGGAAAGAAGGAAACGAGGCCACGGCACACTCAGGCTACACTTGTAGCCCTCCCTCAGAGGTTCTTCAGAATCCTCTCCTGGGCTCAGCCTCTGAGTTTCTTCTCACATTGGGGCAGGGCCACCAGTGCTAGCAGTGGAACATTCTCAGGACTGAGTGTGCCAGGAAAGGTGTGCACAAGTGAGAAAGCACAGAACAGAGATGTCTGTGAACAAGGCTTAAAGGGAAGGGAGGAAGGGATGGAAGGAGAGGGAAGGAGGGAGAAAGAGAAAAGGAGAAGAAGGGAGGGAAAAAAGGAAGGAGGGAGGGAGGGAGGAAAGGAGGGAAGCCATGCAATTCTCCACTCTGCACATAGCCAGCCCTTGCAGAACAGATCACACTGCCATCTCACTGGCCGCCTCTGGTGCACTCTTCCGTCTGGTCCACTGCTCTTCTCCCTGTTGCTGCTCAGTAATGAGCATGCACTCCTGGGCCTCAACACGCAAGCTCATCAAGATGCTCCTGGTCCCAGCTCTCCACCTGCGCATGCCCTCTGAATGTGCTCGCCCATTTCAATGTGCACTTTCATCTCTTCCAAATGCAAGCACATAGCCTGACTTCCTAAGATCCTCTTACACATGGACTTGGCAGAGATATCACATAGCTATCTCACATGTATCACAAATACCGCATGTTGAGAACTCATGGTTCTCCCCAATAAATCTGTTCTTCTTCTGTATTCTCAAATCCAATCACTCAGAAAGTCACCCAACTCAAAATTCTCCAGAAGAAAGACAGCCACAGTCTCCAGACTATGTCAAACCCCACGTGTTCCATGACAAGCCTTGACCAAACTTGTTTTCTCCACACAAGGTATACTTCTCGCCCAAATGCCTTGGCATGTGTTTCCGCTCTGCATGCTTCCTCTGTATCCTGCACCAACATTCCATCTGACTTCATGCCTGTTTTCTCAATATCAAAGGTCGACAACTGTGACCTGTCTACTAAATACGTCCTGTGGCCCCCAAAAGGCCTAGCAACACTTCTCAGCTACCTCAGTACATCTTTGCCAAATTCCTAATGAATGTAAGAAGGTGAGGCTAGCATCCCACCTACAGTAGCCCTCCCCTCTCAGACACTAACAGGCACCTTACTGAAACACGGTGACTCTTTCTAGCAGACTTGTAGGTGCCAGGATTTCTTATCTGGACAAGCAAGTTTACACTAACAGGGCATTTACTGCTGGCTACTTCTGCTCCCCACCCCACTTGCTACTTCTTGAGAATCAGAGCCTAGCTGAGGTTTGTTGAGATGACTTCCATTCCATTCTCAACAGTTATGAGAAGAGATGCCCACTTCCATGCAGGCCTGGACTCTACTCCTCAGAGGCCCCCTGTACTGCTGTCTCTGGTCATGTGGCAGGGAGCAGAGCCTGTGGTGCTACTGTCAGTCTACCTGCCACGGTGTCCTAACTCTTCAGCTCCATATCTCCAACACACCACCTCAGTCCTCACCGAGCCTGCGTCTAACAGGATCCTGAGTGTTCCTATCACCCTATCCCACCATCCCATCTTACTGGGAAAGTTTTCAGGCACAAGGCCAATCACAGCAATTCATTTTCTTTTGATGAATTTTAGTTATGTGCTTTGTGCATTTTATAACTTAGGAAGAGCAGTCACATATATCACCTCACATACTCAAAACCACCCTTCCTCTCATAGGAATACACGTGTGTCAGTCATTCTGAAACTGCTACTATATACAGACTTACAAGCAAATGCACACACAGAAGAGGAGGTAGGCTAAGCCATCAAACAATACAGCTAACCAAAGAATGTCTATCTGGAAAAAGAGAAAGGAATTGCTAACGTTCAACCAGCAGCAAGAGGTGTGAAACAACAGCAGCAGCTGCAGCTATGAAATGGCCCAGAGCCAGTCCTCACAGGAGTGCCAGATAGCCAGATCACCATCACCGTGGAGCCACAGCACTCAAGTAGCACTGTCTGGGAGTGTCATCTGTGCATTCAGAGGGCATGCGCTGCAATGGAGACTGGGATTTAGAGACCTTTGGTCAGAACCATCAGACCATGACATTGGGCAGTTCTGAGCTACAATTGTACAATACGATCTAGCTCTGATTATTATCAGCAAATCACTCCATTCCTGTGATAATCAAACATAATAAAAACTCCAATGGGCAGACAAACAGCACCCCAAATCCACTGAGTGGTGGGCTGAGGGGAGGTGCACACAGCAGAGCTCACACTCCAGGCTTATCGCAGTGAAAGGATACAAAGCAAACTCAGCAAGGGAAAATGCGGGGCAAAGTCCAGTGGGAGGCAGGGCAAGGCAGGCAGCTGCCAGGGGCAGGGTGTCATCAGAGCGCCAGCAATTTCAAAGGACTGCAGGGAAAAGCTGGAGTTCAGAGCTGCCACGATTCCTGAAAAAAGGGAGTTGCAGAGAGGTGACCTCAGCATTCAGCAGTGTTCCCAGACACATTTGACAAACTGTTAAGTGACACAGTGCAAGAGGCTAAAAAGCCACACAGCAGCACCCCACAGAGGGACAAGGAAGCCACAAAAACACTTTGCCAGTTTCCTGGTGCCAAGGAGAGAAAGGGGATCCTGAGGCATCCACAGTGACCCCTGGGGGGCTGCTACTCAGAAAGTCTGGAGGGGTAAACCATGAATCAGCAAAAAAAATTCATACATTTTGTAATGTTACCTCAAGCCAGCTCATAGCTCCAAGCATGTTGGAGCAACTGCTCCCTTAAGTCAAGAACCATGAACCCTCTGATCTTTATACCTGACACCTGGCTGGCATCTGTGTAAACACTGCCAGGCACACCAAGAAACAGAAGTAGAGAAAAACCCAAGAGAAACAGCTGTGATGTGCTGGTCACCCATGGGAACTCTAACATAACTGTGATGCTGAGCAGATGACACGATGGAGAGTCTCAGCATCTAGACTCAAACCATACAACAGATATTAGAGCTCAAGGGCAGGTCTAGAACTCACTGAGGTTGGCGCTGAGAGGAGAAGACTAAAGCAGAGAGAAGTAGACAGTTTCAGGCTTCAACAATGAGAGAAAGGAGGACCAGAAACAAAGATTACGCATCCTGTGAGCTAAACCTGCACAAGAGGAGAGCACACAAGAGAAGAATGCATAAAAAGCTAATGGTTGTACATGTACCAAAGTCAATGAAAGACTCAAAGTATAGATTTATGAGGGCTGCAAACCTCACATGGGAGGAACAAGAAACACCAACCCTCAAACTCACAACAAAATGCGAAGATCCTCAAACAAGAGAACCCAAGAACATAGACATGACCTTCATGGGCAAAAGCTAACCCTGGCCCATGACTTCTCAACAAAAGGAGCAAAATGAGCAAATGTAGTAACTGGAATAATCTGCTTATAGCAGACATACACAGGCGCAAGAGTATACACACAGGCATATGAACATATACACACACAAACAGATACACAGCTGTGCATACACACAGGCACATGAACATATACACACACAAACAGATACACAGCTGTGCATATACACACAGGCACATGAACATATACACACACAAACAGATACACAGCTGTGCATACACACATGGGCACATGAACATATACATACACAAACAGATACACAGCTGTGCATACACACATGGACACATGAACATATACACACACAAACAGATATACAGCTGTGCATACACACAGGCACATGAACATATACACACACAAACAGATACACAGCTGTGCATATACACACAGGCACATGAACATATACACACACAAACAGATACACAGCTGTGCATACACACACAGGCACATGAACATATACACA
>JANHMN010000006.1:4317701-4342093 GCA_030674055.1 Rhabdomys pumilio | reverse complement strand
TGCTGCAGGACAGAGGGTGTGCACACATAGACATGCTGCAGGACAGAATGTGCACACAGACATGCTGCAGGACAGAGTGTGCACATACAGACATGTTGCAGTACAGAGAGTGTGCACACACAGACATGCTGCAAGACAGAGTGTGCACACACAGACATGCTGCAGGACAGACAAACGGTGTGCACAGACAGGTGCCCTACTCATGGCATTCTGATCATCAACTGGCTTCATCCATATTGTGGGGAGTTTGGCAACACTATTCAAATGACCACCTATAAGAGACTACTCGACAAATACAGGTAGGTTTTCTGTTACAGTAAAACTAAACTGCACAGTTTTGTTAATTAATAAAAATAAAGGAGATAAAATTAAATATGATGACCTGAAAAGATGGTCAACAAACATCAAGTTGCTGTACAGTTAAAGGAAGATAGAGAAATGGCACCATGGCTAAGAGCGCTCCCTGCCTCCATAAAACCTACATTTGGTCTCAGCACCTACTTGGGGGGTTCACAATAGGCTATGAGCTGTCTCTCCAGTCCCTGGAAGACAGTCTCAGGATTTCGTGTTCTGAAAAAGAAGGCAGCATAAGGAAATGAATCTAAGAGAAACAGACTCCTAATACCGGTGAAGGAGAGCTGCAGCGTATATGGTATCCGATGTGTGAGCAAGCAGTGAGCAGTCCTGGCCTTTAGATGGCTCAGAGTCCTGTTAGAGTGGGCCACATTAAGTAAACTGTGTCTGCAGAACTCAGGGTTTCCCAGAGACCCAGTCACATCTGTGAGCATCCACGGGCACCTCAGACACACATATACAGGTAAATAAAGTTATTATAATTCCTAAATTGAACACAAGAAATATAATGTGAATACGAAATCTGCTTTCAGCTTAAGTGACTAAGAATAGTATTTTGGTATTCTCACAATATCAAAATATTTTCACAGTTAAGGGGCCATTACAATAAGGGACGCTGTATTGGCATTTGAGACTAGCACATGGAAAGGCCCTACCCACTACATTACAATAAATGCAGATAATATCATGCCAATCAAGCTGTCTCTTTCTGATTTTCCAGTCTCTGTGGCCTCTTGCTAGTCACTTTCAAATGCTGTTTCCCGAGATCTAAATTAAGTATACCCTATTTCACCTCTGCCCCTGAGTTCTGCAGACACAGTTTACTTAATGTGGCCACTCTCATGGGCTCTGAGCCATCTAAAGGCCAGGACTGCTCACTGCTCGCTCACACATCGGATACCATATACGCTGCAGCTCTCCTTCACCGGTAATAGGAGGCCGTTTCTCTTGGATTCATTTCCTTATGCTGCCTTCTTTTTCAGAACACAAAATCCTGAGACTGTCTTCCAGGGACTGGAGAGACAGCTCAAGAGTTAAGAGCACTTCCTGTTCTTTCAGAGGACCCAAGTTCAGTTCCCAGAATCCATACAGCAGTTCCCAATTGTCTGTAACTCCAGTTCCAGAGTTTCTGATGCCCTCCTTCCTAAGCTCTGCAGCCACTGCACACAAACGGTGCACACACACACCTGCAGATAAAACATCCACACATAAATCCTTTAAAAATATTTTTAAAAAATTATTTCCCAGTAGCCTCCTGGACAGGTTATTTATGGGGCAAACACTGGACACTTTCAGGGTTTAACATCATCTTCCTTCACACTCACAAAGAGAGCTAAGAGGGATACACATTCTGATACGTAACCCTTTCTAGAAAGATCATAAAACTCACAGCAATTTCTCCTGAGAGAATTGGTAATTTCTTACAGGCAATCAATGATCTATGTGGAGGCAAAAGACATGTGAGGGAAAAATTCTTAATTCCAATTGCAATTAGATTCAGAAGCATTAGGGCTAAAACTAATGAAATATCCCACCTATATAAGGAAATTTTATTAAGAAAATAAGACCCAACCAAGTAGACAACCAAAAGTCATGGATGCAAACGCTCTTAAGTACTCTCAAACTTAATTTAGATTCAACACTACTCTGATTCAAATTTCAACATTAATCTACAAATGAATATACTAAAATTTCCAAAGGAAATAAACAGAACAGACAAACAAAAGATCCACAAACAACAAAAACCTACCCAGCAAAAACTTTTTAAGGAATAAGAGATAAGTTGTCAGAATTCACCATGATTAAAGTGATGTGGCGCAGAGAGAAGGAAAAATGACTGCCTACAAGGACCGAAACCCCACCACAACACAACACACACTAGCACAGAATACACACTCACACAAGGTATCTGTGGGCAAAGAGAAAGTAACATGTCTATCCCAAATACAAAAACATATCCAGACAGAGAGAAAGGACCAATATGAAAGCAAACCTTAGAGCAAAAGCTCTGGAACAGAATTAGAAAGATGTGAACATCACGTCTAACCAATTCTCGTGTACTAACGTCTCGTATGGCTTATATGCACTTCAAATTCAAATGCTCATTAGCTATGTCCCCTAGTTACCCTGTATCCCATGTCTTCCACAACATCACAGGAAGCCGCGTTGTCATGGGTGTGCCACACTGTCTCTTTGATGCTGCAGCCATACATGAATACATTCTTTTTTCGAGAATGGCCATGGTAATCACAATAAACCTTAAAGAGATCATATATTTTAACAATTAAAGCCTTGGATCTACACATAGCACATCTCAAAAGACACATTCTGTTGGTTTTCAGTATGTTCACATAAAATGTTTAGCAAGCTGAATGATGCTAACTCTACTCTGTGAGTTCTAAATTTGTAGTTTCATTCCATGTCCAAAATAATTTTTCCTGTAAGCAGTTACGAGGTTTTGCATTCAAGGTTGTAGAAGAATGCTTTACTGTGATTTTTACTTTAGTAACTTTAGGATGAATTAAAACAAACCTCTGTTGCCAAAATAAAATTTTGAATCTTCACATTCATATATTAGCAAATAAATACAGATAATATCAAGCCAACCAAGCTGTGTCTTTTAGTCATTTCATTTAAAAGACCCATCAATTTAATAAGAAATAAAACCTCATTTGGAGGAAGGATTTATAATTAATGCTTGAATTGATGAATCCTCAAAGGTGTCGCATTAAACCCCATGCTCTGTTCTTTATCACCTACTCAACACTTACAATACAGTGAATGTGATTCCATCTCAGTTGTACAGATACAGTCATTACAACCTCAAACAGATGTTAAAATATTTAACCAATTTAAAAGAACCTGAAAATGCTTTCAAGAGAAACAATTCACAAAACTTTTAAATAAACTCTTAAGAGCATCATTTTTAAAAATGAAAAATAACACATTAATTTTATTCCTCCATTTTTCCCTTCCTGAATGCAAGATTAGATAATTTAAACATAAATGTAAAAAGAGGTACACTCTAATCAAAACTGGTGAGGACGGACACATGTATGAAGTCTGTCAGCCTTCCCACAGTACTCTGTGGCTGTGCTTGCACTGTGCCCTGGGGCTTGGGTTTCACAGGAACAGACATGAAGTGCTGTGAGATCTGGTAAATATATACTGTTGCCTTTGTGCTAGCCACACAATGGTTAAAGTCTGAAGCACATGACCTACCATTAATATTCATAAACAAAAAGAAAAAGGTTAATACAAATTCTAAGCAACAGGAATACATTGTTAACTAGACACTATAATCACTATAAAAGGTAACAAAAAGGATTTTGAAATTAACAGCTGGCTTTTATAATCAGAAAATAACACATAAGGTACACAGGAATCACATAATTCCAGGAAGATTAAAGCTAGAGGCTACCTATGTGTGAGCCCATAAGAGACAGAGCTAGCATTCCACAGAGACGCCGCTGGAAATCTACAAAGTATGTGAGGGAAAGGGCAGGAAAACATGTGAGAAGTAGAGAGCAAGAGAAACACACAGCCAGGAAACAGTCACTGGCAGGCTGAGGGTACAGAAGTGGTCTGCAAATGAAAACCTGGTGGTCCTGTCCTCTGAGTATGCCCATGGCCCTCAACCCTCAAATCTAGTCATGGGTTTTGGTGAGATGCTGATTCCTTTGGCAAACAGGTCAGTGGCAGCTAGAAATCACATGTCCCATGTCACAACTTGAGATTCAGCCAAAGTCATCCAAGACCAAATCTGATTTTTAAAATTGAGCTACCCCTCAACCCACCAATGCAGAGGGAGAGCAGCTGGCAGGGTTAAAGAGATGGAAGATAGACAATACTGTAGATTTCAATGAAACAAAGAATCATATTCAAGCTAGAAAACCTAGAAGAAATGGACACATTCTGTGACACATGTGACCTAACAAAATTACACTGAGAAGGTACTAACAACATAAGCAGAATAACAATAATGGAGGTTGAAGCAGTAATTTAAAAAATATACTGCAACATAGACTTCACTGCCAATTCTACCAGACCTTTACAGAAGAACTCATACAATCTTGAAAAACAAAGAGAGGCAGGAATAGAGCCAACCTCATTCTAGAAAGCCAGCACCACCACCACACCAAAACAGGATATGGCATCACAAACAGGTACAAACACCTGGAGGCCAGTTTCCCAGATGAACACACTTGCAATAAAACCCTTACAAAACAAATTCAAGTCCATGTTATAATCAGCCATCATAACTGAGCTGGTCTCACCCTGTGCAGGTTGGTTGAATGCGTGTGAGTCAGTAAGAGTCATATAGCACATAAATGACTTGGGGACAGAAACTGCACAGACAAAGCCTTCAGCAGGGTGAACTTCCCTTCACAAAGAGTCTAAAGAAACTAGGAATAGCAACACCATTAGGCTGCATAAAACAAGCCTGCAATTAATATTACACTAAATAGGGGAGACTGAGCATTTTCTCCAAAATTTGGAACAAGACAAGGATGCCCCTCTCTCCAATGGTGCTCAGGGCTTTAGTTGAAACAATTAAAAAAAAACAACAACAACAACAAAAAAAAACAGCATACAGGTAGGAAAAGAAGTCAAAATGTTCCTATTTGCAAAAATAAAAACAAACCCAGAAACACTCTCCTGTACTTGGAGGATCCCAGAGCCTACTACAAACCTCTTATGATCTTGAGGCTGTCAGCAAAGTCAATGCACACTAAACCAGCACAGGAGTCAGCAGCTGATCTGGGTGTCAATAAAGAATATGCCAGCTGTCACGATCTCCATGCTGGTCACTCTCTCTGAAACTTTAAGCCCCACATAAACTATCTTCTAAAAATGGTCTTGATCATTATGTTATCACAGCAATAGAAAAGTAGTCAAAACAAGAGCCTTCTTAATAATGGTCTGGACCGCTTAGGTCTCCACATCTTCATTGCACATCTGCATCTCACAGCTGGTACAGAATCCGTCCAACACATCAAAGACCTGAAGCTTTTAAGATACTAAAGGAAAGCACCTCAAGAAGCAAGCACAGGCAAGGCTTTTCTGAAGAGAACTCAAGTAGCACAGGAAATAATTCCAATTAGCAAACAGGATTACACAGAATTAAAGTACCTACATGACACAGGAACCAATCCCTGACAGCCCTTCAAGACTGGCTGGAAGCTCACAAGCGAGCATTAGCCGTTCTTCTGAGAGGGCCTGGGCTCAGTTCCCAGCTCCCACACTGAGCTGCTCACACCACCGGTAAATGTAGCTCCAAAGGCTCCATGCCCTTGTCAGACCTGCTCAGGCACATGAACGTATGTGTCATACATTCAGACAAACACATACATTTTTTTATTCTTTAAAATGTTTTAAAAATTATTTCATTTAATGAACCTGGGATATTTTGCCTGGAAGTATGTGGGTATACACACACACAACAGGTGTGGTGTGCCACCTGCAGACACCAGCAGGCATTGGATGCCCTAGAACTGGAGTTATGCACCATTCTGAGCAGCCACGTGAACTGCCAATCAAAGTGGATCCTCTGGAGGAACAGAAGTGTTCTTAATCACAGAGCCGCACTACAGCCTTAATCACGTCATCAGTGAGCCGGACTCCAGCCCTGCACTTTCTGGTTGTGTGTTTTTGAGTTGTTTTTATTTTCTTTTTGTTGGGGGTGTGATATTTGTAAACTACACATCTGAGGATTAATATGTAAGTGCTATAAATAATTTTTAATTAAACACTAAAAAATAAAATGGCCCACTCAATAAATGGTATAATGAACCAAAAATAAATAATTCTCAAAGAAGAAATACAAATGGCTAATGAATACTTGAAAAGCAGTCTGGGGCCCGACATGGTGGAGGGAGAGAAACAACTCTGTAAGTCACCCTGACTTTCACATCTGCACTGTGGACAGGCACACCATTCTTCACACATGCAAAGATAAAGAAAGAAATGTAATTCTGTTGGCATCCTCAGCCACCAGAAAAATGTAAATCAAAGCTGCTCTGAGACTTATCCCAAACAGAATAGCTCTCATCAAAATCCGAATAACAAACACTGACACGGATGTCCAGAAGAGGAACACTGCTCACTGTCAGAAATATGAATGTGTGCAGCAGCTATGGAAGTCAGTATGGACCTTCCTCAAAAAAACAGCTAGAATCAGAGCCACTGTAGGATCCAACCAGACAACTCTAACTCAACACCTGAATGAGGAATTTTATGCATCTGTGAAAACAGATACAACTAGAAATTATAGTAAATGCAGTCAACTAAATACAGAAAACACAAATACTGGTATATATGAATAGATATACATGGAACTTAGATTTAGAACTTAGTTTATAGATGTGTAACTAGTTTATACATGTACAGATCACAAAACTAGAAAGGGAAATGGAATATAGGCAATAAGATGGCAGAACAGGGGACCCATTGCGGGAGGTAAAAGCAGCTAGGACAGGGGAACAAGGACAGGGAAGGCAGTGAGCAGGGACACGAGGAGAACAAGGTGTAATGACACAAAGGTTCGTGGTGAGATTCGTGGTGAGGAACGTCACTCTGAGTGCTGACAGAACACATAAAGTATACTGAGTCATGAATTAGTAAAAGCACTTATGTGTACAAACAAACAGGGCCACGTACCAGAGGTAAGCGCTTCACTGCGGCCAAGTACTGGAGCAGCCCCTTTGCATGGTAAATCGTGGGGTGTAACTCTGGGTTTGGACTTTGCCACTGTCTGTTCAAATCCTCTCCACTTAGGGAGCAGCGGTGACTGCACACACACAAAGGCAGAAAAACAAAAGCAAGGATTCAAGGAGATGCAGACTGGACCAACTCAACACACATGGCAATCATTAAGTAAACTTGTATCCATCATTTGCTACCTGGAAAATCCTATGTCACATTTATGTAACCATGGTGATTTCAAATTTAAAATAGACTTTTGTAAGTCATAAAAAGTGTACTGTATAAAATTAGTAGGCTCCTTCTCTCTTGTCTAAATAGGAACCACTTACTACACTAAGTCTGTATGCTACTGCTTGTTGTCTTGTACACTCTGTGACAAAGGAAAATATATGAAAATTATGTAGTACTGAAGAAGTGTAAGCACACTCTCCTTTCTTCATAGAAGCCGGGCACTAATGTTGTCAAGCACCACAGACTACAGCCACACTCTCTACAGGAAGCAGGACATGTGTGGTAGGAGTCCTGACATAGCTTTCTAAGACAACTCAACAAGGATTTTATAAAATTATATCCCCATGGAATCAGAACACTAACACATGCATTTAAAAGTCTGATGTATTACCCACCAAAAACTTGGTCTTTTTCCTAGAAAAAAATCATCAAACCCATTATTTGAATTGACTTGAACACTAGTAGATCAACAAATTAGATGCAGCCACCATACCAACCTATGACACTCCTGTAACTACTGCTTCACTTACTTTCCATTGATGACACCATCTGGATTTAGCATGGGGACAATTTTGAAAATGTAAGACTCCCGTAAGCTCTGGGCCGTTGGACTGTTGCTCATGAGGTACTCCAGTGTTCCTTTCATCACCCAGCTGGCATTAGTCTCTCCAGGATGCACCCGTGCAGACAAGAAAATGTATGGACGCGTTCCTAAAGTGCACACAAAAGCACAATCAAAATGAACAGCAACTACAATTTTGAATGGTGTTTCACTTTGCGGCTCTATAACTCTTCTCGGTTGTGAATTCCAGTGGAAAGTTACCATGCACACACAACATGCACACTCTGCACTAGCCCTGCAGAGAAAACTACAGAAAATGCATGTAAGTTGCCAGGCACAACAGTCTGCAATATGGACATAAACAGTGTGATAATGCACAACACAGGGACCACTTGATTACTTTCTATTGATTAATGTAACTTGAGAAAGGTTAGTACTTGAGGGCAAACATATTTTTACAAAGAATAGCACCTGGGAAAATTTAAAATATAAACTTGTGTTTCATAAACTCATGGAGAAAAGGAAAATATTAATCTAAATCTGTACAAATGATAGCACAGAGGAACATGTGCTACAGAATCAACAGTGATCACTATGCACTCACAGAGTTGGCCAACACCACACACCTCACCACCCCAACGCCCACACACAGTCTCTCTCTCTCTCTCTCTCTCTCTCTCTCTCTCTCTCTCTCTCTCTCTCTCATATGCTCTCTGTCGCTCTCTCTACATTGAAATTTGAAATAATTATCAAAAGTTGAACTACGCTCTTGTTTGCACTAACTCAGCAATTCTAAACTTTGAATAGCAGGGAAAACCACGTAGCTATTCAGGGCTAGCAGGATACTGACTCTAAAGTACTACTGTGTTTTAGCTTCAGCACGGTTTCTAGAAACAACTAAAATACGACTATCAAAGCAATCCTGAGAGGAAACCTCAGGCGACACTTTCACTTTCCAGAGTGGGCAATTGAGGCACAGAGGTGGTCTACAGCTAGACGCAGGACCAAGACTAGAATCCAAATCTTCTCATGACTGCTCTTGGAATTGTCATAAAATACATAGGAGGCAAGCACAAGTGAGAATGTGTCAAGTTTTGAGAGAAGACAGACTTACTGAATTGACAGATATGTTCATAATAATTGGACTCAGGCATTGCTGTTATGGTCACCAGAGGACAGATGTTTCCAGACAAGGTTTCACACAACACGTCTTTTCGAAAATAGATTTGTTGAGGATTGTGCGCCGATTCCAATTTTTGAAGATGCATCTTGACAAAAATTTAAAAGCCAAGTATATAATTATTTTAAAACTCCCTATTGATATAAAGAAACAATGTATCTAGAGATCCAGAACTAGAAGTAAATCTGATTCTTAAAACTTACCTATAACCATCAATGCCAAATAAAATACAACCATCAACATGTGAGGGACAAGAGAAAGGTGGCACCTGCTAGTTACACACCACACCAGCAGGATTACCCTTTGTGGAATCGAAAATTACCCGAGGCGGAATCAATATTCTAAATAAGTTCATATAAATTCAGCTAAGGCTTTGCTGCCAATCTGAGCTGTGAAAAAAGCATTTGGTTTTCAAAGAATTTAGAATTCTGGACTTATACCTAAGGTCACATTAGTTATAAGCTAAGTAATCACAAGCTAAAATTACAAGCCACAAGTTATGAACAATTTCTTCTGACTTCTAGATGTGTGTGCGTGCATGCATGCGTGCATGTGTGTGTATGTGTGTGTGCGATATTGATATTGTTCAATGTGTCTTAATGATCACGCCATAGGGCTGTCACTCAGCCCAGCCTTCCCTCTACACCACAGGCTAGGCCTTCCTTGCACTGGAGCTGCCCCGTCTCCTTCCTGTTGTATCTGATCACCCTTTTATACCCTTGCCAGTAGATCAGATACTTTGTTGTGAGAATGAGCCTCCCACAGCTGGCCATCTACTCACTCTATCCAGTTTACTCAGCTTTGTACAATACAAACATTCACAATGTCACAGCTCTCTCAAGCACTCGAGTCTCAGAGTGTACAATGAACCTGGTTCTTATGCCAAAACATCAATTTTCCTACAGAAAAATTCAAAATAATTCAAAATATAGCTTTATTTCCCTACTGTTACAAGATTCCCCACTTGTTTCTACAAGATTAATATTTATATTTATTTATAGTTATATTTATATTATAGTGCTTTTAGTTAAGCAAACTGAAATCTCATTTAGTTAAGATTTGTTCACAGGAAGTCGTAGAAGTATCAGTTTCTACAAGTGATATGTGAAGTATATAAATTTCCCTTCCTAGTTCTCTTTTTAAATTCTTTTTCGTTTGTGAAAGCACAGGAGTGGGCCCATGTGCATATACCTGTGAGTACAAATGAGGCAGATGCTAACACGCGTGCCAAGTGTTAGCTGCTTCTCTGCCTCTCCCTTTTCTTTCTCTTTCCTGAGATAGGGCCTCTCAGTGAACTCCAGCTGCCTTCACCCTGGCAGTGGGGTTCAGGGCTCACTAGACCATAGCTGGTGTTCCTCTGCGGGTGCTGCAGATGTCAGCGGGGCCCTCACTCTTGTGGCGCCAGCGTTTTAGTGTCTGGGGGTTCCCAGGCTCTCAGAGCTACTTGATCATCCCCTTCCCACCTGTAATGTTTCCAACAAGTACTTCATCTCTATTGATGTATAGCCTGCATGCTATTGAGATATTTAACCAGAAGCACATTGTACAACTACCTGATACTTCCTAGCAATACACAATGATATTCACAAGTTTACCATCAGGCTCTCTCACCTGCAGAGTTGAGTATGTATATGGATAGTGATAGGCAAAATAGCAGACATCATCTTTGTGTGGGAAGTTCACAGTGAAGGTGATTGTGTAGTAGGACTTTCCCTTCTGTCCGCCCGCAGCAACTGAACTTCTGGAGAAGTGATTTCTGGGATTGAAAAGCATAAAGCACTTTATTCTCCATGCACAGATGTTCTGATTTCCTATGCTAATTTTATTAAGTAGAATTTCAGAAAGAAAAAAGAAAAACCCCAGTAGATATTTAGTTTAATTGAACTGCTTTATTCAATAGACACTGTTTTAGTTTCCTATTGCCATTATAAGAGACACCATGACCAAGACAATATATACAAGAAAGAGTTTACTTGGGGCTGAATGGTTTTAGGTTCCATCCTGCTATGACCATCATAGCAGGGAGCACAGCATCTGGCAGGCCGCCCGGCCAGCAGGCATGGTGCTGAAGTAGCAGCTTAGAGCTAATGTCTCCATCCACACGTCCGATGCAGACACAGAGCTCACTGGAGGTGAGGCGGGCTTCTGAAACCTCAAAGCCACACATTCCCTCCAACGAGGCCACACCACCTAATCCATCCCAAACAATTCCACCAACCAGGAACCAAGTGTTTAAACATGCGACCCAACGGCCACCATCTGGCAGCCCTGTTCTCTAGACTGAGAGCACGTGAAGCTCACACTCCTGTCAGGAACTCACAGCATTAGCTGACTTCATCCATGACATCTCCCTCCATCAATTAACAGGGAGGACCACATGCATGGGAGCTGCATCAAGCAAGCCACGGCACCTGGCACTTTACCATAATGGGTGTTAAGATTAAAAAAGAAAACTCGCCAGGAAGGCTGCTGTTTCTCAATGCTTCTTGGTGTGGCCAGGAAGGCTACTGTTTCCCAATGCTTCCTGGTGTGGCAGGAGGGAAATCTGCAGCATCACAGACGCTGTGCTCTTGTCAAAATGAACCAAAGTTTGATTATGCTTTTACAGCTAACTAACAGTATACATGGTTTCAGTAAGATATATCTGTTAATAGCAAAGATGCAATCAGCAAAAGACAAACTTAAAACTCCTGGATGAGAAAGAAACCAGTTTAACAGAGCAAAGGGAAAACTACTGATAAAAAAATATTTAAGAAACATATTAACATAGATGAAATGTGACTTGTGATGAGCAAGGGAGATCAGTAGTAGCCAACAGACATTTTTAACATGGAATACTTTCAAGGGTGTGTTTTTTTTTCCAAAACCTATTTGTTCTTTTTTGCTAATAGTTCTATAAATAAATCACATTTCCCAGGCTATTATACTTAAAAAAAAATGTAATGTGTGCTCTTTCATAAAACCTAATGGGGAAAAAGAAAAGTACCACACAACATTTACATGACCCCTGGGGAAATCTGAACCCTGACTAGATTACAGTAAGGAATTTTCTTAATTTTTCTGCTGTACAGTAACGGCAAGGTGGTTGGATGGTCTTTAAGGGGTCTTTGTACTTTAGAGATAAGTATTTCTGTACAAAATATAGTATCTGACATCTGCTTTAAAAAATTCAGCATGTGGGCCACTAGCAACATGGCTCAGTGGACAAAGGTACCTTCTGCCAAAGCTAGCAACCTGAATTCAGACCTACAACCATGTCATAGGAGGAAAGAACCAAACTCCAAAGTTGTCCTTTGACCTCCACATGAAAACAGTAGCAGATGCACCCACCTTCTAACACCAAGCCCACAATACAAATAAATCAATGCTAAGGAACTTTCACAAGTCAACATGGATGTGGGGAGCTCTGAAATGCACACGCAGAACTAATCACAACAGTAACTGTTCAACGTGGGCAGCAAACACCTGGGACAATATCCTGTTCAAAGCTTTTTAAAAGTCCTTAAGTACTGCTGACATAGGCATTTAAAGATACTCTGCCAACTCAATTTCTAAAGTTCTAAAAACTCTTGCGAAATAGGGCTTATAGGCTATGAATTCACACACCTACATATTCGAACTATTCCTCATCAACTGCATCACTGTACACTGAATGGCCAGATAACGGCAAGTGCTAAGAACTAAGAATCATACAAAACAGTTTTTTCCTCTGAATTGGCCTAACTGAAGAGGTACATACGCCTGTAATGAGAGTTTGGTTTCTTTAAAAACCCAGTTATGTTATATGAATATGTTTTTGTTTTAATCCCAGGTGTAGGGTAAGAGGCAGCTTCACAGCCGGTGATTGCGATTTGCCTTGTGCAGTAGCTGGGGCGTGATTTTTGCCAGCTGCAGATAGTTTAATTCTGAAGACTCTGGGGAGGGCTATAAATAGGAAAACTCCAAGACGCCTGGGAAGGAGGCTGCGGCTCCCCTGCTTCTTCTGGTTGTTGCTTTTTGTCAAATGATCATGAGAAATAAGACAACAAGAAGAAACTGGATATTCTGAAGACAAAGACTGAACTTGCCACAAGGAACTCAACACCTCTATTCAGCAGAAGAAGCCTAAAGAGGTTTATGTCTCCTTTCCCCTCTAACCTTCTTTCTCTCCTACCTAGTGTTGGGGGTTGGAAGAGATTGGAATAGAATTAAGAGTTGGAAGGGAGGAAGAGTTATAAGAACCCAGTAAAGTAGTAAAAAAAAAAAAAAAAAAATGCCAACATATGCTATCATACATGTTCCATGGAAGTTACAGGCTATAAATGAACAAGACACACATGTTGACAGAAGACAACTATGCTCTATTTATAACTAGCACAACAGTCTCTGATCCTTAGTATCAGACTTCTGGAAAGCAACACAATAATGCACGCAACATAAAAAATAGTTAACGAATGAATGCTAAATTGCACTGAATTCCAGTTTGGTCTCAGAATAGCCAGACAAAAAAGCAAAACTTCCTCTTACCACTCCTTACACAGACAGAACTTAATTGTGTTATTTATGGTCACGCACACTGCAATGTGAAAAGAACTGAAATGTAGGTAGAGAAGCCTGGGTGTTTTGATATTTAATAGCCTGAGCAATTCTTCCGAAACCATGCCCACACTGCCCAGGCCAGCACTGGGTCGCTGCAACATTCTAGGACAGAAGAGGTGACCTTTGTATTGAGCTATCATTAGAAACAGTGCAAGCAGTGTAGAGTGGAGGTCAGGGTATGCATTTCTTCGGTTTCTGCTTCTTATTTATGTGCTACTTATTCTGCTAACAAACACAGAGGATGGAACTTTACTGAGATGAAGCCCATTTCTTTCCCAGAAAGTAACAGAATTTAAGATTTAGTTTTTTCCAAAGGGAACATATACTTTAAGTTGCTTTAAATGGTAATCGTCATCATCTCTGGCAAAGCTACAAGAACGAGACATCAGTGTTAGTTACGGACAACATTAAGAATCAAAATCCACTTTATGGAAAATTCAAGACTAACAGGGCAGAAACTGTTATCCAAAGGAGATAAACACCAAGACCGAAATTAGAAACATACAAACTCTTGTGTGACTGATGGGAAATAATCATTAAAGCATAGAATTTTAAAAAATAAAAATTTAAAAATCTATTTTTATTTTGGGAGAGGTTGTAAGGGCAGCGGGCAGTGATAAAAGGTACAGGGAGATGAATGGTTTTGAGGTACACAGTATGAAATTCACCAAAAAAGAAAAGTTAAAAACACAGGATTCTAAACGTTCAGTTTCGATGTGGCTTTCACACCTGAGCACGTCTACTATTTGCATTCACTCAAACAGAGGACCACAGGGACTGAAGTCTCACACAGGCCTCAGCCGTGATACGCAGCTCACAGCAAATGGTCCTCTAAGAGTATAAAGTGCAAATTCTGTCAGTAAAGAAACAGGAGAAGACAAGAATCTATGCTGTCAAAGTGCACGTCTGTGCCTGTTCTGAGAGAGAGGCTGGGCAGAATTATAAGTCAGATACATGGTTTCCATTCTAAGAGATGAACCTGAAAGTATGTGTGCATTAGGGAAGTATTTCTGAAAAGACAGCAGCAAAGTGTAATCATGGGCCTTCTCTCAAGGAAAGGTCTAACCTACTTACACAACAGCAACGCTACCTAGGTAGGAAGCCACACCTCCTAGCCTTCTGGGCACAGAATGCACATAAGCACATCAAAGATAAAGAGGTCATGAGGAAAACTGGGTTGAGGGATGACCAATGGAAAGAACTTCAGCCAACTATGTGGGTATGAGACACAGGCACCATCAACCATGTGCATATAAGGTGCATGCACCATGCTCTTAATGTATTGTACAAGAAGGAGAGTAAGTATCATGGAACATTTTACATATAGAATTAGAGTACAATATGAAGCAAGGACTAAGGCTTCTATGTCCTTTACAAGCAAAGCTGTAGTCATGAACAGGCATCCATGTCATACACCACCTACCCTCCCACGCAGCCTCAGGACCACTTCAGAAGAGGAGGAAGAAAATCTAGACTAAAACAGTGGCTTCTGGATATAACAGGACAGCTGTGCTTATGAACTCAGAGCAGGCACCAGGTTCACAAGCCTCCACTCCAATCATGGGCACTACGGACAGCTGATGCCTTCTGGAGGGGACAGAGTTGGTTTTCTTTAATGGCGTGGCCCTTTGTAGGCCAACTATCCTCCAACGGACATCCCCACACACAGGTGTCTGGGCAGCACAAATTAGATTCCATGAGTTATTTTACAAAGTCGGGGAGAAGAAAAAGAGGGAAAGGAAAAAGAGAAAGGGGCAAAGTTCAGGGGGCTAGGGAGACAGGAGTGGAGTTGAAAGAGCTAGAGGAAGGAGTAGGGTTGAGGAGGATCTCAATACACTGTATGAGATTTCCAGAGTCAATAAAAATTAAGGTTACTACTGCTGGGTTAAAACATCATGACTAAAGTAAGGAGGAGAGGAAAGCATTTACATGGCTTACACTTCCACAGCACTGTCCATCTCTGAAGGAAGTTAGGACAGGAACCTGGAGACAGGAGCTGACACAGAAGCACAGAGGGGTGCTTCTTATTGGATCCCCATGGCTTGCTCAGCTTTCTTATAGAATCCAGGCCCACCAACCTAGGCATAGCACCACCTGCATGGGGCTGGACCGTCCCACATCAAATTACTAATTAAGAAAATAACCTACAAGCTTGTTTACAGTCCGGGCATTTTCTTAATTGAGGCTCCTTCTTTCCCCCTGACTAGGCAACATACATATTAAGTGTGTTTTCACTGTCACACTGAAACAGGACGGAACGTAGCCTTCTAGGAACTTCTGTAGGAATACTCACTTGTAGTAACAAATGTCAGTACCCATACGGATCCACCATGGTCTGGCATTTAGTGCTTCCTGAACTGAATACATAAGTGGCTGCATACCTTTGAAAGAAGAGGAAAGGAAAGAGAATTCTTTTCAAAATTGATGTAAAAATGAATCTTGCCTTCTAGAAAGTACCAAAATTTCAGGAAAACTGAGGTATACTGTATTTCAATATTTTAGGATGTATTAGAGAAATCTGAGTAATTTCTTAAATTATAATTTAATCAATACCCCCTTTTTAAGTTCAACTAAAATGGAATAACTTTAGAGTGAATGGCTACCAATTCTTTTCTGTTAAATTGCTGTTAAAGAATTTGGTCAATTAAAGTTACAAAGTAAAATCCTTGTACAAAGTAAAATAGTCAAACTTCATAAAGAAATCGTGTAGAGAAGTGGCCCTGAAGGTAAAACTTGTCACCCAAGCATGAGGCTCCATTAACCCTCAGAAGCCATGGAAACAGCAGCACCTGTCTGTAATCTCCGTGCTCCTAAATGCTGGAAGCTCATCCAGTGAACCTGGCCAAAGCAGCAGCCCACAACACAGACAGACCCTGGCTGAAGCAAAATGAAAGGGCATCAGGAACACATGCACACAGGCAAGTGCACACAGGCAAGTGCACACATACCACAGTGCACACAGAGGCATACCATAGTATGCACACACAGGCAAGTGCACACACACCACAGTGCAGGCAAAGGCATGTGCACACAGGCACACACTCACACATAATAATGAGCAATCGCTCCTCTAATTCTTCATAGAGTCTCATGTGCAGTGAGAAAGGCCGCAAAGATTTATGTGTGTTTTCATTCCTTCTCTACAGAAGTGTTAAAAATGGCTTGTGTCCCAGCTAGTCTTGCATCAATATGAGACAAACTAGAGTCATCTGAGAGGATGGAACTGCAACTGAGGAAATGCCTCTGTATGATCCAACTGTAGGACTTGACTTAATTAGTGACTGATGGGGAGGGCTCAGCCTACTGGGGGTGGGGCCATTCCTGGGCTGGTAGTCTTGGGTTCTATAAGAAAGCAGGCTGAGGCAAGCCATGGGCAGCAAGCCAGCAAGCAGCATTCCTCCATGGCCTCTTCATCAGCTCCTGCCTCCAGGTTCCTGCCCTGTATGAGTTCCTGTCCTGACTTCCTTTGGTGACAGACTATGATGTTGAAGTATAAGCTGATAACCCCTTTCCTCCCCAGGTTGTTTGTTGGTCATGGTGGGAATGACAATGAAAGCAGGGTTAAATAGACCACGCCCTTTTCCTGGATACTCTTAAAGAGACATGCTTTCACATGAGTTTTAAAATGGCATTATTTGCCCAGGCATCATGGTGCACTCCTTTAATCCAGCACCGAAGAGACAGACATGTGGATGTCTGTGCTCCAGGCTGGCATAGTATACATGCTGAGATCTCACCTCCCCACAAATAAAAACCATAAAATCATCTTATTTCATTCTGGAACCTGATAAACTAGACTTTTTAACTAGAACTGAGTTAAATTTTTATGTAATTTTAGAAACACTGACGGCTTTCCTGAGAGCTGGCTTGATTTTTAAATCCTACCTTCAGTATGGAATCATTTTCCTGGTGTAGGAGTAGTTCATTAAATATATTCGCATTTCATAAGGTTTCTTTTCCTTTCTAACTGGCTCAATGCTGTTTGAGGCTCACCTTAAACATGTGCTGCCTAACACACGCTCTGGGGCGGGGGTGGGGGGTGGGACTCGCCATGATAGAACACAGACGGAGCTAGCATGGGTGGCTGTTTTTTAATATTTCACGTAACACAGCGATGCTGCCTCCTGGCCCTCTCGGGGAGGCGAGCCTCCTGTGTGCTCCTTAATGACACAGGCCTCCTTAGGAAGTTACTGTTTTCTATTTCCATTGCATTTCAAGAAATCAGAACCTCAGATCCTCATGATGAATTTACTACATAAACAATCATTTTCTCATAATGTTAATAAAAATGTTATACAGTAATCGATGCAATATTGACCAATTTTCTCAAATCAATTCTATCATGTATAATACAAGAGACAGTGATTAATCCCCATGTGGCAGACTCTGCTGTGTTTAGATGTATAAAAACAGTCACCGTGTCCTCTCACCTGCCTGCCCTACATGGTAAGTAATATTAATTCCATCACCAGAACTGACTCCATTTAAGAGTTAGGATCATTTTATCCACGGTTTTGCAGCACAAGCAAAAGAAAAAGCATAGCTCCCCTCACACCACTGATGGGCGCACTATAAGCTCCTTACTGTAAGCCATCTTAGTTCTAAGGAATGGCTATTCTTTTACAGTAACTTGTTAAATTGGTTATTATCTACAATTCTACACCTAGATTCTTATATTCCTTCTTTTTTTAGATTTAGTACTTTTAAATTATGTGTCTGCGCATTTGAGTGCAGTAACTATGGGGGCAAAGGTGTAGGCGGCCTGGAGCTGCAGCCACAGTTTGCTGGAGCCACCCGACAGGGATGCTGACAACTGAACTGCAGCCTCTGACAAAGCAGGAGCACTCTCAACCACTGAGCATCTCTCCAGCTCCACAGGTTGCTCTTTCAAAGAAGGAAGTTCAGAGATCATACTAGGTTCAGAAAAGTAAACTTAAATCCATTTGAATATTTTCATCAATTGCTAGAATAAATAACAGAAGTATAATTTAGTTTTACAGGATTAAAAATGTAGTCTCTCCTCTCACCTTTTTTGTTTGGTTTAGTTTCTTAAAGCAGGGTCTTGTGTAGCCCAGGCTAGCCCTGAACTCCCAATCCATCCACTTTCCACTTCCCACCTGCTAAGAGACTGTAGGAACGTACCACCATGCTCAACTTTGCACTTTTCAATCATGGAAATAGCCTGTTTAAATTCCTACATTGAGCGGGCTACCGAGATGGCTCAGCAGTCAAGAACACTGACTGCTCTTCTGGAGGCCCAGGTTTGATTCCCAGCACCCACACAGCAGCTTACAACCATCTGTAACTCCAGTTCCAGGAAATCCAACACCTTCCTCTGACCTCCAGTACCTGACATGCATGTTCTGAACATATATTCAGGCAAAATGCCCAAACACACAATTAAAAAAATGTTAGTTTTACTTTGCGGACTGGTTAGACAGCTCAGTGAGAAAGAGCACTTGTACAAGCATAAGGATCTGAGTTCAAATCCCCAGCACACACGTAAGAAGCTGGCTGTAGCTATATATGTGCCTATAACCCAGCACTGACTGGGCACACAGAGGATCCCTGGCCCTTACTAGATGCCAGCCTTGCTCCAGGTTAAATGAGAATCCTGTCAAGGGAATAAACAGAGTGCTATCAGGATAACAACATACTTCTTTAGCCTTGGTGTGTGCACCCAGGCTTGCGTGCACACGTGTGCGCGCGCGCACTCGCAAACACACACACACACACACACACACACACACACACACGCGCGCACGTGCGTACCTTTTTCTGAACATTATATTTGTGTGCTTTGCTTTAATTTTTGTCTAAATATTTTCAGCACTTGTTTTCATTGACTGTCTCCCTCCCTTTGGTTTATTTCCTTCTCTAGTTTCTAACATTGGATATTTTCACTTTTTCTTATTTCAAAAACTAGAACGTCTCCAGTTTACAAGTTAATGTTGATTAAGTTATGCTCCCTAAGGCTGAGACAGCTAGCCTTCTGCTAAACTGAAGTGCATTATATACAGAGGAGTTATTAAACACTAGCAATGAGCCTAGCTCTACAGGAGAAGTTAAATTTTTAAATATTTAATTTTAATAGCCTCGAAGTGGTTAGTAGCTACTACCATGATGGAGAGACATTTCTAAATAATTTCTAACATCAGTTTTAAATATCTTCTTTTTTAAAAAATAAATATTATTAATTTCCAAAACCTGTCTTATTTTAATCAGTTTTTTTGTTAATTTCTACCAATAGTTTAGATCATAATAAAATGTGCAAAATATTTCTGATATTTGTAAGTTTCCCAGTAATAAGATGTAAGCTTCTTCAGATTGTAAAACCTGAAGAGTGGTCACACTCTTGGCTAAGATTCTGTGGGTGGAGCCAAGGTGTGTGCTTCCTAAGACGCTTCCAGGGCCAATTCAAATGTTCCCTTTATCTGACAAACACTATAACCTATATGACATATGTCTGTCTCACACTTGAAGCCCAACACAGTTTTGTCTTTATCTCACCATTTTGATGAATGAAGACAGTCAGCTTTCCTCTCACACCTCTGAGTTTCCTGAATGTGTAAGACTCCAGGCCACTCATTTCCTGGCCGGCAATGTCACGCTCCGGTAGACTGGCCCACTCTCCAGAGTACTTTCCCACCTTTCACCTCCTTGCTTCTTGCTGGACCGCTGCTTAGTTCCGTCACTTCTCACACCCAATATCTTTCTCTTTCTTAAGTTTTACTCTCAAGTTGCTGGAGCACACCCTCAAAAATTTCTCAAAATTGGGACCTCCAAGTTTGGCTGCACCATTCCCAATCTTTACATCCTTGCTTACGTTGTAACTTCTTTATAGGCCAGATTCTATTATAATAATAGCTGTCTTTTAATAAAGTTAATTATTGGAGCTTTTGCTCTGTTTCTGTAGGTCTCCATGACAACTTTACTGCATAAAGGTTTGTAGCATCTTAAAGACAGAACCTGTGAATGGCTCCTGTCTCTTAGCTAAATTTCTCTGATACTGCTGCACATGCCCCACCTCAGACCTATCAACCCACTTCCTGTCCACAACTTAACAAATACTTGCTCCTTTTTTAACCTTCTATTTTTTCCTGGTCTGGCTGACTTTTTTCTTAATGTGTTGCCCCCATCCTTTTATGGTCTAGGTTAGCTGTTATTTTTCCAAGGCTGTCATCAGACCAAGGTCAGTCTGACTTCTCCCACATCCTCTGCTTGAATGCTACTTGGACACCTTGTGTACTTTGAGAGCTCTACATGGACTAATTTTTCTCAAAGAGAGTGTAGGGAGCATGTTTTCTGAATTCTTACATTTACTAGCAGTGACAAATGAAAGATTATATAAAAGATATCTGGCTCTTTCCAAGCTTCTAGAGTTCCAGATGGCAGGTCCAGTACTAGGCTGATCTTCTATGTGCAGAATGACATGTGGTTACAAGCACACACTCTACATCCAGAGCTTAAATTCCAACTTGGCCACACACAGACGCATAGCCTTTGACAGAGTGCTATGCACTGTCTGCAGCACTAGCTCTTCAGTGAGCACTGGGAGCACACTGTGCTGAAATACACCAAGACCTGTAGCAGGCGAGACTTGGTGATGGCCACTTGCTCCACAGTACTGTCATTTTCTCCAGAGGAAAATGAATCAAGCTACCTGGTATCTGAAAACTCAGTAGTGTCACTGCACGCATAAGTCACGTCTGAGTCCCTGACCCTCACCAAGCCATTTAAACCTCAAGTTTCATCCTCCTACAGACAGAAAAACTTACCATAACAGCTAAGTACTGGAAGCAGAAAATGGTTCAGCCTGAGGTTAAGGGGCACTTTATACCTATCTGAAATGCTCTGATTTTTTTTTTAAACAATGTATTCTAATACTACTTTTTAAAGTATGGTATTAATTTTGAAAAAAAAGAAAGCAATGCTCAAGAGTTCTGACTGAATACATTTGGAAAAAATAGACTGCAACACCAAGAATCAATCTCAGTGACTCAGATTCAACATGATACAGAAGGGCTATATCTGAGTAACTGATATTAAGCAAAATATTAAGTTGCCATAGAAACAACCAATGGCACTGGCCCTTAATAAAAAATAAATAAATAAAAGCCAGGGTCAGTAATAACCACAAACATGAAAGGGAAGGCGCCTCTGGCTCCACCTACCATATAGCTCCCAGGCACAACACTAAGGGGACATTAATGGACGAGGACAAACACAGTTTAAAACAGAGAAGGGAATCAATCTCTCCAGATATCCTCACCAACAGATGAGTACATTCAACAAATAACACAAAAGCAGACACTACCCAGACTCTCGGCACTAGGAATCTGTTGCCAAGAAACAGGCAAAGGGACAGGAGCTGAAAGGAGACAATAGTGTAAGTCAAAGTAGAAGTCAGGCCAAAATACACCGAAAAAACAAAAAGCAGGGGTGTATGTGTGCACGTGTGCATGTGTATGCATGTGGTCTTCAGGAGCTGGCTCTCCCAGACAGGCCTTAGGTCACGTTTGCACAGCATGTACCTTCCCTCACTGACCCATCTCCTTCCTGTGGGTCACACTTCACAGTGAAAATGCAGTGACATCTAATAGTTATAGACAGAGAGAGGTCAGCGACTGCATAAAGAACAGACTCTAGGAAACAAGGTGAACACACACAATGTTGATAGCAGACTTCATCTCAGTTCAATAATCAGTTGAATATACGGAAGAATTAAAAGACTGAAATGTCTGAGCTAAACTGCTTCATTGATTAAGAGAAGAAAGTCTAACTTAACTGGGGAGCCAAGGACTAGGGTACGTCATGTATCAGTGTGTCCTGATCCTGACCATCATGCTACAGTGACATATAAGAAAGCCATGGTTTATAGAACGTAGATACAAGGAGATCCAGAGCACCAGGGCACCATTTCAGATGTCCGCTTCTTGGCAAACCATGTAACCTTTCCTTACACTTCAAGTTATTTCAACGTAAAACTTGTAGAAAGCGCTGGAAGTTGTGGAATACTGCTCAGCAGATGACGAATTTGCTTTACAAGCCTGAGGACCTGAGATTTGATGCCCAGAACCTCAGAAAAGCAAGATGCAGGAGCCTGTGTGTAAGCCCAGCACAGTCCTGCCAGGATGGGAAGAGACACAAGGATTTCTGGGAGCTCTTGAGCTAAGTAGCCTGCTGTACACAGCTGCAAACAAAGATCCTGACTCCAGATGGAAGGCAAGAATGTAGTCCTCTGACATCAGCACTCATTCCACAGCATGCATGCACATACCACATACATCATATATATATATCCATGTATATATATGGATATATATGGATATATATGTACATATATATATGGATATATATGTACACACACAGCACACATCATAACACAAAAACACAATTATACTCAAACAGCACATCATACATCTCGTACACACATACACATATACATATATACAAACACACACACACACACACGCATGCACATAAATTCACTTAACATACACACAAAGTTGATTATCTTAGACTGGGGTCTCTGACAAGTGTCTTGTGCATGCTCACTTTATGTTACAAGCAGGATTGCTATGGTCGATTTATACAGGAAGGAGTTAAAACTCTCTTGAGCCTGAGAGACATGCAGGGAGAGAATGAAACAGAAGCTATTACTAAATGCAAAACTGCCATCTGGTGGCAACTTAAGAAAATCTATTTCAAGTAACAGAGATAAAGAGGGTGTGGAGATAGTGACACAAATGTTCAAATTTAGTAATCCAGACAGCATTATCTCAGAAATATATTCAAAACTGTTTTGGGATTACTTGTGAGAACAACTTAATAGAATCAGCCAAAAAGTGTATCAGGGTGTGGGGGGAAGGGGCAACTAAAGAAATGAAAGCAATGCTGGCACTGCCCATCTTGGAGAGTCTACCAAAGGTCTCTACCTACCAAGTCCATTTCCATGTGTCCGTCACTCAGTGTCCCCTAGGCAAAATGCCCAAACTGTCCCACAATGTTAAGACAGGAGCCTCGCTCTTCTAATAAGTACTATGGCCGCCCTCATCAGTTTACGCTACGTAAGGCGCTCCAGCTTCCCACCACAAATCATTTCTTGAGTCATCAGAGGTTCTGGGCGCTCACTGTACTAACTGTGTAGCCTGTTCTAAGTGCACACGATGCTCAACTCAAGTTTGCATGAATACACTTTTTTCAGCTCTACTGATGTAAAACCAAGCCAGTTTCAGCTTTTTGTAGTATTAACCTAGCAAATCTGATACTGGTCTTATTTTTAAAAGTCTAACTACCTAAACAGCTTGCTCTACCCTTTATCCTAACTTCATAGATAACACTTACAAGAGAAAAAGAACATTTGCAACATTAGTTCTTGTTGGAATTCAGAAGAGCCTAGAATAAAATCAGATGGAGGCTGAGAAAAGTTCACCTTGCAGTCTGTGTGCTGGGGTAGTTCAATCCCACAGATGCTCCATGCCACACGGAGGCCTTAAGGGACAACAGGAACCATCATAAAGTGAGGGAGGGTGACCAAAGGGAGAGAAGAGAGGAGGAGGGAGGGGAAGGAGGGGAGAGGGAGAGAGGAGGGGAAGGAGGGGAGAGGACAAGAGGAGGAGGAAGGGGAAGGAGGGGAGAGGAAGAGAGGAGGGGAAGGAGGGGAGAGGAAGAGAGGAGGGGAAGGAGGGGAGAGGAAGAGAGGAGGAGGAGGAAGAGAGGAGGGGAAGGAGGGGAGAGGAAGAGAGGAGGAGGAAAGGGAAGGAGGAGAGAGGAAGAGAG
>JANHMN010000006.1:4277648-4307895 GCA_030674055.1 Rhabdomys pumilio | reverse complement strand
CCTCTGCGCCTCTGCGCCTCTGCGCCTCTGCGCCTCTGCGCCTCTGCCTGCGCCTCTGCCTGCGCCTCTGCCTCTGCCTCTGCCTCTGCCTCTTGAGTTTTGGGACTGAAGAGACGGGCAGCCACCACCCAGCACATAGGAATCTTGTAACAGACCTTTTGCAGACCTTTTCTTTTGCAGTTGCGTCAGAGACTCTAACAAAATTTATTAATTTATTCTATAGTGAATTTTGTTTTTAAAAAGATTAGGATAAAGACAACCATACAACAGAACTCCAAATAACACTAACAGCATTCTGCAGGATAACAATTTTAAGCATGGAGTCTCACTATGCTGCCCAGGCTGGTTCAGCCTCCGAGTGGTGGGCCCAGCGGTGAGTGCCATCATGCCCAGCTTATTAAGGTGTTGCAAATGAAAGGGCTGCACACTTTTCCTCAAAGGGACAGAACAGTAAAACCTCGCTGACTTGGCCCTTTCAAGCGTCACATTCCTAAATGCAAACGGAATGACACTAACAAATCACTCACAAAACATCCATCACACACTCAGAACAGGTTAAACGAGATGGCAGCCAACATTTGCAAACCAAAGTCAATGTCCTCAATGTGCTTCAAGAAAAAAGCATTTCTTGGAACTTTGGAAACAGGTGTTAGCTAACCACATTTGCGATTTTTTGACATGTGAAACTTTAAAGCTTCCATTAAGACTATCAGGGTCCACAAACATTTCCTATAATGAGAAGGACAGTGTCTATTTTAGGCTTTGAAAGCCATAGGATTACTGTCAGCGTTCTGTCACTGCTAGGGAAAACCACTAAGTGGTCAAGTGAAGCATTCAGTGGTCTAGGCGCTGCAGGTCGGGACACAGCTGTGGCCTGAAGGTGAGTGCATTCTCAGATGCCCAGGCCAACAGCAAGGCCTCATCTTCAGTACATGTGGACTTGCAACAAGAGTGTGTCCAAACTGAGGGGAATCATTTCTAAAGAATCAACAAAAGGGGCTAGAGAGCTGGCTGAGTGCTCTGCAGAGGACCTGGGTTCAATTCCCAGCACCCACACAGCAGCTCACAGCTCTCTGTGATTCCAGTTCCAAGGGATCTGATGCCCTTATACAGACAAACATGCAGAGAAAACACCAATGCACATAAAAATTTTTAAAAAATCATTAAAAAACATCACCAAAAGCAGCTCAAGCACAGATTTTGCACAGGTTTCCCATGTACTGAGTATGCACCAACTGGTGCTACCAACAATTTCTATATCTATTTTTGGCACACTAAATATCACTTCACTTAGTGCTGTTACAAATACCAGATTCTCACTCTGTATTTCAAGCTAAATTTTCAAACAAAATAATAGATCTTTATGCTTCATTTATATACTATTTTAAAAACACATCTAAACCAATTATAAATAAAAAAATTACTAAATACCACTAAGATCATATGTATTCAAGTGTCATTAAATAATTCTTCATATTTTTAGGTACAATTTAAACTAAGTATCTATATTGTAAACTAAGTATGTATATTGTATCTATATTGGATCATATCATATTATTGTTCTTTCATTTATGTAAGTAATATGCCTACAAAATGAAGTAAACCTACATAATTACATTAGTAAATCATCGTGTGCTTGTTGTACTTGTTGAGAACCAACAGAGGAAGAGAATAAGTAGCCCTTGTCTCAGACTCAAGCAAGTTATCTGCAGTGTCCTCAGAGATTCCCCTGTCTCAGGGACAGGCCAATGACCTGGCCCTGGACAGGGAAAGGGGAGTCTGGCAAAGAGCTCAAGGGCAGTGGACGCGACACCTTTGACAACAGCTACGGGAATATTTCCAACAGATTACAGCTGCTCAATCCCACGCTGCAGAGCACCTGAGATACAGACGGAGGACACCACTTATCCCACGCTGTACAATGAATGCCTGAGGTAACCAGACAAGGACACTGCCCAAGACTCTACCCTGCTCCGTGGCTTGCTATTTCAGCAGGGCTTCTCTGGACATTTCTATTGGCTATTTTAAATGCCTGATCTGATGCTCTATTATCTGCTACTTGCTTTATGTTCTATTCTTTTTCTTGCTATACATGTAATAAATTTAAATTCAAAGTACAGCAATCATACATTTTCCAAACACAACATAGACAATTTCAAAGCAACACAAAGCATCTAAAAAGTGAACCTACTGCCATAGTAACTTTCTCCTAAAGACCAAAATGGAATCTATAAGTCTTCCTGACACTTGATAATGTTCCTACTTGGGAGGAGGAGAAAGTCTGCGACTTACCTTTGTACACCATAAGGCCTTTCTAAAATAGGCTCCTTGAAGGGAGGTGGAATGTGTCCAAAATAATCAGGATAAGCCACCTCTGAATATTCTGGAACAGACTTGGTATTTTTCACAATCTCAATATAGAGGTCTGGGTCATGCAGTGTTGGTCCATCAGAGGCTTCAGCAGAGGCGGCCTGCTCTGCTGATGAGTGGGACTCAGTATCTTCATCATCTTCAGTTTCAACTCCAGTACAACACAGCTTCCCAAGATGTACTGTCCGCCCTTCAAAAAGAGTACTTCCACACTTAGCCACATGAGGACATGCTTTCGTGCATGAGAGGACAGTGAGAGGGAGACCATAGTCTTTCCTCATTCCTGTAGTCAAGCCCGAGGCTACTTGTGAAGGAATATTCTGCAGTGTGATTCGGTCTAAGGCCTTCACAAGATCGTTGTTGAAGCTGTGGGCTGAGGCAGCCGCTCTGTTCTGCCCACCTGGCTGCTGCGGCAATGTCCTGTCATGGCCCTTGGCATCCTCCTTGGTTTCCTCTCCTTTAGGACTGGCTTTCTCCTTCATTACAGCCCCTTTCTTTACATTCCCCGAATTCCCAGGCGCTTCCTCTCCAGCTGTGGGAACTACAATAGGGCCCCGAGTTTTCCCCTCAAACACAAAAGGTTTGGGTTCCTTAGAGATTAATTCATAGTCCTGTTTAAAACAAAATTAAGTTTAATCTATTATCTGGAAATATTAAAACACAATAATAAAAAGATCATATTTATTTCATAAGCTACATCAGAAACCTAAGACCTTTTACTGATCTTCATGAACTCCAGGCATGGATATGGTGTACACACATACATTCAGACAAAACACTCATACACATTAGATAGATAGATAGATAGATAGATAGATAGATAGATAGATAGACAGACATATAGATAGATAGATGACAGGTAGACAGATAGATAGAAGATAGATGACAGATAGATAGATGACAGACAGATAGATAGATAGATAGATAGATAGACAGACAGATGATAGATAGATGATAGATGACAGATAGATAGATGACAGATAGATACATGACAGATAGATAGATAGATAGATAGATAGATGACAGATAGATAGATGACAGATAGACAGACAGACAGACAGACAGACAGAGCGAGCGAGCAAGGCTGAGAGGCAACTCAACCACAGAATGCATGCTTTGCAGGCAACAAAAGCCTGAGTTCAATGTTCTTCTGCCCTGCAGACTTCAGCTTATGCTGCCTAGAAACAACATTCTTTTGACCTCTACCCAGCAACTGAGTAAGCAGGCTTATACACCTGGAAACAAAGCAGACGGTGTTCAGGATGCAGACACGTCTAGCTGTTACAGATTTCAATAGTTATTACCAAAAGCAATTAGTTTCACATATCCTTAGTGTCATAGGATATGCCAGGAATTGATCCAATGATGCTTGAATAAAATTCTTTCAAAACCACCTCTTGCCTGAGCAAGGCATGAGAGCAGGTAACCTGGCCCTGCCCGCACCAGCTGCAGTGTTGAGGACCACTCTGGCCCACGTCTGGGGGCCAAACTATAGCGGCCTGTGTTGCTGTTCTGGTCTATGGGTCAAGGCCTAGCAAGAGAGAGTTGGGGGGAAGAAGGGGAAGAGACTCGAAGAATAGAGATAAGCCAGAGGATCTTTACTGTCTTCTTTACTGTCTCCACCATACACACACCACTACACCTACTACTACTACACCCCTCACTACAAGGAAATCCTGGGTATTTATAGGCTTTTGTCACGTGCCTTGTAGGCACGTGGATACCACATGCCTTACAGGTGTGGATATGACGTAAGCCTTACAGGCGTGGACAGCACATGCACCTTACAGGCATGAATGGCGTGGATACCACGTGCACTGCATGCCTTGTAGACGTGGATACCACGTGCTCCTTGCAGCTGGGGGCACTAAACAGCAAAACAAGCTATGTGGGATATCAGAGTGTGCTTCAGCTGTTGTAGGCTGTTGAAAACCAAGTCTCATGTCAGGGTATATGGCTCAAGATGGCTGCAAAGCTGATAGCTGCTTTCTAGCTGCTTTCTGCTTAAAGTCGGCTCCCAACACTGCAGCATGTGGGAGGGTGACCTGTACCTCACCTGGGTAGCACAAAGAGTTAGCTCCTTCCCTTGCTGACTGCAGCAGGCTGAGAGCTGGTCCCATACCTCACCTGGGCAAAGTGGGAGAGCTGGCCTGGTGGCACGGGCACAGGAGAGTTGTTCACTTACTCAGATCCAAAATGGAACCAATGGTACAGCAGAAGTAACCAAACCCAGTTAGCCACTTGCCTGCATCATAGGGGCTGTACAGGGACCATCAGAGTTAGGCTAGCTAGGTGGTAAACTAGGGCTAGGACATGGGAATCTAAAGACAGGCATGATCATGATTTGAAAGGGAGAAGTGGCTTGGAAAGTAAAGAGAATCTAACTCAGTTGTTCTCAACTTCTTTAATATTGTGACTCTTTAATACTCATATTGTGGTGATCCCCAACATAAAATTGTTTTTGTTGCTACTACATAACTTTAATTTTGCTACTGTTGTGAATTGTAGTGTATCTGATATGCAGGATATCTGATATTTGACCCCCACAGTGATCACGCCCCACAGATTGAGACCCACTCATCTAAACCCTAACCTTGTCATCCATTATAAAATTACTCTATTGTATTCCCATACCAAAGCCATAGGTTGTATAACATTATATATTCCTATATGCATAAAATTATAGGAAAATAGGTGAAGTCATCATATGCTAAGCAAGTCCAACCCCAAACTACTGCAACATTACTTGTCTGCCTTAATTTACAAAGTATTTATCTTCAAATGGTTCAAGTGAAGCCAAACGCATTAAAAAGGATAACTCAACAGCTGTTCTAGGGTAAATGGAAGAAAAGGTTACCTACTCCACACTCCTCCCCAAATGCCTCTTCCCAGCTCCCTCTCCACCCCTCTACCCCACTGGCTCCTGATCCCCACCCCATCCCATCTGCCTTTTCCCTGGCCTCTGATCCCCACCCCATCCCGTCTGCCTTTTCCCTGACCTCTGACCCCCACCCCATCCCATCTGCCTTTTCTCTGCCCTGATCTCCTTCCAGTACTCTTAGTTTCAAAGTTCCAATGAACTTCAAACTTACAGGAAGTGCAGGGCATGAGGAGGCACGAGCTCATCTTTTCCTGCATTCCAAGGCTCCTAAGTTTACTCCCAAAGACTAACATGAAAAACTGGTAAATATTTCTCATTTATGTCTCTTATATAAATTCACTGTAGTCTTTATCCTTAATCAACTGTAATTAAGGATATGGGATTTAAAAAGCAAAGAAGTTTAAACCAAAAGCTCCTTAATCTTAGAGATTAGCTAGTCCACACACTTTCTGGATTTTTGTTTGTTTTTGCTTTGAGACAGGCTGGCTATCCTGGAGCTCATTACAAAAACCAAGCAGGCCTCTGAACTCACTGAGATCCACCTGGGTCTACTTTCCTGTGCTGAGATTAAAGGTGTGTGCCACCATGCTCAGCCAAACCTACACTTTAAAATCCTGAGTAATTTCACAGACTTAAGAGTCTAACAGTGTCAAAGTAAGAACAAAAACCTGCATGTGCTACCTGCCAACAATCCAGTCGACCTGTCTGCTGTGCATCCCAGCTGTATACTTATAGTGCAGTGGGGGAGGACAGGAAATGCTAGCAATAACTCCATGGGCGGCGCAGGGCTCCAGGTGCCCCGCTCTGTCCTGACTGCTGTTGAAGTTACAAAGTAACCTCTGAGGGACAGGAGTAAAGCCGCAGCACTCCTCCTGTCACTACCTAAACGGGTAAAATAGTGCAGGGAGACCACAGCAGGATTTTATAATACAATCTTAAAGAATAGAAGACCAAACAAAATGAGCAAGTCAAAGTTATAAAGCAAAGTGATTATGAAATGCAAAGTCTATCCCGCTTCCTTCTGTCTTTACGGGCAGTCAGCACAGCTCCAAGTCAACATAATCCGTTATCATTCTGTAAACAAAGACAAGAGCCATTTTTTTTTTTTCAGAAATGAGAGATGGCAATTATGTACATAAAGGAGAAAAATGAACTTTTTATAAAACCGGGTAAGGTCAAATGTTCCATGTTTTACCTGAAAATCATCAACAAGCTCGGGGAAAAGGTGCTCATACATTTTTAGTTCTTCTATTGTTCGTCCTGGTACTTGCTGGGGTCTTAATTTATTAATATCTGTTTCAATATCATCATTCTGAAATAATAAAACATATCATTAGTATAAAAACACCAAAAAAGTTATAGAATATATTTTATACTTTAAAAATTCCAAAATAGTGTTACTTATCATTACTGAGTGATCATCAGTAAAGTTTATATTCAATTTAATCTTAAATCAATTAGTCATAGATTATCACTGGTGTTGACTCTGTCATCTGGTGAGGGTTAATCTCAACGTAGCAGGGTACTCAGACTCATCAAGGCAAAACTCAAACAAATAAAGACGACTCATGCTCTCCCCACTAGCTCTCCCTATTATCCTGCTCTAAAGGAAACTCAAGAAAATTAAACTGAAAAACATTTGTACGTAACAAAGACAAAGGTAGCATCAGAGCAGCTACCATTGGCTGGCATGCACTAATTCCGTCGTCTGAGCCGGTCTATGTGGCACTGCATGGCTGAGGGTGGGGACTGGTGTGCACGGTGGTAAAAAGATCAGAAATGGACAACCTGAAAGGTAAAAGGAGCTGCAGCAGTTCCAAGGTTGACATTACAGGGCAGGGTGAAGCTTCAGTACAGACAGACTGTCAAGCATGCTCACACTCCATGCTCAATAGGCCCTGTGCACAGCCCATCATCACTGCCCACACTAGTCTGCAAGGCCAAGAGAATAACAAGTAGAACAAGCGCCCCACAGCGCCTTTGAGAGAAGAGATCAGCTTGAAGAAGTTAATGAATAGGCAGCACCCCTATTCCCTGGGCTTAGGGACTAAGGTGGTTAGTACTGGGCTGTCTTTCTAGGGAAAAGTAGTGGTTTTCTTGGAACAGGGAGGATTAGCTAGGATTTATTTCATAGACATAACCTATTGATAGAAATCTGTATAACTGTTATCAAGATAAAGTTATAATTTCTTAAATGGTACAAAATTTACATTGATTTCAAATTTAAGGTTTTCATTGGTACGAGCTTCTTACTGATATGAAAGTGAAATGAATATTGATACTCTCATGGGCATTGTGCCTGTATAACACATTTAGGAATACAAGGCTTAGACCCAGTCCTTCTTTAACTTTTTTAACTGATTTGAGATGGTTAGCCTATGAGTTAAGGGACTATAGCAAATTCATGACTTTGAGTTTATTGTTAGGGTGTTTTCTATATTTTATTTAGAAATAGCTGAGAGGAATTAACAGACAACAGTACAGATTACCTTACATGGATAGTTGGTTTTCAAAACATCAGAAGTCCACAGAATTGACATTACAAACATTTCTGTATTAATGTTCATTTTGATTAGAGACCTGTCTGCTCCTGACAGCTTCCTGTCTTGGATTCTAAGAAGAAATTGAGCATCTTCAGAGTTACTCCAGTTGTGGTGAGACAGCCACTAGGCAAGAATTGCCTCTTTTCATCTACAGACAAATCACTGTCCAGAAAAGGACACACTTGCAGAATAGTCAACTGATTATGTCTGCCTAGACAGAGTAATCAGTCCTGAATAATTCTGCATCACTATGGTCTGTCAGATGATTCTGGGCCAGAAGGCTGAAGATCAGATGCTCCAACGTTTTGTAGTATAGGGGCTGTCCAGGTGCTCAGTGGTCTCTATAAATTGGCTAAGTTTTAGAAGCTATGCTTTGTGCTTCCCATAATTTCAGTTAACTCAGCCATTCTGGATTTCTGACAGAGTTGAAAACTTATAGTCTCATAGCCAATCCCGGCTATTTACTTTGAGAGAAAAGATTTGAGTGGATGGTTTTCAGCTGCCGTTCATTCTAAAGCCAAGGAAAAAAGCCAGGTTCAAAATTAAGTGTTTTAGTCAAGAGAGACGACAGAGGTTCTGGTTAGTCAACAAAATGATGGACTAGATATTAGGACTATCTTGTACCTCACTGGTACAAATTGGCATAATTATGCTCTAATTGTATTTTGAGAGAAAAATTTTATTTTAACAGGAAGGGTGATATGTAGGAGGAGCTAAGATGGGAAGAGTACAGAGAGCAAGAGAAGGAGCAAGGAGAGGAGGAGAAGAAGAGGAGAAGCTAGGTGATGAGAGAGAGAAAGAGAGAAGGGGGGGGACATGGAGGCAGATGTTCACGTGTCTCCACCAGTCAAAGATAGTTGATATATCTAGGGTGGGTATTGGGTTACACTTCTGATTGAGCATTACCAAACTTATAAAGCCTTTGAATTAACTTTTTTAAAAAAAATGTATAAAAGCAAAAAGGGAAAGGAGGCATGGGATAAGGGCTTTCTAGGGAGGGGAAATGGGGAAAGGGGATGGCATCTAAAATGTAAATAAAATACCCAATTAAAAAGAAAAAAGTAAGATGTCCTCATACAGAAAAGGCATGTCAGTAATCCATTCTGGCTCTACAGTCTACAGCACTGGCTGAGTTCCTTAAGCTCCCAAAAGAACAGGTTTGCCTCTTGACTGGAGAGTAAGTGTGGCAAGTGTGGCTTCACCCAGGACCTGCAGAATTCCCCAAGGTTCTTAACAAACTCGTATCTTCATGGATGAGTAAGGAGAAAGAGGGAAACAGTTACTAATTTTCAAGTGGAAATTCATTTTTAATTTCCTATTTATGTACAATCAGAATAAACTACTTGTTTTCAACTCAAAAGCAAATTTATCTTACTGTCCTTAAATCCTTCATATATAGTATCTGTCACTATATAAATATTAACTAATATTCTTAAAGGAAAAATAAATGCTATTTCTCAACATTTTATATTCAGAAATTTTCACACAGAGGCACAGCTGTTGGTAAGCAGGGGCGCCCTCCCTCTACCACACTGCCTAGCTAGCCCTTGCTCACATGACCCTGTGTGCTTGTCTCCACTGCTGAGGATTAGATGCTTCCTGTACATGAAGAGCTGGACTTGGTACATGCTTAGGTGTTCAATAAGTGCTACTTTTTCTCATAATTATGAGTGTTTTTGTTAAGGCAAAATAGACAGTATGTGAGCAATTTTAAGTTGGCGAAAAAGTGGGACACCAGCAACTATTTTTCAAAGATATCAATGTCATGAGCCAAGAAATCTGTGGAAATGTTTTAAATGGATGGACCAAGTAAGAGACAAGGAAACGCAGCATCTGAGGGCAGATCCTGTAGCAGAGGGAAAACAACCCCACTGAGGGCCTCACAGGAGCTGGTGACATACCAAGAAGGGCTGCGAGCTGGCAGAAGGTGGACGGCCATGCTGCCGTGATGGCACATACATGTTCACAGGTAAAGGACATAAGAGGTGCACATCTAACCACCTCCCAAACGCCCGGCTTTGAACATGTGCACACATGCGCACACACTTTTCCAGCAGCCAACTCTGTCACAATTCCAATTTCCCTCACTCCCTACTCTTTATACTCTTGACTATCACAGGGATTTTTAATTAGAACCATGAGACGTGAACAAAACATACTTTAATGCTTATTATTAAAGTCTTGTATTTTGATGGAAACTCATGAAGATAAATGTGAAAAGTGTGGATTCCACCACCACCAGGTGCCCTGAAACAAAATAAAAACAACAACAAAAACCACCCCCTGCACTTCAGCCCCTGCTCTTATCTGGGAAGGTCAATTCATAGCTGTGAGCCTGCCAGCTTTACGGCACATGTCAGCTCCAAAGCCCCAGTTACCCCAGGGTTTGTATGCTAACACCAAGCCTGCCCTGCTGTCACTTGAGGTCTCACTGGTGGTGATGACAATAGCTCTGTATTACTAAGACACATCTTCCAGTATCCTAGACTATGATAAGCAAAGTGTGTCCCAATTTTAAGGTAGTATTCCAACATATTTTAAAAGACTTGTTTTTAATTCATGTATTGAGTGTTTTGCATGCCTGCATATATGTGTTTCTGCTGCCTTTGGATCCAGATGCAGAACTCTCAGCTCCTTCTCCATCACCATGTCTGCCTGCACACTGCCATGCTTCCCTCCATAATGATAATGTACTAAACCTCTAAAACTGTAAGCCAGCCCCAACTGAATGTTTTTCTTTTGAAGAGTGTCTTGGTCATGGTGTCTCTTCACAGCAATGAAATCCTAACTAAGACAAGGGGTTTCTAAGCTTCTAGACATAGCGTGCAACTCTGAAAAGTCAACCAGGCTCTTTGGCCTAACAGCTCATATAATGCGCCAACTGTTTTCTATTTCCTCAATCCAGTGCTCTTCTCCGAAGACTGTGCCTTCAACATTAAGCACATCATTTATAGACTTTTCCTGGTATTTTTCGGCACCAAACGATTGCTGACATAGGGGAATGCCTTTGAGACAAACCATCACAGCAGTCTCAAAATACTTTCCTTCAAGTCCTGGGATATCAAAAGCTAAGTTCCTTGGGGACAACAGACAAGTTAATCAGGGCTGTTTCCATACCAGCAGACTCAGCTACGGTGAACGAATGGTGGGAATAAAACAGCCTTCTCTGCATTTCTATGCTTTAGGCAAATTTGTCTGAAACTGGGATGAGTTCACAGCATTTCTAGTGATAAAAGTCCACCCACCTTAAAACTCTGATCTAGGTCATCTTCATTCTCAACTTCATTTTCCGCTTCTAAATCAATGTCATCGTTGTCATCACTCTCGTCCACCACGTCATCCACTGTGATGCAAACACACTGTAAGTCAGGCAGAGGCAAGTGTCCACATGGCAGATGTGCAGTGTGTGCACACACATGCATAGAATACTCATCAACAATGGAAAGCAAGCCAGGTGGTGGTGGTGCACGCCTTTAATCCCAGCACTTGGGAGGCAGAGGCAGGCAGATTTCTAAGTTCGAGGCCAGCCTGGTCTACAGAGTGAGTTCCAGGACAGCCAGGGCTACACAGAGAAACCCTGTCTTGAAAAAACAAAAACAAAAACCTTCTCTTTATAATCAAATTATTATGTTCATCTGTTCAGCAGAAAATTCTTTTTTATTGATGATATTTGCTCTACAACAATTCCATATATTGGTGATTTCTTTTTGGTTTCTCTTTTAGGTTCCTTACTAAGAACCCTGGAAACCGAGAAAGCATGTGGGAAAGCACTAAAACTTAGAAGATACTACAAATTAAATGTATTACCCCTGATGCTCTCAGGTACAAACCCATTACTGTCCTGTGCTACAGTGGCCCAAAGGAAGCACTGTGATGAACTTTCTTGACTCAGTCCACTCATCTGTAGTGACTTATTCCAAGGACCATGTGCTATGTACCATGTTACAGCCTCAAAATTTTTTAGAGATATAATTCCTGTCCTACAGGAGCTCAGGGGCCAAAAGCAGAAAAGAGACAACAGTCAGAACACACAGAAGCTAACTGGCAATGAGGGTATAAGCTTGGCAATGCCACAGGAAGAGCAGGCAGACAGCAAGTGGCTGCAAACCACACAGGGCCAAGGGATGAGCACTAACCACTGACCACTTTCCACAGAGCAGTAAGAGTGTGCTAGGGAAATTCAAATAAGAATGAGATGGGACAGATCTTACAGAGCCAGCATGTCAGTGAGATTTTTAACCTACCCAACATAAGCATAAGATGTTCCAGAAAAGAATGGCTTGACTCAACTTACAATTTTCTGGCAGGTCTGACAGGAGAGCATAGGAGCAAAGCAAGGCCAGTCAAAAGGGACACTTACATGTCTAGGCCAATGCAAGACTAAGAGAATGCAAGAAAAGAACTTGGCCGAACACTCCTGAGTGTGCCATGGAAGGACACGCAGCTGAGAAGAGCCCCAGTCTGCTCATCAGAGCAGTGTCATGCTCAACCCACAAGGGCAAATGCTGAGACTCGCTTTCTTGAGCTCTTCAATGTCTGACCAGTGTGATGTAGACAGAGACTGCTGACTGCCTCCTGCCCAGGACAGTCCTGCTTTGCCTGATACTGGTAACAGACCCTGCATTTCAACTGAGGGATTCCAGCTCTGCTGCCACAGTGACAGCAACTCCTGTGGATAATATCTGACCAGTGCAGTGGGATTCAAAATGATAAGCAGACCCCAAGTCAGGCATAATCTCTGGAAGAGGGGCCATGGCGCCTCCTAGGATGTCGTTTCTTATGAGAAACTGCGGAGATTTTTGATGGACTAGTCCACTGAGATCCACTTGCCACAAATCACTTGCTGACCATGAGGGTAAGTGGGGGTTGGGGGAAATCTTGTCTGGCAGCAATGTTACAAAGGCTCTAGAGACAGAAGTCCTGAATGAAGCCTCACTCCCTGACTATTAACTATCTGACTGAGAAACAATCAGTTGTCTGTCGTCATCTCCTACTGTGTTCCTGTGAACATGTAGAGTTAACAGCCAGTCTGTCACACAAAGTGCATCCTAAAAATGCATCAGCACTGCTGTGGGACTCTAGCAGCAGCAGGTCAGTTGGTCTTAACATTGGTGCCAAATCACTTCAAGGTTTTGGGTTGCAGAGAGGTTTTATAGAAATAAAAATTAACAATAAAGGTATCAGAGTATGTGGAGTCTGGATATATTTATCCTAACCCTACCAGCAGTCATGGATGCAGTGGAAAGGCCTGATTAGAAAAGAAGAGTAAGAAGACACTATTCATGAAAAACACACTAAATTTTTTAAAAAGCCTATTACAAATAAGGAAAACATTTTCTTCAATAGTTCATGGAAACACAGTTCAGAATTGGAGAAAAAAAATGCTTTTAATTTGGGGCCAAATATTGCAAGTATTTCCCTTTGGGTGAATGCTCCAACTGTGAAACATTTCATGGCTTCAGGGCCCCTGAGACTTTCTTAGTGTGACACTGCTAAGAACTGACTATACCTCACTTCCAACACACAATCTAAGCTAGTAACCACAGGCAAAACTGTCACCTGCTTTCTTATATTTACAACTGCAATGCAGGAAACAACTTCTACTTCTCTCTGATAGCTAGTAAGGCAAACACAGGGCATCCCTGGGCCACCACTAAAGGAGCCAGCAGCCCCTATGAGGTCTTAGAAACTATAAACAAACGGACTATTTTCACTGTCCTATAAGCACGAACCACTCCCCTCTATGCACTGTATGTGTTAGATCTATAAGAATAGCCTACAGATGTAGGGCTATGTCTTTGGACACAAACATGCTTTCCCAGCAGGATGTGGTATGCTGTGTATATAAAGTTTGTAGCTATAAACATACAGACACAGGAAAACACCTATATTTTATTCACTTTCCTTATATCTAGTACTGTTAAATATTTTGTCATCGTTTCCTGGGCAACATTAACAATACTCCCCACAATTCAGACATCTCGCCTCTCAGAGAAAGGTGAGTCCTTTCTCTATCTTGTTGATGTAGCATCTTTTAATAATTCATTACTATACCGAGGTATGATGTGGATAAGAGATTGTGACAGATAACTGAAAACAATTGCGAATTTCCATAATAAATTTTACCTGGAATTGCTTCATGGTATTTACTAAAATAATTATTTGGTTTCCTTCTTTTGACCCACTAATAATAGTTTCACCCGTTTTGATATTATAGTGAACTTGGCTTCTTACAAGTAACCTAGATTCCTGCACAGGAGAACATGGCCCAGTTCCATCTGCTCTATTTTAGAGTCTGCAAATTTGACTGGTGGACTTCAGCTGTGGGTTGTCCCTGGTAATTCTTACCAGGTTTTGCTTTCAGCACCATGCTAGCTTCTAAGCTTTTCTTTTATTTTTTTTCTATGCTCTGGAAAATAAAGCATAGGAAAGAAAATGCCTTGACAGCTGAGAGAACTAGTCTATGATGTCATCAACAGTTAATATCACCAAACAAACCTGCCTACATACTGCATTTCAGAATGTTTGCCTGCTCAAGTCACTTTTAATCAATTATATGTCCCTAAAATACTACTTCAATTATATATTCAAATGTATTATTAAGAGTGATTCTCTCTAGCACCAATATTGATGACATACATTATCTTTTCTATCTAATGTGCCAGAGACTTGGGGGCACATTAACTTGCCCACTGACTACTTCCCCAATCCCAGGTTTGACTCTGCTCTATCGTGCAGCTCGTATGGTCTGCAGAGATCACACAGCCTCGGCTGCCCTGGCTCACTCCTTTCTCCTGTGTCAACACTCTGCCATACCCTCTCTGGGGAAACGCACCCCATTTCTGGTTTCCTGCCCAGCTTCTCACCCCAGTGCTCTAGCTCTCCAGTAAGTGCCTGCTTCTTGGGTTTTACTTTTCACCAGTATAAGAATCTTTGAATAATAATATTCTTTTCAACTTTGAGACAGTCTATAGGTCTAGTTGGCCCAGAACTCACAGTGTAGATCTGGCTGGCATCAAACTCAGAAATTTGCCCTTCTTCTGTCTCCCAAGTAATGGGATTAAAGGTCGCACCACAGTGGCCTTTGATAAGTGGCCTTTATCAATTTAGATTTACTGTCAAAACTGAAATGCTTGCTCATACTTCACAGTGAGATCTCAAGGTTTACTGTTCATCTCTGAAACGCCCTTGCTTTTACACAGCAGTGGTGGGTTCATTCACACTCAAGGAGAACAAAGGCCAAAGCTTCACGCAGAACAACACAGGTGCAGTCTCTTGAATCAGACCATGTGGTCCTAGAGCCAAGGAGGCCCCATCTGAGCATCTGTGTTCAGCTGATCGGTATGAAAGTGTACATTTCCATAACTATCATTTTAGAAGATAAGAGCTATGATTAGGAAGTGTCCAACATGAAGCTTATTTGCTCTGTTTATGGTTAAGTATATTACGGGCCTTCTCCTAAAGCTGCTGTTACATCACAGGACAATGCAGTGGCTATTTGGTGTTAAAGAGTGGGCAAATTTTAGCGTGTAGGGTGTAACCCCTCCCGTCTGAGTCCAAATCCCGTGAGGCTCTCTTGGTGAGTCTCATGGGGGGAAAAAAAATTCTAGCGTGTAACACAGTTGCTCTTCTGCAGAGCCCTCTGCACTCTCAACACCTGAATCCATCACGTGACTGGCTGGAGCATGCTCCACTCATCACTTCAGGAAGGGCCCCTGAGATATACACCTCCACAACTACATGCCTCAGTCATGCACCCGCATGCATGATGGAAGCTGGTGGCGGTGGTTCAGAAACCTCACAGCAGAACTTCTTCCATCAGATGAAAATGCTACTTCCCCACCTTTTGGCACTTAATAATCAGAAAGGCAAATCCGGAGTCCAGCTCCACCCACTCAACAAACAGTAAACACACCTTTATTATAGTCCAGGCAATTCAAAGTATGCTGAAGAGTTAGAACAGTCCTGCTGTGATAGAAATCTGTTCTCTTTGTCCTTGGATCACAACAGTCCCCAAATCCCCTATAATTTCTCAAGTAGTAGAAATGTCTTCTGTTCTAATGAGAAACTTGTAGGAGGACCCTAGGTAGATTCAAGACAGAGGGTGGTGGCAGGAGCTTCAACCCTATTTCTCAACCTCCAAAGAGGGAAGGAGGACCTGCAAACTTATTACTCACCAACAAGCCATGATTTACTCCATCATGCCTATTTTATGAACCCTCCATAAGCTTTCTAACGGATAGGTCCAGAGAGCTCCTGGCAGTGAACATATCAGGGTGCTAGGGGAGGGCAGGCCTGCAGAGATGGGTCCTGGGCTGCAAGTTCAAGACTCTACCTGCATTGTACCCTTTATTACAAACAAGCAAATGTAAGCAGAGTGGTCCTGACTGGGGTGAGCTATCCTAGCATGCATCTGTATCTAGCAAATTATCAATACTGACATGGTATTGTGGAAACTCCCTAACAACCTTTAGAGTCAGTCACTCAGAAACAGAGGAAGCCCAAGGTGTCCGAAGTGAAGAAGGTCTGTGAGACTGAGCCCCAGTTCTGTGGTGCCTATATTAAATTGGGTAGTTGGTATGTGGACTAAAATGGAGACCATCCATCTAAGCATCTGGAAGTAGACAATTTGTTGATATGGTGGGCAAGAAAGACTCCAGACTTATCCTAGAGGAACTCACATTTTAGCTGAGGAAGGCTAAAACATAATTCTGACACACTAGAAAAGGACTGGAAAGCAGAATGAGGACATCCACCTTGGGCTGAGAGAGTCCCTCTCAGAACTTTCCCATCCCACTGTAGTGAGGGTGTGTGCGTTAACACATAAGCATCTTTCTAATTTAGTGAGTCACCAAGTCTGAGAAGCACACAGGAAAGGAGCCCACAGCAAATATCCCCTTTCTCATTTTCCCCATGCCTGGCGAGCTCACTACACTGCAGGTATACTCTTGCTATCCCTTAATCTACACACTGACTAAACATTGCAGTGCAGTTTTTCCTACGTTCTTCCTCCTGTTACTTCCTGTTACATCACAGAAGAGCCTCTCAGCCTCCTACCAGTCAGAACCACCGTGTAACCCCTTCACCTCACCTCCACAATATATACTGAGATACAGGAAAAGATTTCAGAAACTCCTTGGTTGTCCCTCCAATGTATATGCTAATGACATAACTGAAGCAGAGACACTGTTCCTCAGAGGAGGAGACCATGCTTTTCCTTAGCCTGTCTCCTCCACAGCAGTGCTGTTTCGTAAAGACTCTTCTTGCCTCCCTTTCACATTTTCTACAAATGTCCTCACCTCAACATCTGTTGGGAAATTTCAAACTCTCACTCAGCTAACTTACTCAGAAGTTTCTAACTCAGTCTTGTTGACTTTTAAACTTTGTATTATTTAATTTTTATCACACTCTTACAAACACACTCCATCTCTAAACATACTCTTACACAGTTACACATACGCCATACATACTCCCTCCCTCTTTCACAGACTCTTAGTTACACTCTTTTACATACAGTCTCTAACAATCTCTCTTACACACTCTTATACACACTCAGTCTTACACATACACTCTTACACACAGTTACACATACTCTCTTTTACACATACTCTTACATATGCTTGCTCTCCTTAACTCTTACACATACAAACTCTCTTACACACTGTTTCTTATACTTACTCTCTTACAGTTGCACACACACTTCATACACATACTCCCTCTTACACATACTCCCTGTCTCTTACACACACACACACACTGCTACACACTGTCTCTTTTTCAGTCTCTTACATACATTCTCTGTTACACACTTATGCATACTCAGTCTTACACATACACTCTTACACAGTCTCTTACACAGTTACCCATACACCATTGCACTCTTACACTCTGCTACGCACACACTGACTCTTACACATACACACTCTTACTTCTTACACACTGTCTTTTACACATACACTCTCTTACACAGTCACTTACATATACATTCACTTACACATAACACTCTCACACACTCTTACACACACATACTGTTACACACACAAACACGCATATACGCGCGCGCGCGCTCGCGCGCGCACACACACACACACACACACACACATCTGTAGAGGTCAGAAGAAAACATGCCAAAGTCCACTTTCTCCTTCTACCATGTGGGTCCTAAGAATTCAACTCAACTCATCAGGCTTAGCACACAATTCCATTACCTGTAAGATGTCTCACCAGCTGACTTACAATGGTGTTGCTAAGTGATCCACTTTGATATTTTGTGCCAGTTGTATCTCTGTTTAGATTACTTAATAACGTACCTTATGATACATGCCATTAATAAACCCATATTAAAGATTCAAAAACTAATGATTACTTGAAGGGTCTTTTAAAACATTTATTTCAAGCTGGGAAATGGTGGTGGTGCATGACCTTAATCCCAGCACTTGGGAGGCAGAGACAGGTAGATCTCTGAGTTCAAGGCCAGCCTGGTCTACAGAGTGAGTTCCAGGACAGCCAGGGCTACACAGAGAAACCCTGTCTCGAAAAAAAAAAAAAAAAAAACAAAAACAAAAACAAAAATAAAACAAAAAAAAAACTTCTTTCGAATAAGTGTTTTATAAATAATAAAAAATAAAAAACTAACTTTTTTCAAAAACATGAAAAAACACTATATTCTATGAATATCTGTAACTATTCCTTTCTTCCATTTCAGTAGATAATACCACCAAACCAAAACCAAAAGCCAAACACTCACACACAAACAACATTGCAAAGTTTACTATTTACTACACAATACAGTATTACACAAAAATGAAAAGCAGCCTACCTCAAATAATTTCACTTTTCTTTCAATTAAGTTCTTTGTTCAATTTTTGCTAATTTTGGTGATCAGGTTTTTAACTTATCGGGGGAAAATTAAACCAGTGCCGTGGCTCAGTGAGACTATAGCAATCCTGATGTAAATTTGGTCCCTGGAACCATGTGGTAAAGGGAAGAACCAACTTCTGAAGGCTGTCCTCTGCCTCTCATGTGCTCACTGGATCATGAGCACAAACATGAGACACAAAATACATGTGCACGCCTACATAATAACAATAATGATACTACTACTAATAATATGTACTTAAAATTCTTTTTAAAAGCCACACAGGTAATCACAAACATACTGACTGACCCAGCATCTGATGTCATCCTCTTATGACCATCTTCAGTGATGTCACCAACTTACATGACATCACCATTTTATATGACATCACCAACTTATATAACATCTTCATCTTATACTTTTAATATTTACATTAATTGCTAATTTTTGTGGGTTTTCACAACTCATGCTCACATTAAACAATCAACACAAGTTTTCAACAACAACGTCACAGACTCCCACAGCAGCCCATGACCCCTACCTTCAGGAGGCAAGCTGTAGAGCTGGGCCACAGGTCCAGTCACGGGGATAACTGGCAACTGAAAGTGGAAAGAACTCTTAATGGTGGGGAGCGGCAGGCGGTTCTTGGGGAAGCATTTTCTCATTATCAGACTGGATGTGTTGACGAGAGGGTCAAGAGTCCTGACCGCCAAGCACTCCTGTTCAAACAAGATGGCGAGCGTCAGTCCACAGCTCAGTCCACAGCCCAGCACTGCGGCACTGAAATGAGGCACAGCTAGGACTTCCCAGCCACAAACACCACAGAAAGAATACTACAACACAACAGAGCTATAAAATTGCTTTGCTCTTCAGAAGTCTCTGTACTTATTAGGAGGCACATGGGACTTATCCAGTAGAATTTTTCCTTAAACTTTCACTAGGCAAAAATAAGTACTTATCTTTGACACTGAAAGTCAAAAGTGGCCGGGCAGTGGTGGTGCACGCCTTTAATCCCAGCACTTGGGAGGCAGAGGCAGAGGCAGGCGGATTTCTGAGTTCAAGGCCATCCTGGACTACAGAGTGAGTTCCAGGACAGCCAGGGCTACACAGAGAAACCCTGTCTCGAAAAAAAAAAAAAAAGTCAAAAGTGTGGGGGAATTCGAGGGTGGGGATGTGGGAGTGGGGGGTGGAGGGTAGCTGGGGGAACATCCTCATAGAAGCAGGAGGAGGGACGATGGAATGGGGGTTCCTGGGCTTGGGGTGGGGAATGGGATAAGGGGATAACATCTGAAATGTAAATAAAATATCCAATAAAAAATTAAAATAAAAAAAAAAAAGATTAAAGAAAGAAAGTCACCAAGTGTGAGTCCCTCACACATCTGGCAGGTCTAGGCATGTAGACTAATGGAAGCACTGAAAACTGAGGGTGAAAAGCGAGGCTGTGTGCACGTACTGGGCCTCTCCATCTCCTAGAAAAGGCAGCTTGGAAGACAACCATAAGAGCACACCCACTCAGACTCCTAAGAGTTTGCCTGGATGGCTAGTGTCAAGTACAGGTGACTTAACAATATTGTCAGTAACAACTGGCCTTTCAGTGGCACTCTGACATACTACAGAATCTTCAACACATAACTGACTTAGTTAGACTAGGCTTGGAAGTGTTAAGCCACCTAATTCATAATCATACATCAAGTACCTATTAAGTGTGTGATCTGGATAGAAAAAAACGATTGTTCTAGAAAAATGAATATAGTCAGAATAAACATGGCAAGTGTTTAGCTACCTTAACTACTATCAGGCAGAACGGTTGTTTATTGTATGGAAAACCAAGAAGAGCCTGAACAACTGGCTGGTCATTTCAGAGGAGGCTGCACTGCACCTTCCCTCTGTGTCCTCTAATGACAGTCCACAGGGAGCAGAAGAGGCCCCAGTCTGTGGCATACTGTCGGAATGTGTGCAGTTAAGACACCCTGCAGGGCTAACAGGCTACATATAGCTTTCTCTCTCTGTTGGCATGGCCCTATCCAGCAGAAAGACATTCCCAGTACTCAGAGCAGAACTGTCCTTCCCATGGCGAATCCTCAGATACCTTGTAAGTGCACACAGACACCACCCTCAGCATCAGGGGCCGCTCCCACTGTGGACGTTTATATAGCTGCACTACAAGTAGACCGTGCACCCGACATTCTCTCCAGTCACCTCTGAGGTCACAGGTAAAAATCAAGTGGGATTTTTTTGTGTGAAGAAATTTTTAAATATATTTATCACATGTATACTTTCCTGAGTATACTTGCACATTAATCCTTTATCTTAAGAACCAAAACAGTATCATTAAAACAGAATAACAAAAACAAAGCAGCTTACTTGAGAAGTGTTATACAGAATTTTCATCCCATTCGCGTCAATGAACGCTTTCCTCCCCAGCTTGATGCTCGTGACGCTCTTTAGGCTCTGGAGAATGCCCTTCCGGATGAGCATGTTCCTGTGCCGATTGTCGTGCCGGTGCCAATCTACATAAATGGTTAAAAGCACTTGAACATAGCCTCTGTCTACCGCTCTCCTGGCATTTGTCTCTTTAACAAAAGAAAATTGGGAAAGGTTATTTTCCAAATGACAGGAGAAAGTTTTAAAAGAATCAAACAAAAGTAGAATATCAGTACTGCAATCAATTCCCAGCCTTTACTTAATGATTTTCTAATAAAATAATCATGGCAAGTTCCAAAATTCAATAGCTTCCAAAACCATTCCTGCCTAATTATTTTATCATGATTTACAAATACTGAAATCTCCTTACTAGCTGGGCTTGATGGTGCACACCTGCAGCCCCTGCACACGCAAAGTGAAGAAAAGATCACCAGTATGAGACCAATTAGATCTTAATGGAAGTACTGTCTCAATGAAAAATTGAAAAATAAATTTATTTACTATGACAAGGTCTATAATTATGATTAATATTATACTAATTTTTAAACTCCATATATTTTGAAACTTAAGTGTCTTTTTTGTAAGACAGAAGACTCCTTAGTGACTAGCTACAAACATGACTTTGTAAAAGCCACTGTCACTTTTGCTGATTTCCATCACAAGCTCTGTTTAGTCCACTAGATTATAGCTATTGTTATGTGTAAATTTTATCTTCCAGTTGGAATTAACAGTTCTAGTTATTCCACAATTATGTAGATATCCTCTTCTGAGTACCATAAAATTTAAAATATAACATGATATACATACAAGGTAAAAAGTAGTATGTGATTAGAAAACAGGATTTTTTTTTTCTAGGTACTGAAATCTTAACGTTTAAAAAAAAACCTATAGGTGTTCTGAAATTGATAAATTTTAATGGAACACAACTAAAGAAATCCATACATTTGAAAACACTAAAGCAGCAGCCCTGGAATGCCATCAAGGCAACAGCAGTGTCACCCAGAGCTGCTGTTGCAGGTCTGTAAGGGCTGCAGAGCAGAGGAGTGGGGCCAGCCCACCTGGGCTGTTTAGATACAAACAAGTTCAAACCCCTTCTTAATCTCAGTTACCCACTAAGGGGCCTTGGCTATGTGGCAGACCCCAAGAAGATGCTGATTTTAACCACCTACAGTGATCCTTACTTTCTACACATGCTCATGGGGACTAAAGCATGATGCACAGATAAACTTACTCATTCTCCTTTACAACTAGACTGATACCACACAGGTGCCAAGTGCACATTGGGAAGAGGTGGGTTTCTTATAACAGTTTTTTAAAACCTGTATTGCAAGCTGGATATCTAGTGCATGCCTGATATCAGCACCTGGGTGGTAGAAGCAAAAGGATTGCCAGCCTGGCCTCTTATAACAAGACCTTGTCTCAAACAAGAGAAAAACAAAAGTAAGCAAGAAAGGCCCTCTACTGTATCTACAATGGCTGGTTTCTGTGAGGCTGTTGCTATTTACATCCATGGAATTGCTTTGACCGACATAATTTCCTTGTGCTTTAAGGCCAACAGTCTAACTCAGCTGATAGAGTGCTTGCCTATCAGGAACAAAAGTCCTGTGGTTCAGCCCCCAGCAGCACATACACTGAGAAAGAAGATGAACATCTGTAATCTCAGAATGCAGGAGGTGGAGGCAGGAAGATCAGGAGTTCAAAGTCCTCCTTGTCTATATAGCATGCTCAGGCCAGCCTTGATAGGTCAGATGCTGCCTCAAGAATAACAAAAGTATTTTAAGTGAATACACACTTTTGCTTACATCACTTGAAATGCACATGCCCTTTCTAGCTGTGACAAAGGCATCATTAAAAGCTTTATGGTCACAGTAATATTTACATCTTTGTTTCTGCTGGAATCTACAACAGTCTAAATTGCACTTAGGGGAAATGTTATTTTTTAAAACTAACATGCCAAACAAAGAATTCATTATAATTCAAACATAGGTGCTGAACTGGCCCTTAAAATCAGATGAGAGTTATCTACAATCTGCACTGAGCACAAATAAAACAGATTCGTATAAGTGTTTCATTCACAAACTCCTTCCCTCTTGAAGCACCAAGAGTGAGTTTGCTATTGAGCTGCATCCTCTACTGTGCAACCCAGCGAGGCCCTGGCTGCATGATCAGGGCTGCACGCTCGCTGGGCTCATCACTCCTGCATGCACTTCTCATACCACACTTACTTTAGAGCAAATGCATCCACTCATGTAAGTGGCTGACCCACAATAAGCAAGTTTTAAAATCTAATAGAGAATGTTCCAAATTGTCGTGGTCCATTTCAAACTCTGCAGCCTGCTATTGAACATTGTTGTGCATTATTAAGTGTCCTGTGTTGTATAGTATGTAATTTGAAGAGCTATTAAGTAGAAACAGTTGCTTTACTTCATCAGGTGAATTGTTTATCACATCACTGACAGAAAAAAGCTGTTACCCACCTGAGGCCCGCCCATTCCACCCCAAAGGGAAAAGTGTGTAAATGGAAATTTGGCAAACAACAAAAATCACACTTTTAAATTAATTTTACTCATTCTTTTAAGACAGGATGTTACTATGTAGCCATGAATGACCTGAAACTTACTATGTACACCAAGTTAGCCTTGAACTTGCCAGCAATCTCCCTTCCTCTGCTTCCTGCCTACTAGAATGACAGGTGCATGTCACTGTGCCAGTGGCAACTGATGAACTTTTAACTAAGCACCTTACTCTTAAAAGTATGTGGCACAAAAGCTGATTAGTAAACAAGGGGGCCCCACCCCTGACAACAGTTTCTGACCAACTGCCAGTTATGTACTGGGAGAGGGGGACATAAAAAGCCATCAACAGAGAGAGAGATCTTTAAGACTAAATGTCAAGATTAAATGTTAATGAAGCAACTGATTGTATGGAAGAATACTATGAAAATATTTCAAAACCATACTGAGCATGTATGAAGAAAGCATTATGTATGTATGAAGAACGTGTCACGTATGTATGGAAAGCGCGTCATGCATGCAGCACTTAGTCTCCCGGCAGCTTCGTAGAGCTGTGCTTCGGCTCTGACGGCAGGCAGCAGGTTGTGTGCAGACGAGTTCCCTGCTCTAAGTTCCCATCATTGCTACTCCTGAAATGTCAGGATTCTGAACTTATGGTGAGAACAAAATTTCTAATAAAAGTTACTATGTTAAACTTACATGAAGCTGATATGTATTCTTATGACAGGCTTATTGAGCTAGAGTTTATTCCACCCATTTGGAGAGCTCATTTAAACACATCACTTTCATATTTCTCATTTACTGACATGAGCATAAAGCCTTGTCATTAAAAGAAAAGTCAATGTCATATAAGCATAATTGTCCTGAGAGGTAAATCTAATATGATATCACAACTTTGAACATGCACTAAATCTAATTTCAAGCTTCTTGAACATAAATATACATTTAGAATATTTTAATTACTATTATTTCTAGTATTTAAAAACTTACTTGATTTTAGCAATGCAGCAAGAGTGTCTAAAGCAACCCTGTCAACACAACAAGAAAACACAAACAACAACAAAACTAGTGAAATGGATCTACAATAAAAGCATGCAATCTTGTCAAATATCATCTGTCTCTTATCCATTCCAAGTACATTTACTCTTGCAACAGTACGAATTATGTGGTGCTTCTCTGTGTGCCTCTTATCCTTAAGTTCAAAATTAGATAATAAGATTGAAATACTAAAAGTATTAATACAATCTTAATAACATTACCACTGTCGAGTCTTTCTGTCACAGCTAGATAACCGAGGTCAGTTACAGTGTCAGTCAGCACTGGAGCTTTCAGAGTGCAGAAAGCAGCAGAAGGGAGGCCTCAGGGACCCTGACTGCAGCAAACTAAAATAAGGTCCCCTTGTAACCTCTATTCAGACCTGCAGAGCTCTCAGTGTCTTCAACTTTCTTATGCCATGTGCTGGGATCCTTAGATATACGGGATAACAACTATAAACCCTACAGCTTAGAAGGAAACCTAATTATTCCCCCTTCACAGGACGTAGTAAAAGCCCTAAAAATTGAAGATACATACATTTTCTTGAACACACTCAGTCACACAGTGATATCAGCTACCATAATCAGCCACAAAGACACATTATCTATCATTGTAGAAAGCCTATAACTCAATTTATAAAAGTTACTGGGGAAAAAATGGCCTTCAGTTTTAACTTCAAAAATGTCAGCTTACATACTATAATATCTTCTAATATCTCCTTGTAAGATTTACCATAGTTTCCACTAAGAATGTGTGTTATCAAGCTGGAGTGTCCCACTCACCATTAAGCGTTTGTTGAGTGCCTACTACACACTCCTTATTCATGGGTAGGAATGAAAACAAACATCACGTCAATGGATAATTTTACAGTCTACATCATGTAACACAATGTACATACATACACAACTACATAAGAAATTTAAACTCCAGCAATGAAGTGTGTGGGTGGTAAGGAAGAAGCAGTGACTAGATGGACACACAGTGTGAGCAACCAGATGGAAACACAGTGTGAGCGGCCAGATAAACACACAGAGTGTGAGCGGCCAGATGAACACACAGAATGTGAGTGACTAGATGAACACCCAGTGTGAGTGACCAGATGGACACACTGCATGAGTGACCAGATGAACACACAAAGTGTGAGTGACCAGATGAACACACAAAGTGTGAGTGACCAGATGAACACACAGAATGTGAGTGACTAGATGAACACAGTGTGAGTGACCAGATGAACACACAGCGTGAGTGGCCAGATGGATACACAGAGTGTTGAGTGGCCAGATAAACACAGAGTGTGAGTGACCAGATGAAGAGGCACACACAGTATGAGTGCCCAGATGAACACAGTGTGAGTGACCAGATGGACACACAGTGTGAGTGACCAGATGAACACACAGAATGTGAGTGACTAGATGAACACACAGCGTGAGTGACCAGATGGACACACAGCGTGAGTGACCAGATGGACACACAGCGTGAGTGACCAGATGAACACACAGCGTGAGCGACCAGATGGACACACAGCGTGAGTGGCCAGATGGACACACAGAGTGAGTGACCAGAGGCCTGCAATAGGATGAACACTAATCACAATTAAACCCAAAAACAATCAATCATTCACAACTACACCAAAAATCAATGTTTTATGGATACAGAGGCTATAAAATTTAAACTATGATCTGCTAAAACCACCTTTAAAAAACTCATGTGTCAATTAATATAAGCTATTTGTTGATAAAGGGAATTGCAAAATCAGAAAGAATACTCTCTAAAATAAAATCAACATGGGCTACAAGGTGAGCTGCATGGCTGCTGCAATCCTCCAAGGGTGGCTGGGGCTGCTGGGCAGACAGGCAGCACAACAGAGCTTCGGGTTTAGGCAACGGTTGAAGTAAGAAGCACCAGCATAGGGAGGGGCTGCTGCAGCTGCTGCATCGTCTGCAGTTGACTTACCAGAGTTAGGTTCTCCTCTGTGATAGGAAAGCTGCCAGAACCCCTCAGTGGGATGTACCTGGCGCTCATCACAGTCTTGCTGAGGAAGACAGAACAGACAGACTTCCATGGAACTAAAGAAGACTGTCTGCTGCTGTGCAGGCAACGCCTAGAAGCAGGGCCTGGTGTTGCTGATGCTCAAGGAGCTCGCCTGCTATAAAGGAGTCCTATCTGCTGTGCAGAGGGCCGGATGCCAATGATCCTTAAAGGAGAGCGTGCAGAAGTTCATCAACCAACACCATCTCACCCTCAAAATCAGGGGCACACTGCAGTCCTCTTTCTAGACTGTTTAACAAGACTCCAGTAGCTGAAGACCACAAAGGTTTGCAAGCCTGGCAGCCTTCTAGAAGGCTGAAAATCCCCATCTGTGGAGCTGCCACATTATAAAGACTGAGTGTAACAATCTGGCACATGTCTGGCATCACCTTAAAAGCAAAACACTGTAGGCCTGTGTACACAGGGCAGATACTCAAAACTGCCTGCCAAGCCTAAGAAGACAAGAACATCCACACATCAACCATCCTCAGGCTGCACAGGCCCTGAGGATGGACAGAATACTGTGTCAGACAGGTGCATCATACCACAGAGTGAGTCCAAACACAGCTAGAAATGCTGTCTCTCTGTAGCACCTTGCTTAACTCTTTGGTATAAATTCCTCTCCATGGCGATAAAACCCTCAAAGATCCATAATAGGGTATCTGACCTTAATGCCCAAGGCCCTGTCAAGCCCTTGGGAGCAGGGAGGAGAAGTACAACTTAAACTGAGACAGAATATATACTCCTCTAAGCACTCAACAACAGAGACTGCAAGACACACTGCATGCCACTCACTCTTGACACCAAGGAATGGATGCCAGCAAGTGCTTCTTGCCACTTCAATATAATGTTCTCTCTCAAACCACCTAAAACAACTTCTGTGCAGACATGAGTCAGCATATAGAAGACATTTCAAGGGACAAGGCAAATGTAAACAGCTGACAATGTGCAGAATGTTCATCAAATACAAACACATGCAATTAACTTAATCACTGTTAGCAAGATGAACTGTATCCCATCTCTCTGGACTCAGGATCTAACCTCACCAAGAAGCAGGGGCCACTGAATATATAATCAGTCAATATGAGATCATTTGGAAGGTAAGTAGGCTCTTGACTGATGTCCTCAGAGAAGACCATGTAAGACAGACAGACAGACACACACACACACACACACAGAAAGAAAGAGAAAGAGAGAGAGAGAGAGAGAGAGAGAGAGAGAGAGAGAGAGAGAGAGAATATACCATCTCCTATGGCTGCAAGCAGAAGGTAAAAAGCTACCACTACGCAGGATTGCTGAGGACTTGCCAACAAACCATCAAACACTAACAAGAAGACAGGAGGACACACTCTCCCTGAGCATGAAGAAGAGAACAGCCTTCTAGAAAAGTGAGATGAGGCTCTCAAGCTCTAGACCTGTGTGGGGCGGTAAATGTCTGTCATTTCTAGCCACCAAATCAGCTGGGAACTAACATAATGCACTGAATACAGCTACTTATTCACTTCCATTTTCACATCTTTAGCTAACACTTTTTGAGAGAGACAAAGAGAGAGAGAGACAGAGAGAGAGACACAGAGACACAGAGAGAAAGAGACAGACAGACAGACAGACAGAGAGAGAGACAAAGAGAGAGAGAGGGAGAGAAAGAGACAGAGAGACAGAGAGAGAGACAAAGAAAAAGACAAAGAGACAGAGAGACACAGAGAGAGAGAGAGAGACAGGGAGAGAAAGAGACAGACAGAGAGACAGAGAGAGACAGAGAGAGACAGAGAGAGAGAGACAGAGAGAGAGAGCGCGCACACACACACACACACATAAGTGCGGGCACATGCCTTCAGAAGCCATCTCCTGAAGCTGGAGTCACAGGTAGCTGTGAACCACTAGACATGGTGCTGGGAACTGAACTGCCATCTCTGCAACCCATTCAGTTAATTCTTCATTCCAAACTGCAAAACCCCTGAGGATGTCTTCCTCCCAATGGCAGCTGTTTATACCATGCTTGAGCCAAAAGAAAAGTGCTTCTGACAGTTTCTAGTCTACAACTAATGATTTTTGTTGATGTTTATACTCCATGTTGAAGGCAAAACTCTCCCATCAGTGGCACTGAGCATGCTCCACAGATGCATAAATTAACTCTCCCATCAGTGGCACTGAGCATGCTCCACAGATGCATAAATTAACTCTCCCATCAGTGGCACTGAGCATGCTCCACAGATGCATAAATTAAGAGAACTTATCAACTTGCAATCATCTTGAAAACTGTGACCAAAACATTACTGAAAAGGTAATAAACTTCAGCATAAAAGGCACTGGGGCTCTATGACACAGATAAACCAATGTCAACTTCCATAAAATAATTAAATACTGTACTTAGAAAATAATGTGAATTTATTAAAGTTGAAAAAAATTTCAATAAATAGTTCATACTGTTTTAACAGATTACAATTTCTCTTTCAAAGTGTTTATACGTTCTCTGAGAGTTTTCTAATTTTCCTACTTCTCACGCAAAAGAATATTATAATAACCCAACGGGTAGCCTATGAGCAATGAGGAAAAAAAGTTTATGTTTAGTTATTAAGGAAACTAGCACACACCTAAGTTCAATTGGAGGTCAGTCCTAGCAGTGACCTTCAGCACGAGGTGGGCCCAAATCCAGACTGATTGTTCTCCTTGTAGGAGGAAAGACAAAGACACAGGACACTGGAGAACAGCTAGAATAACAGCTGGGGTTGCCTCCTTCTAGACTCACAGTTTTAAGTCTAAAACCTAAAACCAGAGAAGAAAGGGAATCCTAAAGGGAAGCTTCCAGCTGCAGATATGAGTCTCCACTGACCCTTTCCCTTTTAAATAAAGCATTAAGAAGGAAGAAAAACAGAAAGTTCTAGATGTCCGTAACTAGGGTAGCAAAGGTCCGATTTCTAAAGAATGGCAATAAGAACATTGATGTTTAGCTACTGCATGGTTTAAAATAAATGCAAACATTTTTTAGGTTCTTTTAAAAATACAAGCAGAGGCACAGCCACGTGGCTTAGCAGGTAAAGTCACTTACTGATAAGTCAGGTGACCTGAGTTCAATTCTCAGGACCATACGGTGAAAGGAGAGGCTTATTCCTGCAGGTTGTTCTCTGACCTCCACATGAACAGCATGGAAAATGCATGAGTGCATACACACAAGGCAGCTTTCCAAGTAGTCACTATATTTTACATGTTGTATGTACATATGTGTATGGATGTGAGTACATGCCATATGTGTGCGGGGTGATAAGTGGTTGTGGGGAATAGGAAGCACTGAGTCTCCAGCTCCAGCAGTTACTCCACCCTGGATCCACCAACAGACTCAGACAGTGCGAAGAATGGATACTGAATCATGACACAGCAGATGGAAGACAGATATTCTGACAGAGACTTCAGCACAAGCACCCACCACCATGACCTCTGAAACATTTAATTAAAAAGTGTAGGCAAGCTGCAAGTACAAACAAAGGACACACCAAGCACCTAGCCAAGACCTGTGCACACAGTCCCCTCATCCAACAATATGCCAAGACCTGTGCACACAGTCCCCTCATCCACCAATATGCCAGGATCTGTGCAC
>JANHMN010000006.1:4257553-4273152 GCA_030674055.1 Rhabdomys pumilio | reverse complement strand
AAAGCTAACAACAACAGTATCTTATCTTTGTTTCCTGTTGCTGTGATCAGAATACTCTTGACAGAAAGAAGCACTTTATGGGGAGAAGGTAACAGTCCATCCCAGCAGGGTGTCAAGGCAGCAAGAGCCTCAAGCAGCTGGCCATATAAACCATAGTCAGGAAGAGAGAGCACACATGCCCTCCACTCTACACAGCTCATAATCCTCTGCCTAGGGAATAGTGCCACCCACAATGGGAGCGTGTTCCCACCTCAACTAACAATCAAGGTACTCACCAGAGCAACGCTCAGGCCAACCTGACCTACACTATCCCTCACTGAGACCCTTTCCCAGGAGAGTCTGGACTGTGTTAGGTTGAAAATTACAACCACTGCACAGACAGAAGCATTTCCCAGTAGCCAATACTCGATACTCTTCCACGGGAGGCTTCTCCTTACCCTAGTCCATTACAAGTTAAGGGAACTGGTAACACTTCTTAGATTTTGTCACCTCACCTTCTTACTCCACATCCCTTTTGCTGACTTAGGAGTCACATTTACACTTACTTTTCCACATATTTTAAAGATTTATAGACTTTAAATGGTTTTAAAACATTATTTTGTGTAACTTCAGAACCCTGAAAAATCACAGTCAACATTAAGTACTCACAGTTGGTAGAATACACACGTAAGAGCTGAAGACAAGGTAGAACCAAGCGGTAGTTCTGAAAGTGCTGCTTGACCAAATTCAGAGTTACAGTCAGTGCCCCATTAACTCTAGCTTTCACTCCAAATTTTTTATCTGTTTTTAAAAAAAATTATTCAAATAAAACTTTTGAACAAAAATAATTTAAAAACAATGAAGACTAAGGATATAAGTCAGTGGTAGAGGGCTTGCCTAGCGCATGCCCTTGGTACAAGCTCTAGAACTGCCAAACAGCAGAGACACAGGAAGTCTCAACTATACATTCACATAAACGTAAAGTTGACATGAAATAGTCAAAATTGTAACAATTTCTACATAATTTCTAATACCCCTTATCCTTCTAAAGCACATCCTACAACAACATATCAAGGAACAGACAGGAGAGTAAGACAGGGGAGGAACTCGAGTAGCCCAACATGTACGGTCCCAGAAGAGGGAAGCCGAACTGATCAGTAAGTCTAACTCAACATCCCACAAGTACACACAGGAAAAGGAGTAAAGAATCTAAATGTCAATTACCAGGATTATTTAATATGAACATATTATTTTCATATCTATAAAATGATATACAAATTAACAAAATATGAAAATTTTAAATAGAAAATAATGTGGCAAATACGTCAAACAAATTTCTAATGAGGAGCTGGAGAGATGGCTTAACAGACTGCTCTCTGCTCCTCCGGGGGCCCAACATCACCTCCAGGGTCCACAGTAAGCACTTCACAGCTACATTTAATTCCAGTTCCAGGGAGTTCCGACAACTCTGGCCTCCTCAGGCATCTGCATTCACGTACACACGTGCACACACAGACACACACATGTACACACATGTATACACACGTACACACTTTAATACGACAGTTTTCTTAATCTATAAGGAAGTAGAAGAGGTACTGTGACTTTAACTCTACACATGGTATGGCGTGGAACAACCAAATCAAGGCAATTAACATTTCTATCTCTTAAATGTTTTATTTTTAATTTCTGATTAACATAACAATTATACATATTTGTAAAATACAGGATAATATCTTATCACACATACATTTAATATGTGCAAGTCAGAGTAATGGACATTTACTCATAGCATTACTGTGTCTATAAAGAACAGAAGTTCTTGATTTTTATTTATACAAACAGATCACAACCATTAAAAAAAATACTAAGTAATAAGAGTTGAAGAATATGAAGATTTTAAAAAAGAAATAGGAATAGCAGAGGTGAGTCATAAACAACAGAAATTTTAAGGCAGAAGGGAAAGTTGCATTTCACAAGAAAAAAACAGAAACTTATTCAAGAAATGACTGTAGAGCCTCAGTGAGCTGTACAAACAATAATGGGGAAAGCACGAGTTTAAGATGCAGAATAATGATGCCCTATGTAAACTAAAATGGAAGAAATAATATCTAATTTCATGAAAAGAAAAGATAACTTGGTTGTAATTAGCAAAAGAAGAAGATACTAGCATATTTATCAATAACTAAAACCTTCTTATTTCATTTTCTAAAAAAATTCAAAAAAAGGATCTTGTGAATCTTAAACATAGAAGTTAAAGAAAAAGAAGAGTCAAGATAACATATTACTACATTTAGTCCACACTTTTTACAACACAGCCTGCTAAAGCTGTGAGTTAAACACATGCAATGCTACATGAAGACACACATGCCTACACACAAAGGCAAGTAGCACGTTCCCAGTCAGACACTCCAAGATTAAGGCAGCATGGTGTAGTACCAGGACGGCCTTTTTCAAGCGTAACCTGAAGTTCCAGGAGTCGCTTTCGCTTATGAAGACCCACACTTGTACACTGTTTCAGGGTCCATTCAAAGAGTGTGACATTTTCTGTCCCCAAACTAAGCAGTTGGCCCTGTCCCCTCCTCGGCCCACTGTTAAACCCAAGAAAAAGGAATGCTTTACACTTAAAAATTTAAGCAGTTTAAGACAAAGATGGCTCTAGGGCCACTGATCATAAAAACAGACCTCTTACCTTTTGGTCCAATCTTGGCGAGAATGGAATGAGTCTGCACCATCACCTCCTCGTGCGGGGGAGAGTCTTTGCTGGCATTCATGAGCAGTTGCAACAGTATTTGTGAACCACCTTTGGCAACTAAGAAACTCGCTCTTCGGCCTCCACCTAAAATGTTTTAAAATACTGCAAACATCACATCTTCGCGTAGTGAACATCACCACTAGTTAGCATTTAAGAACTGTTTCAACCACTGGCTTCTAAAACCAAGTACTATCAAAATCACAGTTCGGGTCTTAGTACCAAGTCTCATTATCCAGCCCAGACTAGCCTTACCATCTGGGGCCTCCAGCCTTGCCAATGCCGGCTAAACAGGCAGTCCCACCACACTCAGCTCCTCCTTACTAACAGTGAAACACTAAAGTGCAGCGCACAAAATATCAACACAAATGGTACCAAAATCCTAGGCTCAAGGTGCTGCATGCATAAGTAGTCAGGGAGAATGTGAGGAGTGTCTGAAGATATCAAAGTCAGGCACTGAGCTGCAGGGAAGGTTCAGGGGTTAAGAGCTTGCCATGCAGTCATGAGGCAATCCCAGCAGCCTTGTCATAAGCTGGGTTCGGTCTCATAGCACTGTGGGGACCAGAGACAGGAAGATCAGTGGGTGGCTACTAGTCTATCTGAAAACCTCGAGCTCCAGGTTCGAATTCTACCTCAGAGGATCAAGATGGCGGGTAAGAAAGGAGGACACCCAATGCCTTCTAATATACATACACCCAACCACCCCACCTCATCTCTCCCTCTCTCCTCCCCCTTCCCTCATCCCTCATACAAGAAGCAACAACAGGAACATAACATTTCATTTCCCAAATTTTAATAAGAAAGTTTACATGATGTGCACAGGACACACTTCTGGTCACTATTTACAAATACAAACCAAATCAAAGTAAATCGAAACTCACCAGATGAGACAAGCTCAATGAGAATGCTTAGGATGTTAAGGACAGTTTGAAGGTCTTTCGTGTTCTGAAACAAACAGTTGATCTGTCTTATTAAAGCACTGAATTTTTATTTCAAATGTTTTAACCTGCAGGTACCGCCCTGTCTGACAGATGACTTTCTGACCTCTCTAGGCATCACTGCATTGACTCCCATTGTACTCTTACCAATAAAACTGCAGTATCTTCACCACTTTCTTACATGAGCTTATTGGTTTATATATTTGTGCATATGGAGGCAACATGGAGTTCATGGGACAAATGCAGATTCCAGGTGCTTGTGAGCTGACTGTGGCGGGTGCTCAAGTCCCAGGACCCACACAGTAGAAGAGAAAACCTATGCCTGCATCTTGTCCCACCCACCCCAGTCAGCTCCAGAGGACCCAGCACCCTGGCCTCCATGAGTACTGCTCTCACATGCACACACACAGAGACACACACAGTAAATCACTCTCACACGCACACACACAGAAACACACAGTAAATCACACACACACACACACACACACAGAGTAAGAAATCACTCTCACGCCGGGCAGTGGGGTGCACGCCTTTAATCCCAGCACTTGGGAGGCAGAGGCAGGTGGATTTCTGAGTTCGAGGCCAGTCTGGTCTACAGAGTGAGTTCCAGGACAGCCAGGGCTACACAGAGAAACCCTGTCTCAAAAAACAAAAAAACAAAACAAAACAACAAAAAGAAGAAATCACTCTCACATGCACACACACAGAGAGACACACACAGTAAATTGCTCTCACATGCACACACACAGACACATTCAGTAAGAAATCACTCTTGCATGCACACAAACATACAGACACATACAGTAAGAAGTAAGTTCTTTTTTTTAACAAAAAAGATTAAGATTTGGGGCCTGCAGATGGCTCTGCAGGTGAAGATGCTTGTCGCACAAGCCTAGGGCCTGACTTTAATCCTCAGAAGCCATCAAAGGTGGAAGGAGAGAACTGACCCCACAGAATTGCCTTCTGGCAACCACATGTGAACCGCATCCTCCTATGCAAACACAATGGTAAGTTTTTAAAAAATCTAAGTCTTAAAAGAAGTTTTAAAAAATACCCAAGATTAAATTTTAGTTATTATAATTACTGGGAAACAGATGTTTATACATAATACAAATTAGCACATTCACATGTGTATTCACTTCAATATCCCTCCTCCTATGTGTGAGTGTGTGTCTGTGTGTGAGTGTGTGTGTAAGAGTGTGTGTCTCTGTGTGTGAATGTGTCTGTGTGTGTGTATCTATGTTATATGTGTGAATCTGAGTATGTGAATGTGTCTGTGTGAGTGTGTGTATGTATGTGAATGTGTGTCTGTGTGTGTCTCTGTATATATGTGTGTGTATGTATGTGAATGTGTCTGTGTGAGTGTGTGTCTGTATGAATGTGTGTGAATGTACGGCTGTGTGTGAGTATGTGTGGGTGTGTGAGTGTGTATCTGTGAGCATGTGTGTGAATGTGTGTCTGTGTGTGTCTGTGTTCACTTCAGCATCCCTCCTGTAATAGTAACCCCAGTGAAGGCTACTAGAGCTTGCATACCTCCAATGTTGACAACAGAACTTCCATGCCTGTAGAACCTTTAGTTGTCATTTCCCTCCTTGTTTTTTCTGAAAAGTAAAAAATGAATTTCTTTAAACATGAACCAAAAAGAATTCCTAGCATTTGCTGCATATAGCTACCACTGAGAACAACATAAGCTGGCTCCTGGATATTCATCCCTCTACTGGTCTATAATTCTATTTTGTGGTCATGATTTGTGGTTATGATTTTTGTGGCTATTAATTCTATTTTGTGGTTATGATTGTACTTTCAGTTAACAAGACTTTCTCTTCTTGACTATCATGGACTATCAAAGTCTCTGTTGATCCTTCCAAAAAATCTTAAAATGAAAGTGGGCAGTGAGCTCTAACAGAGGCAGACACCATGACTATGAGCAGAGCTGGGAAGCAGCCAAAGTCTAAGGCTGTGCTCAAACATGTCCACTGTGTGTAGTACTAGAGCAGACCTGACTCCCATGATGGAAGAACTTCAATCTAAGGAAGAACCTCACTGGGAAAGCTGAAGACACTGTCACTCACACAACTGTCCTACAGGTGGGACGGGGACTGTGCAAATACATCTATTCCACTAAGAAGTTCCTGCACCTTCACAATTCTTTGATTCACAAGAGAGATAAACACATAATAAGAAGAGACCCAGCCTTTCCTATCCTGTGTTCTTCCCTATGAGACCCCAGTTTCCACCTTTAGCTCTCTAGCCAGGGGTCTATATCAAGGCACCGTGTGACAGAATGAAGCAGACAGAGTGGCCCTAGTGCCTCAGAATCCAGAGCTCATCCCCTACTAACTCCACACACTTCTCTAAGAGGAACGGGATCACTCTGACACGGGCATGGCATTCAGAGGTTTGGAGCCCTGCTCTACTTTTTCTCCGACTTGACTATTAATGCCACAATTGTGTTGATACAGGGGATCATGACATTAATCTCAACATTCTGAGATCTAAAAAACAAAAGACAAAGGATCCACTCTCAATATAGTATATGTAATTAAACTTCAAGAACAGGAGGGCTAAATTCAACATTTCATATGGAGATAATCATGGGACTTTAGGAGGAGAGGCTCACATGGGAGAGAAATATCAACAAAAAGGGTCACCAGGAAAGGACTCAAACCAAGCCTTTCCCTAAGTGCCTTGCCTCCTACCATCACCTTCTCACCCTTTCCTGCCTTCTTTCGTGTTGATTTTTAAAAATTATTAACAATTTAAGTTCTCTTCTTGGTGCTTCCTATTAGAAGTAAGTTCTGCATCCTAGTCAGGTCCATGTCCACTCAGAGCAGATGTGCTAACACAGGGAGTGACAAATGTACATGCAGGCTTCAGTGTGACAATTTGTGACAGTTGTCATGCATACTCAACAAGGGTCCAGGACTTGAGCTTAGCATCTGTCACTAATGGAGACCTTCTCCTCTCAGGCATCATCTCACACCAGTCCATGTGACTGTCACAACTTAAACCAGTCACATGCTGTGAAATGTCATGGAAATGTGAAACACTCCTCACATCTGCTCACTGCTGCATCCTGCTAACGCTAACCAGCATGGCACACTCACCCGGAAGCACACTGCGTTTTTACACTGAAACTCTTTTATGTGTGTATTCCTTTTATGTGTATATTCCTTTGGCAGTCTTAGCTTTGATTCAGCCCAGCTGCACCCACCAAAAGCTAACAAATCTTACAAGAAAACAAAATACTACTTTAAAGAGCCAGTACATCCTTGGTATATAAAGTAGGGCTGGTGCCTTAAATAGCCAAGTCACTTTAGATATTAAAGTTACAGATATAATCAGACAACGCAGAGCTCCGCCACTAATGAGCCACTAAATTCTCAGCTTCACACAGTGCAACCTGTGTGTCTGTGAACACAGTCCACACAACCTCTAAGTCCCTCACCAATCTCTGTATCACCCTGGGATTCTGGACACTCAGTGAAAACAAAGCATTGACCCAACAGGTTCCACTCGACCCTAGGGTCTCCCATCATCTCGGGAGACTGTGACGTTAATATGGAGAATCCATAGAGTCTTAGCCTCCTTACAACACAATCTCTCTAATCTGTGCCCTAACTTGTCAGCCTGTGCACTGACCATTCTCAGGATCAGATGCATAAAGATGAAACTCCAGAAACATGAATGCCTACTGAGGCAGGCAGCAAGCAGAGTCCCCGCCCCAGAAAGAAGCCAGGTGGGCTACAGCTGAGAACCCTCAAGGGTCAGGACAATCCCAGCTTTGAGAGCTCACATCATGCCTGCTCATGGCCCATATGCCATAGAGAAGTAGGCCTTAGCAGTTTACCGGGCTGGAAGGGAACACTGTGTATTAGGCACACACAGGTTTCTCTGGGTCTCACTATGGCTCACAGCTGAGAGTCTAAGTCTCAGAAGAGTCTTGGGGCTGGACTTGCATGTAATACAGGAGTTGTTCAGACTATTGGGGGTGTGGTTTTAAGGGCCAGTGATACTGTGTGAGATGGAATTATAGAAGTATGAGCCTTTTGGAAATTAGGGTACAAGGTGTGTTTTGGTGCTTAGTAAGCAGGGTCTAAACTTTGCTACCTAGGAGAGGAACAGAGGCCAAAGATGCCTGCCCACCCACACCTGTGAGCACTGCAGACACACAGGCTAATGTAGAGAATGCAAGCAACAGTAGGGGTTTCTGACAGAAAAATGAGGGAGACAGCCATGCGTGCAGACTCTCTTGTTCCTGGCTGTCAGGGGTGAACAACTTGGCTGCTCCACTCTCCCACCACAGCATGCTACCTCCTAAAGGGTCCTAAACAACGAAGCCACCTGGCCATCAACTGTGGCCTCAGAGGCAGAACCAAAATACATCTTTCCTGCATAAGCTTTCTCTCAGGCACTTACCTGAACAGGGATCAAATCTAAGAAGCACACTGAGAATCAACCTCTCCAAAGGCATTCAGTCTCCTACTTCCATCCAGTCATCACAAACTGGAATATTCTTCATATCAAAAATCAAGATACTCTTATTATTTACTTTTAAAGAATTGTAAAAGTATTCCATAAAACAAGGAAGGGATTGGAGTTTACCTTGACTTTGAGCCAAATGAAGGATTTTGGATGTAACATATCTGGCAGTATCTGACTCTGTGGAATCCGTATTGATCTTCTCCAGCTGAGCCAGGAGTCCCACAACCCGAGAACTATTGGCAAGGCTAAAAAGAACATTACTCTCCATTAGTGTGGATTCTGTGTCAACTGCGAAGAGAATCTTACTCACAGAGATCACTGTTTAATATAAATATTAACCATGTCCACGTCACAGCCCGTCACTGCCTTTATAACACTGTTAATTTCTGATGGAGAAATATATTCTATTTTAGAAAACCACAAACAATAAGCATGCATTCACCCATCCAGGAATCCTCTATCACCCCTGCAAGGTTTCCTCCTCTAAGCCTTTGTAGTTGCTCTGCTCTTCTCAAAACAGAAAAGCCCTTCCTCCTGCCCCACACCATCTTCATCCATTTTACACTTGCAAAATCAAGTAAGAATGCACTCCGCCAGCCGCGCCCTAAAGCCACCAGGCCCTCTGTGCTCCGTCCTTTATGCCAATATGTACACACTTGTCCTATCTGACCCTCTCTCTGTGCTCACACTCCTTATTTGAATGTGTCCACATCACCTGGTTCTAGTCAAGTGCAGAGGCCCGTGCCTGTAAATCCAGAACCTGGCAGGCTGAGGCGAAAGGATTACTCCAAGTTCAAAGCAAGCCTGGACTACAGAGTGCTTTCCAGGCCACACCAGGTACACAATAAAACATGATCTCAAAAGAATAAAATAAAATAACCTGCCTCTCATGCACAAGTCAAGTAAGCATATCCATGAGTTACAAGACTTTTCAGGTAGTGGGAAGTGATCTGGAGGGGAAGCAGGGTAGAGAGTTAGTGGGTATCAGAGGAGGAGTGCAAGGGTAAGCAGTCTCCACAAGCACCTCTTAAAGGTACCATTTAAAGGCAATTCTGATAGAAGTTAGATAGTGAGCCCCTCAGACTGTGGCAGAAAGGAGTCATGACCACCCAAACTCCAAGACAAGCATGAGGACTCTGAGGTGGCAAAGTGGCTGGAATAGCTATGAGGGCCTGCAAGAACAGCAGTCAGAATGGAGCGTGTACTGGGGAGCAAGCCAGGAAGACGCACCATTCAGAGACCAGAAAGCCTCTCCGAGGACTTAGGTTTTCCATTTCGTTGATTTGGGTTGAGTTTTGGCAAAAGAGCAATGTATTCTCATTCTGTAAAAGCTCTCTTTTGAGAACCAACTCCACAGACTGTCCATAACCTTCTCACACACCACAGCACGTGTGTACCTCACCCATCCCATCCCCGCACACATCATACACACAACAATAATAACAATCGTAAATATCTCTCTGGCTGGTATGCTGGACTTCTATCTGCTCTGATTTGCCATCTGTGAACAAGAATGGCCACTACTCACAGAATGGCCCCTACAGGCTCAGAAGTTTGAGTACTTGGTCCCCAGTTGGTAGAACTATTTGGAAGGGATTAGGAGGTGTGGTCCTATCGGAGGAGGTATTGTCAGTATGGGCAAGCTTTGAGGCTTCAAAAGATCTTTAGAGGACACATGGAACTATAAGCTTAAAAAAAAAAAAAAACCTTTCTTCCTTTCTTCTGTAAGTTGCCTTGTTCATGGTGTTTATCACAGCAACTGAAACCCTAAGACACCATCTGCCAGGGTTACACAAATGACTCTGTGTCAAAAAGAAAGAAAGAAGAAAGAGGAGCAGCAGCATGGGGAGGAAACAGAGGAGGAAGAGGAAGAGGAGGAGGAAAAGTTGATGGTGCCGTTCCTTCAACCAGACCGCACTCACCAACACACACACCAGCTCGGGTCTTCTGCCAGCTGGTCCCATTGCTCTGATGCAAACAAAAAGGATATTTGTATCTGTTCTCTCTCTTTCTTTATACACACTGCCTGTTTTAAGACACGGACCTACCTTCTGGAAATCAGAAAAGGCCTTCACTTCATTCCAATAGATCCTCGAGAAAGTCACACACCCACAAATAAATTTTAAAGAAAACATAGCTCTAAATGTGCCTGTGATGGTTAGTTTTAATTGACAACTTACCACAGCCTGTAGTTGTCTAGAAGAGTTGTAACAGAAATTATCTAGGTAGGGTTGTCTTGTGGCCATGCGTGTGGGGACCTAAGCAATCATGGACGGCACCCATTCGTGGGCTGGGCCCTGAGCTCTCTAAGAATAAAGGAAGCTAGTTGAATAGACGGAAATGAGCAGGCAGCTGCTGTGTGACTCCTGCAGCTATGGCTGTAACCTGAAACTTCAGCTGAGATAAACTCTGTCCACTACATTGTTTTTATCAAGATATTTCATCACAGCCACAGAAATGAAACTGGGCCAGTGCCCAAAGAAAGAGAATCAGATCCTGTGGCCAGTCTTGTGACCGCCACACTAGAGAAGACCATGAATCTAAGTTCTAGCCAAGTGAGATGTGGGCACCGGTGAGACAGATGACTTAGCTATATCCTTTCCCAAAGAACAGAGAAAATGCTTAGAGACAGGAGCACTACAACAGGCAGAGAAGACCCACTCTAGCCCTTAAGCATGGCAGGAGCATTTGGATGTCTATCAGCTCAGCCTATCCGTGACTTCACACAATGCTTTATCAGCTACGCATACTCTTTCTGTAAATTCAATATTTGTATGCTTATTCACAACTTTCTAATATTCATTTGTCGAGGAGATCCAAAGACAATCTGAAAAAATTGGTTCTACTCTTTCCTATGTGGATTCCCCACATTCGAACTTGGGCTATCAACCAGTTACATACTGACCCATCTCACCAGCCTAATACTTATGTATAATGACATCCTTTACCAGAGCAGTAAAATGGCACACGTTAATAAAAAACCTTAACATGACACAAAAGCCAGATCAGATTATCAGCAAAGATAAAGTCTCCTCTCCACTGTAATAATCTTAAACACATGTAAGCCCAGAAGAACAATCTATTTTCCAAATGATAGCCTACCATGTACCTATCAATCGACCACGGTTAACAAATGTAATTCCTTTGGGGAACTGTTACCACTTCCAAAGGCAGGTGTCTAATGCTTTCCTGACCACACTAAAGCTATTCTGCAACCTCAACTTCCATTTCCCCCCACAGCACAGACTTTATCACCCACCACCCCTGTCAGCACATAGCCAGGCAGAGCCAGACTCTGCAGGAGTCGGTGTATTCAATCAAACTGCTTCCTGAACACTGGCAAACAAGAAAAGACCTTCTTGGCATCCTCCCAGTTCTCCAAAGCCTGCCACCACCAACAGGGAAAGTCAGACAGCTCTGGCACCTGTGGCTCTTCCTTGATAACCTTGACCTAAGTGGGTGAGGCACAAGCACCTGCTACAAGCACCACCGAACAGCAGAGCAAACATCGACAGCCAGTTTCCTGGCAGGCTGTTCCACTGAAGACACTGTGGTGGTGACCCAGCCAGCCTACTGCCCCAGTCTCTCAATGTTACTGTGCTCCTGGAGAAGAAACCCCAGCAGCCCTTGAATGAGGACATTCGAAGGAGTGCACAGTGGAGATGAGCTCAGTCCCATGGAGATGGCTAGCTGGGACACACACGTTTCCACCCTGGAGCTGTCCTCAGCTTGTACCCTTCCCCCACTTGCTCTTCTTTCATGGGTATATATATGTATGTCATAAGCGGTAGTTTTCACAGCCTCCCATTCCCTCTCAACAAGGCTACCTATCCTCCTGCAGGCGTGCCTTCCATGTGTGTGGTGCACTAAGGTTAGTTAGTAGGAGGTTATTTTCAAGGGCACAGGCAACTAATGAGAGTCTATACCTCTGAAGAAAATCAGACTCTTCTTCAGTCACCATTAACTGCCACTAGCTCCTCAGAGAGAGTAGGACCTGCTGTTTCTTCCCCAATCTGTGACAGCACGATGACAGCCCAATCCTATGAAGTCCTGTGCAGATAAGAGCTGGAGTGAGCTCATGAGTACAAAGGCCCATCCTGTGCACCCCTTGTTTATAATGGTCCTTGAGGCTTGGAAAGGGAGATGTGGGATCCCACTGGAGCTGAGGATGCCACTGCCACTTGCTCTCTGTGCCCTGGCTAGTTTACCTGGCTGAGTGTAACACTAGTCTGCTGGCTGACTGCCTGCAGATGCAAAGGTCAAAGTGCAATGGGTGCTTTGATGAACTACTCAAGTCTGTGTTGCTTCTCCTCAGTCATAATGGTACACAGCATGGTCTTCCGGGCTGTATCAAGACTCGACCATCCTGCCTTACGTATTTAAAGAGCTGCTTCAACTCTGGCATGTTGCTTAGTTGGGAGCCTAACACGCTTGCCTAAGATGACATTAGATTTGATGCCTCAGAAGACCAGTTTGGTGGTGCACCCATAACCCCAGCACCACACCTGGGAAGTGGAAGTAGGAGAGTCAGAAGTTCAAGGTCACCACTGGCTACACAATAAGTCTAAGGTCAGATTTGACTATTTGAGACTGTTTAATCTGTATTCTATATGCAGGTCTATTTTCTATTAAATATCCTCAAAGTTTTAAACAAAATAGCTCAAAGTTTTTAATAAAGACTACTGTGTTGTGGCAACTACAGGAAGCAGGGAAGCATAAAAAGGTCATCAGGGGAACACTAGAGGGGAGCACCATAGAAGTCACTGGAAGGGAGAAATGGAGAAAATAGGGAAGGGAAGGCAGTCAGCCCAGAAAGAGAGCGCAGGGTGAGGGAAATAACAGTAATGGTATCTGGAAAAGCCACAGAGAATTATAATATTATATATAGTTACCTATTATATATTTGCCTACATTTATACAAGCTTAAATAAAATTCTTCCATAGGGTATGAGAATGTTCTTCCCCAAGAGACACAGACTATCTAATAAAAGTCCTCACATCAGGCATGAAAAGCCCCCTTTGGAGTTGTCAGTCAAGGACGTCCAAGAGACTCCTAGAGCAGCAGCTCTTGCTGTCATCCTTGGTTGCCTCCCAGAGGTGGAAGGTGAGTCCCTATTGCTGAAGACACATTACACTTTAGATACAGGGCCCAAAGGATCTGAGCTGGATCTGACCTGAAAGCCTCTCCCTAAGGACTAAATCTCAAGGTCCCATAAGGAGTCACATGAGCTTCCTAGGGAGGACAGCAGCCAAAAGTCACAATGGCTTCAGAAGTTCCTAAGCGTGAGGTGAAGTACTGTGGCAGTAACCAACAGCTCTCTAAGTGGACTTGAGGTTCTTTTAACAAGGAGGAAATTGTATGGAAACCTCGCCAAGTACTGAGAGAGAATGAGGTCATGGATCCTCATTTTACTAAGAGCTTAAATCCTACCCACATGCTAAGAACCTGCCCTCACACCTACAGCGGGGTGCCCTCTCCTCCCTCATTACAGACTTTATTTTGCGACAGATAAGACCATTCCAGAAAGGCACATCTGATCAGAACCAACTAAGGTATCCACAAGCCCAACTCCTGCTCCTCCGACTCAGGGGCACTGTGGGAAGGAGGTGGAGCAATGCCAGCAGCAGAGCAGGACGCCTACTGCGAGGTCCTGTCTTCTATAAATGACAGAGAAGCCACCTAACACTCATGAGGGCTCATCAACATGGCTGCCTGAACAAAACCTGAGGAAAGACACCACCAACAGGCGGGAAGCATGGAGGGCAGGGATCTCACAGGACTCCAACCCTACAAGAGGAACTACAGGCAACTAAGGATTGCTGAGAATGGGAGACATAGCCTTCCCCTGGAAGAACCCCTCAGTTGACTATCCAATCCCAAGTGGTCAGCCCTGAAAATACATATTGACAAGTAACATTATAAGGACTAAGCAAGCTATAATTGTATATTTAGGAATATATATCAACAAATAAAAAGGCATGAATATGGGGTGTTTGTTACATGTAAGAAGTTGGAGAGAGGAATGGAAAGAAGAAAAAGTATGTAGTTGTACTATAATCAAAATAATAGAATTAAAAAAAACAGTTCCTTGAAACAAAAGTATTAAGACTAAAAGTAAAACAATGGGGGAATGAGGGCTGGCTCAGTGGTTAAATACCACGTGCCTTGCAAGATGACCTGAGGTGGATTCCCAGAGTCCACAGAACTGCTCACAAGTACCTGCAGCTCAGAGGATCTGATGTCCTCTTCTCACCCTGGAGAGCACCAGGCAATCAACCACAAGGTACAGATACATACATGCAGACAAACACTCATACACATAAAAGTTTTTAAGTAAACTAAAATAATGAATATATGTGTATATATATATATATAATTACATATAGATGATAGAGATAGAGACTATTAATTCTAACTGTTTAAACACTAGAGTGGCTATATTAACATCAGACAAATAGACTTAAGAAAAAACTACAACCAGGAATAAAGGGCATTTTGTAATAATCAATTCCTTGATATATCTTAAATGTCATAATACTTTCAAAAACTATAAAGCAAGATTTACAAAACATAAGACAAGCATAGATATATTGGGATCATGGAGATCCCAATATTAGACAGACAGACAGACAAACAGACAGGAGAGAGTAATGAGGTATCCAGGAAACTGGCTGTTCACAGAGCACCCAACAGCAGGATGCGTATTCAAGTTCTCTAGCAACACAAACTAACCAGGCTGCACAGGAAAGCACAGCCAAACAAAAGCAAGATCTCAAGCACACAGTGTACTTCTCATGCACAAAAACGAAAACATCAGTTAAAACCCCTGAAAATTCCTCACACATTTAAAAATTGACGTTTTAAAAAAACAGATCAAGAAAAATTAAAACAGAATTAAAAGTCGTCTTGAGGCATCTAGAGATGATGCCGCTGTCAAGAGCACTGGCTACTCACTGGCTGCTCCTTCCTGAGTTAGGTTCCCAGCACCCACATGGTGGCTTACAACAATCTATAAGTGCGCTCCCATGGGATCTGGTTCCCTCTTCTGGTGTGTGGGCATACATGCAGACGGAACACTAACATACAAAAAATACATATATAAATAAGTAAATCATTTCTTTAAATAATGTTGAACTGAACAAAAACAAAACATCAGAATTAATAGGATTTACAACTCAATGATTAAGGAAAAAAGTAACAGCAACAAATGCCCAATTAGCAAACAAATATCTCAAGTCACTTAGCTTGCAGTGTATGTGTTCTTAATTGAAGAAGAGGGGAAAACTGCTCTGAGTAAGTAAAGGTCAGGAAATTAAGAGAAAAAGAGAAAACAACAAAAAGGGCCAAACACCCCCAAAGTCACTAAAACAAGTTTGTTTTTAAAAAAAAAAAAAAGAAAAGAAAAAAAAATCAATAAGACCAAATAAGCTTCCAGCCAAACTGT
>JANHMN010000006.1:4227833-4250888 GCA_030674055.1 Rhabdomys pumilio | reverse complement strand
CAGACCCCTGAGCACGCCCCTCCCTGCCCTCTCTCCCCAGCCCCCTGAGCACGCCCCTTGTACCTTTCAGAGCCTCTTCCCTCCTTCATATGTGTCATGTCATCGTGCCTGTGTCTCTCACCTCCTCAGCACATACCTCACTGTCATTTCTTTCTAGTTTCATGTCATATGCCCACACGTACACACACGCAGACACACACACACAATCTCATACACATGCACACACACAATCTCACACACATGTGCGCGCGCGCACACACACACACACAGACACACATGCACACACACACATTAAGTTAGCATTTCCATATAGAAAAGAACATGCTATCTTTGCCCTTCTGAGTCTTGGGTTATCACAATACACTGTAGATATAGTACTACAGAAATGGCTCAGTAGTTAAGACAACTTGCTCTTGCAGAAGATCTGAATTCAGTTCTCAGCACACAATCATCTATACTCCAATTCGAGAAACCAACGCCCTCTTCTGACCTCCACAAGTGCTAACTAAGCATACACATGGTACACATTCACTATTTGCAGACAAAAACTCATACACATAAATATTTGAGGAGTTCATTTTTCATTTCCCATCTTATCTTCAGCCAGAAATTAGGCCACAAGCCACTTGCTAAGGCATTTTGCTTTCGAAGGTAATCGGCCTATCTGACTGGCTTTGAGGCCAGAAGCTGCAGCCTCCAGTTAGCACCTCAAAGTGACACAGCAGGAGGCTGGAGAAAGCAGCCTTATCTCTGCCCTTTGTTATCAGTATTTGTACAACTCTCAGAGTGTGTGTTCACATGTCAAAAAGCTCACTGTGAGTCTGCACATTAATTCAGTCACATATTGAGTAAGAAGTTATAACAGAAAATGCCTACTTGCAGACGCACTAGGAGCAACTATCTGGTTTAAGTCTCACCATTTGTTACTAGCTCACAGGGTCATGGAAAGTTTAAGACTGTCACTAAGCCCTCCTTGAAGTTTTGTATAGATAGCCCAGTCAATACTTTATCTCCTGTTTTTTGCACCTGGGGTCCTATGGCGTATATCTTCTTTACAACCTTTGCTTCTGTTGATGGTCTCTGTAACCCCTTGGAACGCACCCTAACTTTTAGAAGTCTGTTGTTACCTCAGAAGCTATTAATCAGTCCTGTTATAAAACAAGCTTGAATGTTTCTGCAGGTGACTCTAGCAGGCTACATGTTTCTGCAGAATAAGCACTCCTTATTTTTGTATACTGAGTCTGGTATCTCTTCAGCGAATTTCGGACTCTTACATATTAAGAAATGTTTAAGTACTTTCTAGATCCATCCATTTCCTTCAAATTTCATTTTTATCTTTTACAGCTGAGTAATATTTGTTTATTCATATACACATTCATTATCTATTAATCTGCTAATGGGCATCGAAGTTGATTCCATTTTCTTGCTACTGTGAATAATATCCTTCGATGAACAAGGATGTGCAGGTGTCTCGGTGCTTATTCCTAGGAGAGGGACGTACACCTTGGTCATATAACAGTCCATTTTTAATAATGAGAAAATGTCTCTTTATTTCCATAGTGGGGGAGCTAGTTTACACTCTCACCAGTAGTAAAGAAGAATTCTTCTTTCCACATATTCTTACCAGCAATTCTTATCTGTTTTCCTTCTTAAAAATTATTCCTCTGGAGCTGGAGAGCTGGCTCAGCAGTTAACAGTACTGGTTGTTCTTCCAGAGAACCAGGATGAAGCCTAAGAGCCAACTGTAACTCCAGTTCCTGGGATTCTGGTGCCCTCTCTGGCTTTGGAGGCTCCTACATGCTCTTGCACATACATGGTACATAGACATACATATAGGCTAAACAGCCATACACATAAAAATAAAAACCATCTTTTTAAAAACTAAAAGTTTATTTATTGGGAGAGGAGTGTGCCATAGCAAGCATGTGAAGGGCAGAAGACGACTGTGAGACATCTGCTCTCTCCTTTCACTCTGCATTCCAGGGATCAAACACAGACCTTCAGGCTTGGCAGAAAGTTTCTGCACCCACTGAGCCAACTTCTCAGCCTGGTGTGTCTATTCTTGATGATAGCCATTCTGTCTGGAGTGAGATGAAATCTCAAAGTAAGCATTGGGTTCTTTTTTACATAGGTGTGTATGTGGTGTACATGCATGTAAATATGCACGTTCTCATGTGCAGGCATACTGTATAGACATGCCTGTTAGGAGTTGGTTCTAATGCTTTGAATTAATTCAGCCCCTAGAATCGGGAATCTGCATGTCCAAACTCAAAGGTCCCTGTGCCCAATTGGTTTTTGATCAATAAAAAGCTAACAGCCAACGACTGGGCAGAAAGAGGCAGGGCTTCTAGGTTTCCACGGGAAGGGGTACAAAGGGAAGAAAGGAAGAAGGAGAATCAGACTTCAAGTTGCAGAAGAAAATCCATGCACAATGCAGGTGGAAAGGGAAAGGCCCTGTGGGAGTGGCTGCCCAGAAGGTGACAGGGCAGCAAAGATGAAACATAGATTTAGGTGTTGAGTCAGGAACACCAGAGGGAAAATACACTAGCCATGGGAAGGATTAGAACTGCTCAGCCTTTGAGCTGACGTACGTGTGTGTGTGTGTGTGTGTGTGTGTGTGTGTGTGTGTGTGTGTCTTTCTTTTGTGAATCCAGAGCTCTTGGGCCAGTGCAATGGATGAGCTCAAGACCTGCCGGGAGCCAAAGCAGTTAACTACTGCTACACCTAACTTGTGAAAAATTCAGTTGGAAAGTCAGGCAAAACCTCACTGACTCTATAAACAAACTGTAAACACATTTTGTCTGCAACAGAATAACCAAAGGTCTCAAGACCTTCCCCCAAAGATTTCTCAATATGGAATCTAAAGGTTACTCTGAAAAATCAGAGTTTTGTGAGGTTTTTTTTATTAAAAAACATTTTTAAAAGTTTTGTGCACCAAGTAATAGTGGTACTCACAGTAAATAAAAACAGCAACATTACAGCACAAGTCAACTGTAGGGTATAACCCACAGAACTGTACTCATCTGGCTAGAGGTGTGGTCTTCATAGCTACGGGCTGTATTACATGGGAGGAAGATATAGGTGAAGATCCTGAGTCCTCCCTGCCCTCCTGAGTCCTCCCCGCCCTCCTGAGTCCTCCCCGCCCTCCTGAGTCCTCCCTGCCCTCCTGAGTCCTCCCCGCCCTCCTCTCTCCACCCACCCTTGTACCCTCCCACCTCTAAGGCAACACAACCACTCTGTGGGGACAAGTAAGCTACAAGTGTAACAGAAACCTGGGAGAAAATTCTAATTATAATGAAAAACTGTTTCTACTTTACAACCCATTGCACCCTGGCATGCTCTGCTACAAGGTGAACATCTATAATAACCTAAAACTTAAACAGTTTTAAAGTAACAGAATTTTAGATTTGATTCCTGGTTTTGGTTTGTGAAGTCGATTCAAATATTCCCTTCCAAAAACAATAAAAAAAAAAAAAAAAAAAAAAACTTCCAAAATTTGAAACTGTACTGGTCCAGAGCATTTCAAATAAAGTGCGAGCTTTGCAAGACTGTGCTAAGGGTAACTGTGGTGCTTCCTGCCTCTTGTTTAGTTATTTGTGATGGCCTTAGTACTAAATTCTAACATCTGTAATTTATAAATATACTAAGTAACGTGGCAGTTTGGGGGATACAGTATGCAGAGGACCTAGCAAGCAACTCAGAGGCATGAACAATGAAGAGCTGTGTCTTGGAAATCACTGTAGCACCATAGCAAAGCACACACCAAGTGAGTCCTCTACAACCCAAACCGGTCCCCATCAGTTTACACCATGATGCCCAAGGTTTCCAGTTTCTACACAGCCTCACCTACACCTGCTCTTCTCCAGCGCAGAATGACAACCACCCTGGTTGTGGAGTAATCTGTAATTCTGGTTCTATTTCCATAGTGATTAACTCTACTGAGAGTCTTTTCATGTGCTTATTGAACACCTATGAATCTTTGGAGAAATGTTCATTCAGGTCTTTTATCAACTTTTAAATTAAATTATAATTATACTTACAATTCCACTCCTTGACTTATACTCAACATAATTCAACAGACACTTTAAGTCAATATATGTGTGTGTGCATATGTGTGTGTGACACTACTCAGTAGCCAAAAATAAACCTAGTTTAAAAATTAGCCAATAACCTAAATTAAAATTTCTTCAAAAACATAAAATTTATTAATCTATTTATTAAAACTACTCATATCACTCATTCTGATACTGCAAACCCCATTATCACTTCACACCTGTGTTAGAATTAGAAGCTATTACTAAAAAGACAGCATAGTGAGAATCACAAAAGAGTAAACGAGGCTACGCAGGCCTGGGGTAACGAAAGCATTACCTTCCTGTGGCAGAAGAAAGATTTTCTGGGAGAAGAAAGGGGACAGAGAGAGGGAGACAGCCTGGGGAGAGGAAGTAGAGGAGGAAGAGGAAGAACAAAGAGAGACGTGTATGTGAGAACAGAACAAAGCCATCCATTCGAGTGCCAGTTAATCTATTTTATATATACACATATATGGGGAGACAGACAGACAGCCTTGCACAACACCTCCTGTTCCCCCTGGGTCCGGACTGAAAAGGGCTGGTGCCATCCATCCCTGCTAACAGGCAGGCTGATCCAGACCACAGCAGGCCTAGTAAGAGTTGCACAGTAAGTGCACACCAGCAGCCTCCTGGTTTTGAAACAATGTGGTTCTAGAAATGATGGATGCTTCAGATGCAAACTCACCCCAGGCTGGAGGTTCTCAGTCACAAGGTAGCTCTCCCCTGCCTCCCTTCACTCCAGTGTCCGGAAGCTGCTCCTTGAGGGAAAGCTCAGTAGAACCAGCAGTATGGCTCCATGCATCAAGTCACTTTTGTCAAGCCTGACAACCTGAGTTCAAACCCCAGGTCTTACGAAGGGGAGAGAATTGTCAAAAGTCTGTCTTCTGATCTCCGCCGTGCCTGCTATGGCATGCACATACATGCTCATGCACACAGGTACATGCACATACATGCACATGCACACAGGTACATGCACATTTGCAATAAGGAGGGAATGTTGTGCTCTGTACTCAGGTATTCTTCAGAACTAATCTCTGTCTCACTTTCCAGCCCACTCTGTACAGCCCAACAAGTCCTTCAACTATTAACAGCCATAGTAAACCCCCTCTACGCAGGCAGGGTAGAGGACGCCCTTCATCTACAACTGACCCTTCCCATTTTCTTTTTATATGCCTGTGTCTGTGGGGAGAGTGGGTGACAGAGTGCCCTCAGAGTCAGACAAAGCTACAGAAGATCAGGAATGACACTAACCATGCGTAGCCAACGTAATATCTGCTACTGTTGGCAGTGGTCTTAGGTCAGCCTAGTAAACAGTTCAACTGTAAAACTGACTCCATTTTAGAGTGCTGTCACGTCTGCTGTGCTGACTCTACTGTAAAGCTTGGTCTACACTTTACAAGCACTCAAATGGCTATAATAGAGTAGGGGAGGCACAACAATGACAGGTGACAAAGTGAGTCTGAGAGTGTGGCTGCTTTACAAAAGGTACAACAGGCCCTTGGCACAGAAAAGAGTGAATGTGTGGCTCAACTAGTGCACTCTAATTTTTTAAAATCTTTATTTTATTAATGAGTGTCTATGACTCGGGTGTGGGGTGCACGGTGCCACACTGAGTATGAAGGCTAGAGGACAGCAATGTGCAGTTGGCTCTCTCCTTCCACTTCTACGGATTCCTGGGAATTGAACTTGTGTCTCCAGGCTGGTGCAGCAAACGTCATTGCCTGCTGAGTCGTCTTTCCAGAGTTCTGGTTTTTGCTTGAAAGCTCAAGTGTTAGCAGAGTCACAAATAGACTCTCATTTGTTTCCTTCCAGTGAAGGTAGACTTACCCTGTTCATTTCTGTGAAAACCTCTGCTAAGACACCCAAATTTACATATGCACACTGCCATTCGAATGCTGTTTCATGAGAGAGAGGCTAACCCAAGCTCTCAGCTCTATTCTGGAACTGCTTTCCCTTGAGACAGCCATCAGCTATCAGTGTGTGGCATCAATGACTCATGGACACTAGCCACCTGTCATGACAATAAGGTTTTGAACTGGCCATGGCTCAGCAGGTGAAAGCACTTGCAGCCAAGCCTGATACCCTTGGTTCAGGTGCCAGCAGCCACCTGGGGGAAGGCAAGAACTGTCAGTCTCTGACCTCTGACCTCCACATGCTACCATAGCACACACACAATAACTTTTTAAATGAGAACTTTGTAAAACTCATATCCACTCTCAGATCTCTACCCACACAACTTCCACTGATTTCTCACGCAAACACTATGTTAACAAGTGTTTTGGTGAAATTGGCAAAATAGGCCTGTAACACTAGCAAGCAACTTAATGAAACTGTTCCAAACTAAAAAATACAAGAGCTCCAGCTAGCCCTGGCTTTAATCCCTAGTACCAGGACCCAAAAACATGACTTTCTTTGATGCAGTACAAAGAAATATGTCACCACTTGAAAAATGTGCCCAACTCAATGAACCAATACTTAATACCCGACCGATAAATTCTGCTAAAATTCAGACATGTACGTAAGATCCACTCCAAGTTCACACAATGTATTTAAGTATAACTGAGTATGAAGGAAGATCACCAGATAGGATCCCAGATTCCATGTTGAAACTAACCTTTAAGAAGGTGCCATGCCAGGTGATGGTGGAGAATACCTGTAACCCTAGCACTCAGGAGGCAGAGGCAGGGGGATCATTGTTAGTTCCAGGACAGCCAAGGCCACAGAAACTCTGTCTCAAAACAAACAAACGCAAACAAGACAGAAATGGCACTTGTTGAGTCTGACTACATACTATACAGGACAGCACCATTGTTCCCTCCCCTTCACAGCCATGAGCTGCATCTGGCTGCATCTCCTCCATACATGCACTTGGACCTAAACAACACATTGCAATAGACTGGATATAGAAGCAGAAATAACCTAGCTGTTTGTACCCTCTGATGTTAAAGATTTACAAGGTGGGGTAGGGTTGGGGTGGGGAGGAAGTGAGGGAAGGAGAGAGGAGAGGTTTGAAAACAGGCCTGGGAAACTTAGAAAAATGTGAAACACTACTGCTCTTCTCACTAGGTCCACTGGCGGTCTGTTTTGGTTTTTACTAAAAAATATGTTGTTTATATTGATATGTAATGTGTTTATAAGTGAATTAATAAAAAATATTTCATTGTAACTAAGTATGGATATAACCCACCAAATAAAGTACTACAATGATTTCTAAGGATGTAAAGAATTTTAAAATATCTGATTTAAAAACAGACTTTTTAATATTGGCTGTGCAACTCTAATATAAAATTCCAACGTCCCAAACCTTTTCAACACTAACACGACTCTGCAGACACAATCACGCCAGACCTCACTTCACATACTGCAGCCCAAATGTAGGCATGCTAAAAACTTTCATAAAGTCACATTCTACCTATGCATACATGAAATATAAATGTCAGCTGTTTGTTCATATTTGGGTACAATCTTCAACAATCTCATTAGACAGATAAAAATATCCCAAGATCTAAAACACCTCTGGGCCCAAGAGTATCAGGTAAGAGACGTGTTAGTTGTATCAAGTCCCTACAAACCAAAAACAAGACTATGAAATTATTAAGTGGGGGAAGAGAACCTATTTTCTTAGGAGAATTACATAAAAGCTGAAAATGAGCACAATGTCAAAACATCATGTTATGTAACATCAAATAAAGACAAATCAGGGGCTGGAGAGGAGGCTCAGCAGTTAAGAGCACTGACTGCTCTTCAGAGGACCTAAGTTCAATTCCCAGCTCCCACAACTGTATCTCCAGTTCCAGGGGATCTGACACCCTCACACAGACACACATGCAGTCAAAACACCAATGCATATGAAATAAAAATAAATCTTTTAAAAATAAAAAAAGACAAAATAATGTGTCGATAAAAATTACTTTGTCGTTCCTAGCATTTTGATACTAACTCCCATAGCAACATGACTGTTAGAAACAGTCAGTAAGAACTGGAAGACAGGTGAGTAAAGTCTCAGCGGCCACCAACATGAGTGAGATGGGCCAAGGTTCTGTCAAAAAGGACAGGCAAGGAAGGCTATTCCCTTCTACAGCAGCATCCTAGGGCTGCAGCCCAGGGTGTAACCTGCTCTATTTAAAACGCACATTTCCACGGAACGACAGTAAGGCTACAGGCTCTCAGCTTCAAAGAAGAAAATGGATCACAGGGAATCAATCTCTGCCAACGCTGCTCAATCAGTCTCAAGTCTCCCTTCGGCCAGTTACACCGAGGGAAAACAGTAGCAACAACAGTAATACCTACTGAGCACTGCCGATGAGCCATGCGCTGTGAACAAGCACCACACTTGTGTTAACTTACTTTATGAGATCACTCTGAGTGCACAAACACCATCATCTCCATTTCTGGCAAGAACAGAACTGAATCTAGAGAATAAACAACTTGCCTACAGCAAGCCAGGACACAAACTCAGCCAGTCTGGCTGAGCTCCAACTCCTCAGCCACTGCAGCACAGCAGCCAAGCACTGTGACCTGCAGTGACACAAGTTTAACACACAGCTCCCACCCTCAACCATCTCCAGTGTTTTCACAGATAGCCACTGCTGAATGAAAGATCCTAAGGAGTGAGCAGAGGGTTACCAGTTACCGTTCCCTACTGTTTCACTCAGTGCTGATGGTGTCAAGCAACAACAGCAGACTCTGAAAACAACTACTGTGGAGGAAGCTTAAAAAGGCAAAATCCAAACTGTAGGATGCCATACAAATTAAAATATTTCATGCCCCGCAGCTTTTACCTCTACTACTGCAGGGTTAATCATTACACAGCAATGCAGCAAGACTTTTTTTAAAAAGAATGCTTCAAGGGGGATAGCAAGATGGTTCTGAAGGCAGGAGCTCGACCACGACCACTATCCTTCCATCCCCTGCACCACAAGGTCGGAGAGAACCAAAACGTGCAAGTGATCTGACAGAGACACACACACACACACACACACACACACAAATAAAAGAAATAAGGGGGTACCACCATCCAAATTGATTGGAAAAGCTTTATAAAAAATTGCTACCGCAGGGCTGGAGAGATGGCTCAATGGTTAGGAGCTGTTCTTCCGGAGAACCTGGGTGGGTCTGATTCCAAGCATCCACATGGTGGCTCACAGCCATATGTAACTCCAATTCCAGTGAATCTGACATATTCTTCTGACCTCCTCAAGTACATGCATACACATATAAAATACACCCATACACATATAAACTAAATCTTTAAAATACCACAAAAGGTTAAATTACATTAACGTGTTTGACATTTTGTCATGTTGGTCAAACACATAAGGCGTCTTTAAACACTGACCTGACCTATCAATTAAAGGCAAAACTCATTCAACGTCATTCAAAATGAAGGTGTAACTTCACTGTAGAATGTGACTCTGGAAAACGGGAAACCCGAGCAACCCCGGAGAAGAAACCCGGGTGGGCTAAGGCATCGCCAAGTGCAGCCCGTTAGAGGGATCTGATTACAGATCTCCAGGACTTTGGTTTTGACATTTGGCCTATGTTTTAAAATCCGTACCGTTCAAAGTGCTTTAAATAAATCATTTCTTGTTCGGCCAACGAAACCAGAAACATTTCCAAAACACAATTACAAAAATAACTTCCTCTCTCAGGGAAGCGAGGGAGAACTGTGAGAGTAATTCAGAAGCTGGCCAAGGGAGAGCGAGCGTTCGCTCGGGCCACTCAGGTCTCTGCGAACTGCAAACTGCCGGGCACCTGATGGGCACCGTTACCATTCCGAACACCTGGAGAGGGCTCGCCACAGACAACCTGCCATGCCAGCGGGATCGCCGTCGTTACCTCACACACCGTGCGAGCCCTGCATCATCCACAGACCAGCATACACCGTCAACGTCCACCCCGATCACCCGGGGAGGTATTGAAACTGCCGTCCACGGCGCTAAACTGTCAGCGAGCAGCCAATCAAAGGGTCCTGGGGCGCGGTAGGGCGGAGGCCAGGGAGTGGCGGGCAGCGGAGCGCGGAGGGGAGTGCACGGGGCGGCGACCGCCCTGGCTCGCTCGACCGCCGGCCTCCCCGCCAGGGAACGCGCCTCGCCCCCGCCAGGTGAGCTGAGGCGCCGCCGGGAGGCGGCGAGCCGGACGCGCGGGCGGCGGGGACGCTCACCGGCTCGGCTTGGGCGCTGCGCTCGGCCTCCGCGCCCGCGGTTCCCAGGGCGCACGGCGGTTCCTCGCCGCCCGCCGCCCGCCTCCCGTCGTCCGCCACCCGCGGCCCGCTGTTTTCATACAAACCCGGGTGGCAGGAGAGGCGGAGGCGGCGAAGGCGGCTGCGGAACCTGCCCGCATCCCGGGCAACGTCAGCGCGGCGCCCCGCCCAACTCACGGCTCGGACCGCCGGTTCGCGTGCGCCCGCAGGGCGCGTGCGCGTGAGGGAAGGGCGCTTCCAGGCAAGGGCGGGTCGTGAGGGGAGCGAGGGAGGACGCGGGGCGCGTGCCCGCCGGCGGGGGCGGCACGCGTGAAGGGAAGACAAGCTGCGCGTGCGCGAGGGCGGTGGGTGCGAAGGGGCGGGGCGAAGAGGGGCGGGGCGAAGAGGGGCGGGGCAGGGCCGGTTCGGGAAAGGACTGCGGCGTGGGCATCCGGCGGTGCGCGCCCCAGCCTTTGGGTACCTGTAGGCCAGGGGCCAGTGTAAACGTGCTCGCCGGCTAGCGGATCGACAAGTTCCTCAAATCGCCCTCTTTTCGCTTCCCAACCAGAGGCGCAGCCAAGGCTGGGGTAGGGTTTTCTTAGCTCCCCAGATCCCATCAAACCTTGAAGACTCGAAAAGGCTAGTCCTTCCTGACCCCAAGTTGACCCAGAACAGGATGTCAAGGCTGTGGCGCATGGCCCTTTTATCCAGGTAAATGAGATAGCTGATGGTACTGGGAACAAAATGCCTTGCCCATTCATTTCAAAACAGTGTTTCGATGTGTAATATCGAAAACCTTGCTGCAAAGTTGCTCGCTAAAGGCAAAGACGAGTGTGGGAAATTATAGGGAACACGCTAGTGTTCTGACTGTGTTTAAACACTCCGAGATACATTGTCAATAAAGACATCATTTGCCTTTTTAAAGAGGATGGACCATGCTTGCTGTTTATGGTAGTTGGTAAGGGATGTAAAATTATCACAGCAGGATAAGGGACTAAACTGAGCCCTGTAAGGTTTTTATTTTATTCTTATGTTTTGTTCAAGCAAAAGTTAGCAGGTGTGTGAAGGTAATTCAAAACATAATTCAAGGTGTGAAACAGTGCTTTATGCTACTTGCTCTTGGCAGATGTCTACTAAGAGAAACAAGAGACTGTCATTTAATAAATGTTACTGGTTTTCCCCATACCGATAACACATGTGCACATAATGATAAATTCCAGTATTTCAAGTATCTACAAACTTCTCAATCTGAAAACATGATTGGCTAAGAATATTTAATATTTTAAAATTCGTGAGACATTATTCAAAGAATGTGTTTCTAAATCAACTTGCAATCTAGAAAGACAGATATAATTTGAATTCCTCTGTAGCAAAGTACTGTTAGTGGTCAGAACAAAGGTTCAGAAGATTAGCCTATACAGCCGGGTAAACCAGTGTCATTGGCTTTGAAGTTATCGAAAACACATAATTTACAAATGAATGGCTCTTTTGGCTAGTACAAGAACCTGAAACACATTCTCATCTGGAGAACAATGTGACCCCGCCTCTTATCAGACCCAGGGGAGTTCTCAGCCTCAACAACTACACCTTAAACGCATGGAAGCACAAGGGTTTGACAGAAAGTTTGAGCACTCGGAATTATTGTTAGACACCTTCTCTCCCAAAGCGGCTCTTTTGAAGGCTCATCTCGATCCTTTAATCTTCCACTTCCCTTCTCCCCAGAAGCCTGCCTTCATCCTAACCAAACAGTTGTGGAATTCAAATGATTTTGAAACCTCATTCATTGTGTTAGCATTGTGAAGCTAACATGCTTCATCTATCAACTCTGTCATCTGTGAATTGTGCTCTAATTCTCTCAAAGAACACATAAAGAGGTGAAATCCTCTTGTGTGGCAATAAATAAATAAATAAATAAAACACCTCTAGGGTGATATGTGAATTAAGTATAAATAACCAGAGGGAGGCTCAGTGGTAGAGAACATGCTTTGTGTGGCTGAGACTCCAGTTCAGTACCAACAGCACAAAAAATAACTTGTAAAAAAGAATCATCAGATGTAGGTCAGTCTAAATATATGACAATGATCGCTTAACTGCTCACCTCAGAACAGCCTGGTAAGTCAAAGCTTCCCACACACCTTCCCTTATTCCAGCTTTAGAGATGGAGAGTGTGGCTCGATTTCTCTTGATTTCTTTACCTCTAAACCTTTAATAACATGGCTTACAAAATGCAGCAAACTTAATAATGAAACTGTAGCTGAAAGAGCTAGAACAACCACGGGCCTCTCCAAAAGTACAATTTCTATGTGAAGCTCAAATGTTAAGACAGCAGTTCGGTCGTGGCATCTCTGAAACTTGTGGGCCCTGCGGAGTTACAAGACTGTTATAGTTCTTCATCATATTCAACAATCAACAATTTACTGAGCACCTATATAGGTCAGAGGCAATCATCTGAAGATCCTCGGGGAAATAAAGCAAATAATTACGCTGGACAAAATATCTAGCAACTTCCCTATGTAACTCGGAAGAGTTTACTACAAGTAGGCTATGGAGCAGAAATTCAGGATGAATAACTTGAGCTGAACCTAAATAAATGTGGCCAAGTTGGAAAATAGAAGAAATAACCCTCGTGTGGCGCACAATGGATGGAATGGATTTAGTTGCAAAAGGTCAGCCGTGCTATGGTTTTCATCTGGTAGGTGCAAATGACATGATATTCAGGATTCAGGGCTGGAAAAAATATACATATATATCGTATACATATACTATACATATACATATATTATACAGATATATATATATATGTCCCTGGCTGTTCTAGAACTAGCTCTGTACACCAGGCTGGTCTTAAACTCACAGAGATACACCTGCCTCTGCTTCCTGGTTGCTGGGATTAAAGGCGTGGGCCACCATCACCTGAGGACAACTAAAATCTTAATCTAGCATACCTTTGGTCCAAAAGTATATCTATATATCTGGAACTGAGCTCATAAGAATTTTTTTTTTAAAGGGCCAGCTTGCTCAGTGATAAGGGCACTGAACACTAAGCCTGGGGATCTAAATCCAATCTTTTCAACCCATCTGATGGAAGGAGAGAACTAGCTGCAAGCTGTCCCCTGATTTCCTCATATGCCCTGTGAGAAAGATGCTGAGCTAGCTGTATGGATGTATAATTCTACATAAAGTATTTCAAGAACTCGATACTATCAAAATATACATGTATCAGAACAGAATTTTGTGAAGTATACTATTTTAAATTTTCTAAGAAAAATACCAGTGTATTTTCTGCAATTTGCTAGGGCCAGGATGGGTAAATGCTATGACTTTTTTTATATTTTGAATTTCTTTACTGTGTTTAAAGTTACCATACAAGGTAACCCAAAAAAGTAAATTAAATTGAAAACAAAAACTAAAGAGAATTTTCCTCCAAATTATATGATCATCGAGGTTCACAAGTTCTAGATTCTCTTTATACCAAGACATGTGACGAGGTCCACGAGTTCTAGACTCTCCCCTTTACATTCACTAAGATGTAGGACCTGTGACCTCTGAACTTGGGCATCCAACTTACAAATGGTGTAAGTACATATTCATGGTGTTTTGTTATATAAATGAGGAAGTTATGCTATATTTGTAAAAATCTGTCTTTGTTAAAAACTTGGAAGAATATACATTAGAAGTTTTAGCAATAGATATCACTTAATATCATTACAGATCATTTAAAACATTTTTATTTCTCAATGTTTGTTATATTTTCTGCAAAATGCATACAGTATCTAAACAAAAAGTTCATTGTTTAATGTATCACTCATAACTTTGATAGCTGTTTAGTGGATTAACAAGTAGAGTATACATAGAAGCAAATGATAAATCATGAGGCATTTGTAAATGTAAATCTTGCTTGCAGCTTTAAAGACACAGAACCAAGGCAGCAAAAAGCCAAACTACCCTAAGACAGACACTGGAAAGTTCCATCTACTCAGTGGCCTCTTCTGGCACAATCTTACACCACAACCTGTGCAGAGAATTAGATTTTTTGAATTCTGAAGAAAAGGCATTTTAAATCAGCATATTCAGCTTCAGAATTTTAATGAAGCCAATTGTCATAGATTTGCTTCGGTTTGATTTTGTAACAGGGTCCTCTGTAGCTTCAGAGTGAATGCAGACTATGGAGCCAAGGTTGACCTGGCAGTTCCAACCCTCCTGCCCACCCCGGCCCCTCTGATTGCTGGAACTGTAGGTGTAAATTGCCATGCTCATGTATGTGGTGCTGGTCAGCAAACCCAGATTTCCCTGCATGCTAGAGAAACACCATGCTATCTACAAATGCAGACAAAATGTCCTTTCAGGGACACACCTATCCTCTCAGAGTCCGACCCTATGTCAATTTTCCTCATCATGATGGGATAGATATTTCAGGACAGTGATCACTCAGAACACTGAGAGAACTTATTTATTCCATAGCTGTATCAGCTACCAGGCCTAAAAGTCAGACCTTGGACAGGGCACAGCTCTAATTCCTGGATGCTACCTTGCCATAGCGGTGTGCTGGTGGAATCTGATAGAAACTTGTCTTCAGAGCTTGCTGGAAATCTGCTGGGTGGGGTGCTGGGGAAAGCTGTTGATGGTGGGGACAGAGGACATTTCACTGGAGACAATGCACCATGAAACCGCCTGAAGAGGAGCTAGCCAGGGCCACTGGGTCCAGTAAAGACAGGTATTGTGGAAGCTGCCAGTGCAGATAGATTAGGTTCTTGGCAGCAGCACTGACCAAAGTGAGCCTTAGTAACAGCAGATCCGAGCTGTGGAGTTCATGCATGGCTTCCATCTTGGCCATGGCAGCCACATTTGTGTGGATAGATAACAGCGAGGCTCACATGGAGCAGACTGGCCAGAGACTGATGATCTCTATGGCGATCAACCTGGCTAGTACCTGCCTTCCCTGCAAGCCTTCCATGCGAGCCCTTCCATGAGTTTTCCTATGCAATGCAGCTATTAGTATCTACTCAGACCCATCTGCCCACACTCCGACTTCCCTAACATCCTTATCACAGACTGTCTCACTCCCTCCACAATTCCAACCCCTCTGGCCAAACAATTTGCAACTGTGAGTGAAGTGGCATTGAGCCACCCTTCCAGCTACCTCTAACACTGGACATACATGTTGTTCACTGTTCACTGGTGGGAGGGTTTCCCTTCTCTGTCCCCTCCAGGGGCCACAGAACTTGTGGCCCCCAGTGCTGCCATCTATGTGTGAATGGCAGCAGCAGCTTTACACACTAGCTTTTAAGCTGGCTGTTTCTTTTTCTCAGACAGCGTCTTTGAACACACTGCCTCTAAAATACCTAGGTATTGTCTAAAATGTCTCCACCTTCCTTCTGTAAGAATCTTCTCTTCCCCAAACAACTCTAGACTCGTGGTTCCTGGGACTCCGGGATGACAGCAAGCTCCACTAGCCTTAACTTCTGGAAGACTGGTAAAATACGTCCACAACTTCCTGTGACATTGTTTGGAATGACTCATTTACACACTGACTCTTTACAAGAAATGCATTCAAGAACATATGATGTCACAATAAAATGGCTGTTCCTCTTGGTTCTCCCTACAGAGGTCCTAAACTTTTTTTCAGTCTCTTAGATGCTCTGTCTTTTTGTAGGCTAATGAGATGGTACCTGGCTGGGGCTCCTGGATACCCTCTAAAGGAAGCCTGCTTGCTGGAGGACCAATGAGACAAAGGGATGAAACGTCTCTGTCCTCACGCAGATTTGGAGCTGAGCAGGTCTGAAGGTAAAGTTGGCCATCAGTGGTCAATATCAGGGAACAATTGAGGGCCAATCCACGAGCACAAAAACCCAACAGGACAGGGTTCGGAGGCTGCTGACTTGCTGAACATGGGGAAGTGTAAGATACTGTAGCCCAAGAAAGCACAGAAGCTACACACTTGCCCTTGCCATCTCTTCCATGGCACCGCTCCTGGATTCTCATACATGAGCAATAACAGGTATTATAGATTGGATCTGGAATGTCTTCCAGAGACTCATAAGTTGCAGTCTTTGTCACCAGTTAGTGACACTATTAGGGGGTGGTGGAAACTTTAGGAGCAATGGGGCCGCCCTGCAGGAAGTAGGTCACTAGAAACATCTTCTTGAAGAAAATACAGGGACTCTGTACCTGTCTTGATAATATACCTAGATCATCCTTGTAGAGTTTTCCTGAAACCACAATAATCATGATTCTTCACCACCTCCGGACTGGTCCTGTGAAACAGATTAGCTAGCTGTCCCTGGCTCTGCTTAGAGCAGCCATAGCCTAGAAGTCCAACAACTTCTGATAACAGGGACCCAGTGCAGGCATTCCTGTGAGCGGTGATGAGCTGGCCACTTACCAGCCTTTCCTCCATGGTGAGTCAGCATTCTTGAAGCCACATGAACAATTTGTAAATAATGCTGTACTCAAATGGCTGTGGAGAAGTTAGACCCAGACGACCAGTTCTACTTCCTATGATAAAGTATCCATCCCAGTTTTTCTAAGGATCAGACAAGATCAATTACCACCTTATACAGAGGAATCGGTGCTATAAAACATGGCTGTCTGTCTCCTAGGCATCAGCTGTTGGATTAAAACTTAAGGCGATAGGTCTCCCTCTGCTGAAAGCAAAGCCAAGTACAATGAGGAGATAAGAAAAATGAAAAAAGGGTTAGTCCTCAGGCCAAGCAGGAAGAGTGATGGAGATCATTTCCAAGGCAGTGTCTCTCCTCAGACAAAGAAAGCAATTGCATTTTACTGGAGAAATTATGCACATAACACATATTTATAGAGAAAGACTTGTCAGCCTGTGTGGAAACAATATGTTCTTGGAGTTATAAGGTTCAAGAACATCTTTCATACTTTGTATATGCAAAAACAGTGAATGGTGTCCAAACACACACACACACACACACACACACACACACACATCACCAACAATACAGACTCGGGTTACCCCAAATATTATGTTACAATATGATAACAATTTCTTCATGTTTCTTTAGTAACAGAACAAAAAAATCATAAATTGAAGTACGTTTTTTTTTAAACCCATCAGTTGGGGTCTGAAGAGATGACTTAGTAGTTAAGACCACCAACTGCTTGTGCAGAGTACCTGGGTTCTGTTCCCAGCACCCACATGCCAACTCAGCCATTTGGTATTACATTTCTAGCAGAAATCTGATGCCTCCTGCTGGCCTCCATAGGTGCTGCACACATGTAGTATACTTACAGACAAAACATCAGTATGCATAAAATAAATAATTTCTTAAATATATGTTAAAAGACATCTAAACTGCAGACAGAAACAGACACCTAAAATTTTCAGCCTGGAAACCCTTCATTTGAGCTAAATTATAACTGGTCACATGAATTTCTGTGTTGGGTGTTTAACCTATAGGAGACATGCCTTGGCTAGAAACACATTTTTTTTTTTAATAACGTTAATGAAAAAAGGAAATAGGTCACAAAAGAGTTGACTCTGACAGAATAGCTCAGAGCTTCGATGAATGCCACAGGAACACTCTGGACTTGAGTAAATCAAAGGCCACAGGAACAGAGGGGAGACAGCAGAAGACAGATTTTAAGTCTGTGACGTTTCTTTTGTGCCTTGGATCTGAGCCATCTGACAGCAGGACTTGGAGGACACCTCTGAAAGGGCTCCAGGTACTGTGTCCCCAAAGAAGAACTGGAGTAGAAACATAGTTTCAGCAGAAGCAGAAGAATGATACACTTTCAAGGCAGAGGAAGTGGACCAAAACCAATAAGACCTGGAGTCATTTGGCCCTGTTGTACGGAGAACGGGGCCTTTTATGCCAAAGGCATGGGCTTCGGGCTCACTTTCCTCACATGCCTCCAACTGTCATGTAGTTCTAGATACAATTTCTGTGTGTATTACATCTCATTCGCATGGTGAGTCTTCACACAGGGAAGTGAGGGTTAGAAGTATGATGAGCCAAGATCCCCTAAGACACTGGAGCCTCTGCGCCTGCAGCCCTAGCTGCTGCAGCCCCAGAGGCTTTACTTGTCTGAGGCAGGGGTTTTTAGCCTTTCTCTGTACCAACTTGGTTTTCATATGCTAATTTATTATAAGGCTTTGTATATAGTCTCCCTCCTACATTCTAGCACGTGCATGATTCCTGAAAGTGAAAGTGGCCTCTCTCCTCATGAATGTACCTTAGGTTCTGTTGGGTTTCTGAGAACAACAGCTTGAAGGCGACTCAGCCTGGACCTGAGGCCTTTCCTCTGTGATCTTGAGTAGTTCTGACCAGCCTGTGACAGGATAAGCTGTCACTGTCAATGCAATCAAAAAAAAAAAAAAAAAAAGGCAGACAGAAGGATGCATGGACGGTAGGATGGACAGACAGACTGGCTCGGGAACCCATTTAGAGTATCCCAAATTCCATGTTCCAATGAGGTGGTGATTTCTTGAAGCTTTTATGGAAACAGAACAAACACCACAGATAAGGACACTTTTCACATGGCTGGTAGAAACGTTTGGAGTTGGTTGGGCTGAAGTGGGGGATGGCAGATGTAGGCCTCACGTGTCATCGGATGACACCTCTAGCTTTGCAGTTGGTGGAAGCTAGGGTCTACTAAGCTAATACGTTTCAGAAAGCTGTGCCTAGAGGTACATACCTTCAAACTCAGCACTTAGGGTGCAGAGACAAGTGGATCTCTGTGAATTCCAGGCCAGCTTGGTCTACATACAGAATTCCAGGGCAGCCAGAACTACCAAAAAAAAAAAAAAAAAAAAAAAAAAAAAAAAAAAGACCCTGTCTTTAAAAGGGAGGTGGGGGAAGTGAAAGACAAGACAGTGGGCAAACAGACAGACAAAGATTTACCTGATAGTCACAAGGATGCTGGATCAGATAGACACAGAGGTGAAAGGGAATTGCTGATAAGGAGGCTAAAGACAGTCCAAGATAAACTGTCTGGTAATGTGGCCCTGACCCTACAACACTTCAACCTCTCCACAGTCACTGGCATTCCAATCCTTTAACCAGCCTTGCAGGTTTAACGGAATGCATGGCCCCATTCACTTCCCTGAAATGTTGAGGGGGAGGAAAGGGTCATAGCTGAGGAGAATAGAAATCTGAGCTCAGCCAAGCATCCCAAAATAGCTAAAGAGCCAAATTATAAATATACAGAATTGATCGTTCCAGTCATCCCATCCTAAGCTCCTTTACTGCCAGGAAGAGTCTAATTCAATTAGGAAAGGCTTAGAGGAAAAGGGCTCTCACAGTCTTGAGCCTGGATGAATGTCCTTAGTGTTCACATGGTTACTTTGAGAGTCATCACTCACTTGTGCACGAGCCTATCCTGGGCATGCTCAGTAACACTCAATGGGACATTTGCCCTATGTCGTGTCATTTACCACTACCCAGCTTTATTGCTGCTCCTGCACTCACCCTTCCTCAGCTCCTGTACTGTCTCTACCCTTTTAACAAATACTTATTTTTATGTGTGTGATGTACAAAAATGTTTCGTGTGTGTGTGTGTGTGTGTGTGTGTGTGTGTGTGTGTGTATCACGTGGGTGCTTGGTATTTCCAGAAGAGGGTATCAGATCTCCTAGAATGGAATTATAGGTGTTTTTAGCCACTGTGTAGGTGCTGAGAACTGAACCCAGTTCCTCAGCAAGAGCAGGAAATGCTCTGAACTACTAAGCCTTCTCTTCAGCATCTACTGTACTTTTTTTTTTTTTTTTTTTTTTTTTGCAAGCTAAAGTTACAGGGGAAAACTTACATCTGTTGAGTAAGACTCCATAAGACCAAATGACCAGTTAGAAGCATGTTGTTGGGTCTGGAGAGATGGCTCAGCGATTAAGAGCACTGACTGCTCTTCCAGAGGCCCTGAGTTCAATTCCCAGCAACCACATGGTGGCTCACAATTATCTGTAATGGGATCTGATGCCCTCTTCTGGTGTGTCTGAAGAGATCGACAGTATTAAATAAACCATAAAAAAAAAAAATTGTATGGTTGTATTTCATCACAAAAGCAAAAGCAAGTAAGACACGCATACATCTTGTTTCTTTAGTGTTAGAAAAAATGAAAACTGGCCCTGATGTATACCCTCAAAGTACAAGCCTGTGTGAATAGAGGGTGCTAGGGAAGAATTGTCACCAACAATGTCACTCAGCTATGATCCCAGCATACTATGCTACTGACCAAAAAGACATGATATGCACAGGCTTCTGGATTAATTTTAGGTTAAGTCCTCACTAGACAGTCACATCTGGTACTGTAAGCCTGGTCAGGAGCCTGCGGCTGGGACGTCACAGACCCTAGTAGGGAAGCTGCCATTACTATTATGCTAAATGCACATAATGTGCCTCGCACAGTGACTTCTAAATAATTATGTCTGTCTGTAGTGTCATCAGTTTTGGTCAGAGAAGTGCTGGATAACAATAACTACAGAGACTCATGATGTGTCAACATGATAAGGATAATGAACTACTGAGTGCTCATCCAGAAATGTGGCATCTACACCACCCCCCCCCAAGGTTCAGGGAACATCATGAAATAAAGGAGGAAAGACGAGCTGGAGGTCGTGGTGTAGTGTTATGGAACTCTGTCTTCCGGACATAACATGGCTATGGCCCCTTGAATGTACACCAGCTATGATTACCCACACATGACTTACACACAAGGGTGGAACCGACAGCCAGCAGCCTGTCATGGAAAGGGAAGGAGCTATTGCTAGGATAGGGACAGTAACCACTGGTAAGGCACCCATGCTCCTGTAGGCAACCTAATGAAATTAATTGGAACATACATGCACATACACAGACACACAGACACACACACACACACACACGAAGTAGAGGTAGAAAGGGAACTAGTTGGAAGAGAGCGAATCATCTGGAGTGGGAGGAAGACAAAAGAGGGCTGCATGTGAACAATACAATATATGTTAATATACTCATCATATAAAAAGAATATAATCGAACTGGGAGGTGTGGTCCTATGCTGTATCATACAGTAGATGAGTGGATGTTCTTTTCTTTCTATCTTTTTTTTCTCTTTTTGATATTTCAAGACAGGGTTTTTCTGTATAGCTCTGGCCAGCCTAGAACTCACCCTGTAGACCAAGCTGGCCTCAAGCTCAGATCTATCTGCCTCTGCCTCAGGAGTACAGGGATTCTTCAATCCATGTGTGGCTACTCTTCTCTTTCTTGCAAAAGTCATTCTTCATGAGGCTGGGAAGAAGAGCTCAGTGGTGGAAGGTGTAATTGGCATAGATGCACCACTATCTACGCTGATTACATAGATCAAACACCAGCACTAGGGTAACAGCAACATGAACCAAGACCATACAAACCTATAATATTCCTTGTCAGCATCTGGAAACCATCTTTAAAAAACAAAAACTCAGAGCATGAGAAATTAAGAAGATACATTTACAATCTTCCTAAAAACATTTTAACTAAACTTAGTGGCATTTGCCTATAGTGCAATTACTTGGGGCAGGGGTAGGGGGGAAGGCAGAAGGGTCATGTGAACCTGGACTCTTGGCCAGCCAGACAGCACAATAAGACTGTCTTAGAACAAAACATCTGCACAAGTTAGAAATCAAAAGCAATGTCTTAATGTATTCTTATATCTTACACCCAATGAATGACTGTGTTTGTCGACACCGTCTACACAAGTGAAAACTCAGAAGCATCTATTTTAGCACTGTCTCCAGATAATGTCTTCTAGGCTACAGCTGTGGTCATGAGGACATTTATGGTGTGCAGGGGTGCTGAGAGCAGGAGATGTCACACTCTGCAGCTGCCCAGGTTAATGTGGTGCAGGTATTGTCCACCTGATAACTCTAGAACCAGGCTCTCCCACTGTACCCCCAGGTAAAGTCTCACTGGAGCAACCAGTTGGCAGAAGTGGAAAGGGGCCACGTGGTGTATGTACATTTCCATCTTAGTTACTGTTCTATTGCTATGAAGACACATCAAGACCAAGGCAATTTATAAAAGAAAGCACTTAATAGGGAGGTTGCTTACAGTTTTAGAGGGTGAGTCCATGTCTGTGGTAGTTTGAACATGGTTCCTACAGTCTTAAAGGAAATGGCACTATTAAGGAGGTGCGGCCTTGATGAAATGGGTGTGATCTTGTTGAAGGAAGAGTGTCACTGGGGGAGGGGTTTGAGGTCTCAGATGCTCAAGAGAGGCCCACTGTGGCGCTCTCTTCCTGCTGTCTGCTGATCTGGATGTAGGACTCGCAATTACCTCTCAAGAGTCAAGTCAGCCCGTGTGCCACCATGCTTCCCATCATGACGACAATGAACTAAACTTCTGGACTATAAGCCAGCCCCCAGTGAAATGTCTCTGCTTATAAAAGTTGCCATGGTCATGGTGTCTGTCTCTTCACATCAATAGAACAGTGACTAAGACACACCACAACTTTCATCACCACGTCATCAGCTGAAATGAGTCATATTACATTATATCTTGAAAAAGATTGGGAAATGTTTGGCTATAATTGATGCTTTTTGTTTCCTCAGATGAAGGAATGAGACAAGAGCTCTACCCAAGCTGTGCTAATGTACAGCCTGGGCTGAACCTAGAGCGTTTCTTTCTCTTTACTATCCCAAGGCCTGGAAAATTCTAACCTCCATACAATCTAATCTTCCAAGATGACTGATTCAATTTGGCTTCTCTCAGGTTCTGACTGACTTGCTCTGCCTGGTGGTTAGCAGATTTTTGTCTTCCTCCTCCTGCCCTGCACTCCCTAGGTTTGGTTTGGTTTGGTTTGGTTTGGTTTGGTTTGGTTTGGTTTGG
>JANHMN010000006.1:4145557-4227823 GCA_030674055.1 Rhabdomys pumilio | reverse complement strand
GGTTTGGTTTGGTTTGGTTTGGTTTGGTTTGGTTTGGTTTGGTTTGGGTCGGTTTGGTTTGGGTTGGGTCGGGTCGGGTCGGGTCGCGGGTCGGGTCGCGGGTCGAGGGTCGGGTTGGGTCGGGTCGGGTCGGGTTTTTATGAGTCCTAGGCATAAGACAGCTTTGGCTACCGAGCCAGGCGTGAGGCTAGGATGAACAAAGGACTGCCATCTGCTCTGCCCCTGACTGACATAAGAACACTAACAACAACAAGGTGTCTCTTTTCCAGGAAAGCTAATTAATCTTAATTTTAAGTGGCTAGTGAAATAGAGAGTGGAACAACCATACCCAATGGAAACTCGAGTCATGGAGCCAGCACAGCTGCTTGACACAGTTCCCCGCAAGACTGAGCCACATGCTGTGGTTGCTGTCATTCCATCACTCACTTTTGGGTTTTGGTCTCCGTGTGCTACATTCTTAGGGACTTTCTGCATTACTACTCATTTCATGTCTTTTTCTGAGAAAACCATGTCTGAGTCTTTCTAGGAAAATCCTAAAATTAACTCTATCTGGCTACTATTTGGAAGTCTTCCTTATGCCCTGGAGATCATTAAGCACAGATAAGCACAGAGCCAGATGAGGCCATTACTCCAGGAATCTTAGGATATCATTCCCTGAGATAACTCAAACAGTATAGTTGATGCAGGGTAAACAGAGACAATTTACAGACTCTGACTGGTCAGGAGAATAGGTTACAGTTTCAATACCTCCCTTCAAAATAGACTTAAATCTCTCTGAAAATGTAGTCTACAGATAGGGAGTTATACCAGGTGCACCCCTGGAGGAATAAAATCCAGTAAATAGGATAGACTGGCTTTATAATATAGCACAGATGATGAAACATAAATAAATATAAATAAATAAACATAAATAAAATGAGTTGCATATTAGTATTTGCTATTCATAAAAAAGAATAGTTCAGGTAGTTGCTGTTTGTCTGGGGTGCTTTAAAACATCCAGCCTAAAAGCAAGCTGACATATAACAAGTGTGTTTGCTTTGGAGGAGACATTCTTTAGATTATTTAAGTTGAAGTTATAGGGCTAATAATAAAAATAAATTCTATTCTGTTTACATTTTCTAATTGTGACTGAATTTGTAACCCTAGACATTTAATGAAAACTCAAATGTATAATCTGTGCTTCTTGAGTAATCTTTGTTCTGGGAAATCTGCATAAATAAATAAACAATCTGATTGCTAGTCTTGCAGTCAAAGCTGTAAGATTCCCTAGAACATCTGTGCCTCCCTCCTCCCTCCCTTATTTCCTCTGTGGACTGCACTGCCCTGTCAGCAATGCACCAGGCAAGAGAGAAATCACTTTTTTACTATTCAAACTACTCATTGACTGTTGGCGGGTATCTGACCACACTGTGAACTCTGAGATCGTGCTGTTTTCTGGGGGAAAAAAACCTACTAGTTGTGGTGTGGCTCAGCCTTAGCACACACCTTTACTCCCTCTGGCTGGAATACAGGCACGCCCTTACTGTTCACCTTTAATCCCAAACAATGAAGGTAAAGTTAGTTTGTAGAAGGAAGCACCATGTTTGAAAGTGACGTCCAATTGAGGGGCAGACAGAGTGATGAATCCGGGAAAGATCCAACAGAATAGGATCTGCCCAACTCTCCCGAGAGGAGAGGAGGCTACTTAAGAGAGAGTGGCAGAGAGAGAAAAAAGAGAGGAAGAAGTTTGACAGGGAGGATTTTACACAAACAGGTTGAAGAGAGAACAAGCTAGACACAGGTAAAGACAGAATGAGCTGGAGAATGAGGATGAGCCAGAAGATTAGAACAGATGTCCAGAGTTAGTGTGAGGCCAGGAGAGAATCCAGACTGAATCAGTCAGCTTGTAGAGAGGAGTTTGAGCCAGAACGGCTGAGCTGAACCAACCAGCTAGAATACAGAAAGAAAAACAAAGAGTGAACTTATTCAGCACTAAGTCTCAGAGGCTGAAAACATTCTAGGCCTAGATTAAATTGTTCAGAGGCTAAGAGCTTTTAGGACTAGGCCTGGGTTAGCAGACAGAGGCAGTAACCCTCCAAGACAGTTACACCTGGAGAATAAAAGTTACACTTACAGCCTTCCTTCCCTTGGTTCCTCTGCCTATCAAAAGTTACATTTACAATTAATTTTCCCAGTCAGAAACAAGTCAGATTGCATTCTGATGCAACTGGCATGAACTGGTCAACTCTCTCTCTGGTTGTTCAGGATTCTGCTCTATGCACGGTGAAACATCCCTGAGATCACCTATGCTGGCTAGTTTTATGTCAACTTGACACAAGCTGGAGTCACCCGAGTGTCGGGAACCTCAACTGAGAAAACATCTCCATAAGATGTAGGTAAGGTTGTAGGGCTTTTTCTTAATTAGTGATTGGTCTGGGAAAGCCCAGCCCACAGTGGGTGGAGCCATCCCTAGGCTGATGGTCCTGGATGCTGTAAGGAAGCAGGCTGAGCAGCAGTAAGCAGCACTCCTCCGTGGCCTCTGCATCAACTACTGTCTCTAGGTTTCTGCCTTGTTTTCTTCTGCCCTGACTGCCTTCCATGATAAACCATATTGCATTAATTTGTGTGCCAGATTATATGTACTTATACTAAATGATACCATATTCAGAAGCTCATGTAGGTTGCCAGGTTTCTTTCTTTCTATCAATCTATCATCCATCCATCCATCCATCCATCATCTGTCTGTGTATCCCCCCCTTCCTTTTTTAAGTCTACAGAAAGCACTTGCATTCCTACCTCACCAGCCTCCCTCCTGTCCTTTGATTTTCTTTAGGAACTGTTTACAATATCACGACCTGTCCTATATGTTAGTGAGTTATGTATGTACAAATTGAAACTATAAATTGAGATACTGCAAAGTAGCACTGTGACACAAGCTTCTGATTAATTAAAAATGATTGTCAACAGAGGTCAAACTTTTATTACCGTAACATTTGTCTTCCACCTGTAACCTGTCTCTGGATGTGTGTACTAGTAAATAACCATAGGAAGCCTAGCGTGGTGGCATGTATGTAATTACAGTGCGTGACAGGCAGAAGCAGAAGTTCAGGGCCATCCTGCCTACAGAGTAAGTTCAAGGCCAGCATGGACTACAAGAGAATCTGCCTCAAAAAGATAAACAAAGGAAACTATTAATAGAATAAGCACTCTGCAAAAATAAAAAAAAATGTACAAATGCTATTTTTATAAAATGGTGATATAATGCGGCAGGAGGGAGCGTCTACATGGCCTCATGCTGAAAACAATTAGGCTTAGAACATGCCTAGTATAAAAGGAACTTTATTCGGGGAAGGGAAGGGAATCTGGAAAGAGGGAGAAATAAAAATTTCAACTTTAAAGTAACCCCCTATATTAGTTACCTTTTATTGCTTTAATAAAAAACACCAATAACAATTTATAATACAAGATGTTTATTTTGGCTTATTTTGTTTTGGGAAGGTTGAAAACCGGTGTTCTAGAAGAAACAACACGCAAAGCTGATTTCTGGCCTAATACACATAAACACATGCACACACAGGACAAATTTCACACTAGAAAAAAAAACCCAACTGTTATACATTGAATTTTCAAATCAGTGACTATCATGGCCTCTGATTTGACTTGAAGCATTGTCACACTTGACACCACAACAGATGCCTTTGTCCACTCATCTGTGCAGTATAAGGCCATGTGGTCAGAGATGTTATCCTCAAAGCCAAACTTTAAACAGATGGTTGTGATGCTATTCCTCATGTGCAGCTTGACTACTTCTGTGATGGACTAAAACCCAAAAGGCTGGGCACACCTATGAGGGATTCCTTTCTTAATTAAATCATTTGAGATGGGAAGATCCACCTCTAATCTGGGCCACGCCTTCTGCTGCCAGCCTACCTAAAGGACATGGAGGGAGCAAGCTTGCTCCCTTTGCCTGCTTGCTCTCACTCTCACTGGCAAGTCCATTCCGTTACTGGCATTAGAGCCTACTTCTTCAGGATTCCAGTATATACTGGAGACCTGCTGGGACATCTGGCCTTGCTGTCTTACTTAGGGTTTTACCTCTGTGAACAGACACCAGGACCAAGACAACTCTTATAAGGACAACATTTAATTGGGCCTGGCTTACAGGTTCAGAGGTTCAGTCCATTATCATCAAGGCAGGAGCATGACAGCATCCAGGCAGGCATGGTGCAGGAGGAGCTGAGAGTTCTACATCTTTACTGAAGACTACTAGCAGAATACAGGCTCACAGGCAGCTAGGATGAGCTTCTTAAAGCCCACACCCACAGTGACACACCTATTCCAACAGGGCCACACACTCTAATAGTGCCACTCTATGGGCAAAGCAATACAAACCATCACACTTGTGAACTAAATAACTACTGGATTCTTGGACCTTCCATTGGTAAACAGTCACTGTTGGACTAGCTGAACCACAGCCTGTAAGTCACTCTAATATATCCCTTTTTGATAGATAAATAGGTAGGTAGATACGTAGGGAGGGGGGGGGCAAACAGACAGATAGATAGGCAGACAGACAGATAGATAGGCAGACAGACAAGACAGGTTCATTCTACCAATTCTCTTCCTCTGAAGAACCTTGGCTAAATACAATTTTGTCAAGTAATTGCTACTTTTAGAAGGTTTTGCTATTTTTAGTTATATGTGTGTGTGGGGGGGGTGCACTTGTGTGTACTGGTGCCCATGGAGACCACAGAGGATATAAGAAGGCATCAGAAGTCCTGGAATGAGAGTTACAAGCTGTTGTTAACTGCTTGGCATGGGAGCCGAACTTGGAGCTCTGCAAGAACAGTATGCTTTTGGCATCTGAGTTATATCTCTGGCCTCTAATATTTAATTTTTAGAAAAAAAATCTTCTTCAGAAATATCTTCTTATTCTCTCATTTCCTGTGTTGAAGAATGTGTAATCCACTGCACCCTCAAGCTAAATCAGAACTTTCAAGACTGATTCCAGGCAGAAAAATCTGTGCAAATTAACATAAAAAGCAAAAATAGGAAAATTATATATATATATATATATGTATTTATGCACTGGCTGGCACCCCACAACAATATAAAGTCACTTTAGAAATGAATTCTGGGCTGGCAGCATATACAATCCCAATATCCATATGGATTGGGGAATATACACTTTGCTCTGCATAAAAGTTCAGAACAGTCATGGCTCAGTCGTAATGGGAAGAGAGGGTTTGAAACAGCTTTTGCTGTTGTTCTGTTCTTGCCTTGGTGGTGGGGTGGCTCAGGTTTAGTGACATCAAGTCACTAAGGCTAAGCTGAGCCCTAGGGCTCAAATGGCAGTTCAGGTTCCTGTGAGGTGATCCCTGGGACAGTAGCCTCTAGCCCTTGCTTCTATTTCTTTAAGTGGCTTCTTGGAACTTCCTGGGAGCTCCATTCTCTTAATCTTCAATGGGAGCAAAACCCTCAGAATAACGTATATGAATTAGAGTGTTACTATAATCAAATGTACACTACTACCATTTTAATTGTTAAAAGATAGCTATAGGCATCCATTTTTGTGGTGCATATCTAAACTCACAGCACTTAGAAAGGTGGAGACCCTGTGATGGTTTGTATATGCTAGGCTTAGGGAGTGGCACTATTAGAGGTGTGGCCCTGTTGGAGTAGGCCTGTCACTGTGGGTGTGGGCTTTAAGAAGCTCATCCTAGCTGCCTGGAGGTCAGTCTTCTGCTAGCAGCCTTCAAATAAAGATGTAGAACTCTAAGCTCCCCCTGCACCATGCCTGCCTGGATGCTGCCATGCTCCTGCCTTGATGATAATAGACTGAACCTCTGAACCTGTAAGTCAGCCCCAATTAAATATTGTCCTTATAAATGTGTTGCCTTGGTCATGGTGTCTGTTCACAGCAGTAAAACTCTAACTAATACAGATCCCGTCTCCAAAAAATTAATAAATTAATAGTAAAAGACAAGTGCTGGATTTGGAGAGATTCAACTGTGATTCTAAATATGAAACATATAGACATGTACTAAAGACTTTTAGAGATTTAGCACAGGAGCCTCACATATTAAAACATCATCATAAATTTCATCTGAGGCTCCCAGGGTGTTGCTCTAAAAGACTGAGGTGAAGGTGTTCTGTGGGTATCAGAACTATGCTGTTCTTCAGAAGGACCTGAAACCACGGCAGTGAGCAACCCCAGGGGTTTGTAGATACCAGGATGCTTTATGTACACAGAGCAACAGCTCTGGTTCAGTGAAACTGATTCTTTCACTGCATGAATAGACTGCAGGGTTAGCGAATGTGACCGAGGGATTTTTCCCCATCATTCCACCCTGGGAGATAAAGAGAATTACTAATGTCAACTTAGACTGTTTTTCTGGGATTCACTGAGTGTTCGTGAGTAAATGTCCTTTATGGAATTTTGAATCAAGACTTTCAGTTCTAACTGGTTCCTTTCCTGACTTTTACTACAAACCTGACTCTAAGAGCAACTAGATTGGAGGGATCTAAGAAAGCATCTAGTGCAGTGTGGCTACATCCCTTGCTGCACATCTGAACACAGGCCTCATGTTCCCCGAGACCACAGGCACACTGTTCTGCAATTCCAGCCAGACACTTGGTACAGGTGGGGTGTTGGAGGGCCCTTGCTCCACAAATAGGATGACTGAGGAAGAAAAGAAGTCTTTCTTTCCTTTTGGGAGAAATAAAGATGCCCAGGTACCTTTTTAATTAAGAAGAGATCTATGTAGTGAGAACTTTTGTTTCTTTGAAAACCCAGTTATGTGAATGTTTTTTCTTTAATCCCAGGTGTGGGATATGGGGCTGCTTCAGACTGTCCACAGCTGCTATGATTTGTCTTGTGTCCTAGTGGGTGTGTGATTTTTGCCACCTGCAGATAGTTTATATTTGGAGTTCTGAGGACTCATGAGAGGGAATAAATGCTAGAGCCCTAGAGGGCCTGAGGTGGCTGCTCCCCCTGCTGCTCCCCCATGAGGAGGGAGCTTTTTTTCTGCTGTTGTGATTTCTGTGTGCTAGATTGCTGGTTAGAGATATTCTGACAAGGAAGATTGGACTTGCCCCAAGGAACTCAATGCCACTAATCAACAGGAAGTAGTCTGAAGAAGTCTACGTCCCCTTTCCCTTCTAACCTTCTTTCTCTCCTACTTAATGTTGTGTGGTTGGAAGGGATCGGGGTAGAATAAGAGTTGGAAGGGTGGTAGATATAGGAACCCAATAAAGTAGCCAAAAAGTACGCCTATTGATGTAACCTAACTTGAGCAAATGGTAAGGCATAAACCTCATGAGTCCGTATTTTTTTTTCTGCTATTCAGTAATGAATTTAATGAAGAAAGGCTTGAACAAATAAGTCAGCTAAGGATTAACATTTTTTAAATTAATATTATTCATGTCTTTGTACATATGCACAGTGACAGTAATAAGATTTTCTTTCTTTCTTTCTTTCTTTCTTTCTTTCTTTCTTTTGAAATAGTCATTCACTGTGTAGCCCTGGCTGTTCTGGAACTTGGCTTGTAGACCAGGCTGGCCTCAAACTTACAGAGATCTGCCTGCCTCTGCCTTCCCAGTGCTGGGATTAAAGGCACTTGCCACAGTGCCCAGTCTTGTTCATTTTTAAAACAGACAAAAGAAGTTTGGGGTTTTTGTTTTGTTTTGTCCTTGGTTGGTTGGTTGGTTGGTTTATGAGGGATGGTGCTTAGGCATACAGAGAGAGATATTTTTAACAATGCAGCCTATTTTAGATGCTAATATTTACACTGTGCACTGAAAAGAAAAACTATTTACTCAGTGAAATATTTATTTTAAAGTAAATGATTCCAAGGATCTTAGACTTACAGCTTTACTTTGCTAATGTAAATCACTCCTTCAAGGACAAAAGAGTTTTTAAAACTTGGTTTCCAATTTGTGCAACTTCTATTGAACTTTAAAGATAAAATCTGCCTCCGGTTGAAGCAACTCCAGTTTTCTAAACATATATTTTTCTATCTGGTCCCTACCTTTTGATAGCTACATTTCTGAGACACAGGCAGGGCTGCCACTGGATTTGCATGAGGATGTTGGGCCCTCCCCCAAATTAAACTAGTATAAAAGACAAAATAATTTTGCAGGAAAAGAAGACTATATCTTCCACTTTTCCACTTGATTATTTAAGTAGTTGTGAACTGATTTTGTTGTTGTTTTGTTTCTTGAGACAAGGACTCTTCAGTCTAGCTATCCTGGAACTCATGATGTAGACCAGGTTGGCATAGAACTCACAGAGATCTGCCTGTCTCTTCTACTTTTGTATGTAAGTACTTATTAGCTAAGTACTATGATAAATTAATAATAAAACCATCTTAATTATGTTTTTTTCTACTTTTTTTAAAACAGGATTTCATTGTATACCCCTGGTCTTCCTAGAACTCATATGTAGTCCAGGCTGGCCTCCAACTTACAGAGCTCCTCCTACCTCCTCTGCCTCTTGTGCGCTGGGATTAAAGATGTGAACAACACTCTGGCACAAACTGATAGTGTTTTTAATTTACAAAGTTTGTTTTTCATTACATGTATGTGTGTATTGGGAGCAGTATGTGCTTATGTGTGCAGATTCCATGGAGGCCAGAAGAGGGCACCAGATAGCCTGGAGCTGGAAGTACAGGTGGTTCCGAGTACCAAGACACGGGTGCTGGGAACCAGGTCTTTTCGAGAGCAGTATGTGCTTTTAGCCACTGAGCTATCTCTCCAGCCCAAACTAAGGTTTTGTAAATCAATATTTTATTGTAATGGCTACATCGTAGAAAGGAACATGTTCTAGATAGAAATGGAGATGGTGCCATCATGCAGACAAAGACTTTGTTGTTGTGCTACAACACCTATAGAGTTCTAAAGACCAGCTTCAGCCTGCCCGGGGAGAAGAGTCTGCTCCCTTATAGAGGAGGGAGAAAGAGGAGCACTGTTGGGGTTTGAGTTAAGGTTTCGTGAGGATATAATAGACTGTGACATGGGCATGGGAACATACAATGTTGATGTTTCTCAAGAAGGAAATGTGGAATGCTAGCAAATGTGGGGAGAAACACAGGGAAGCTGGTGACCTTCAACTTCTAGACATAGTTAGGGTAAATGTTGTTGTCACATCTCCGACATTTTTTCTGAAGAAAAATATCAATGTTGGTCTTCATACAACCTAGAACATGCTGACTATGACACAGGATTCCCACTGATGTGGAAACTTGTAACTCTTATCAAAGGGTGTACAGTAATTAAAAGGTGCCTTCGCATGCCCATTGTACTTAAGTCTTTCGGTTTTCCTCTTCAGCTTTTCTGGATTAATCAGGAGAAGCAACTTGGTCAACCTCTTGCAGGACTAAGCAACTGGCCCAAGGTTGGCTGCTATCTACCCACCTAGACCCAGTTCTGCTGGGGCAGGTGTTTGGAACGTCCCACAGACATTTCTAGATAAGAGTCTGGAAGAACACTGGGCACCTTCCCCTGAAGGTGTGCCAGCTCCAGCCTGCCTTTGTTTAGGTGTTGCTCTCTGGAAGAGCCTATTCCCAGAATGAGTGGTACTGGTGGTGGTCTTGGCTCTTTGAAGAGCTCTGAGTGGAGACAGGGTGTGGCCTGTCTGCTCTTCACAGAAACTGGGACAGACAAAGGTTACAGGAGAGTGAATCTTTGATGGTGTCCCATGTCTACTGTAGTTGGCATCCCTCACATATTCTTAGGATCCTCACTAACTCTAAACTTCATACATTGGTATATTTTCAATAGCTTTGATTCTTGCATGTTCTATGGAGATAAAAGCTAAGGTTGTGTTAATGTTACCAATCATGGTCTGTAACAGACTTTATCTCCTTCTCACATCCAGAATACACAATGTGGGTAACAATTCTGTTTCAGTTTTTGCTTATCCATTTTGTAAGAAGAGGTGTTGACATAGATTTTATGTGGGATGTGTCACTAGATACTCCTTCCAGGTGTCACTGGGTCATATTTTCTTTTGAAAACAAAGCAGAGCCAGGCGGTGGTGGCACACGCCTTTAATCCCAGCACTTGGGAGGCAGAGGCAGGTGGATTTCTGAGTTCGAGGCCAGCCTGGTCTACTGAGTGAGTTCTAGGACAGCCAGGGCTACACAGAGAAACCCTGTCTCGAAAAACCAAAAAAACAAAACAAAACAAAACAAAAAAACCAAAGCAGAGTCTCACTGTGTAGCCCAGGCTAACCTTGACCTCATGATTCTCCTGCCTCAGCATCCCAAGTGCTAGAATTCTAGACATACACCACTACTTCTTGCTTGTTTATTATTATGATGTATTTTATATATATTCTGGATAAATCAGAAGCAACTTGTGATATATATATATATATATATATATATATATATATATATGTCTCACATATATTTCATGTTATATGATGTATTCCTAGTTAACAATACAAATGGGCATAGATCCAATTTGTTTGAATTCAAGTACATTATAAAAATAATGGGCACAGAGCTTGAAGTGTTGGAGTTGTTTTGTGCACTGTGTATTCAAATGCTGATCTCTGTCCCAGAGATGTGGTTGCAGTTCTGACTTTGGCTGACTGGTCAATAAAGAGCTGAACAGCCAATATCTGACGGACGCTACACAGGAAAGCTGTGCCACATTCACAGTACCCCCAAATTACCAAGTTTTAGGAGAACTTGTGATTAAGATTGTGTTCAGACACAATCACAGATCCAGACATCTATTCAATGTGGAGGAGTGAAAATGTTAATCTCTGTAAAAGACACAAGGCAGAGGGAATGGGAGGAAGAAAAAGTAGGCAATACAGTTGAAGAGACAGGCAGATAGAGAGACAACAGCTACTCCAAAAGGATCGGGTCATTTGTAGGACACATCTGCACCACTGTACATTCAAGCACTCACAGAAACATCCCTAGAGATGAAGGTGAGGCTAAAATGGGAGTATATGCTTAAGAAGCATAAGATCTGACTTCTTCCCAGTTGCATAGAGTTCCCTTTCACCCCTGATCAATCCACTGAGAAGACTGTGAAAGGCAAAGCGAGCAGGGAGAGTTGTTACCAAGGTTTGGCATGGATGACAAAAGGATAGTCACAACATAGAGTACCTCATGCAAAAGAGAGTTTAGCAAAATGTCATAATGGAATTAAGATTTGTCCTCCCTCTCAGATTTCTTCTGCTACTCAACAGCTGGCACCAGGCAGATTTTGAGAGCAAGGCTCGTTTGTAAAGCTCTAGAGAGTGCTTGATGCCCACACTAAAGCTGTGCAGTATCCAATTTGCACAGCCATCCATGAAGGCCCTGGATTATAGATACCTTCTAAACCAGCTCATGACAAACAGCCCAGACAAATCCAGTGCTGTCAGCACTGGACAAGGCCCTGCTAGGAACAAAATGCCCTGGTCCACCATGAGTGCCAGTGGTTACCACTAGAGAACCCTTTTTATGAAAGAGACAGAAATATAGTCAGCACAGTAGAAACAGGGGCTCCACAGCCATGGATCCAGCTAAGGACTGAAAGACATCCAGAAAAACATTTTGAACATGCACAGAATATTGGAGTGATCCTTCTCTAAACAATACAACAAAAACTCAGAAGACACTTACGTTGTAATAGTTAACGAGTAATCTAGAGGTGAGAAAGTACATAGGAGGGAGTTAGGGATTTATCTTAGTGTAGAACTAAGGCTCTAGGTTAAATCCCCAGGGAAACACGCGCACGTATGCGCGCGCTCGCACATGTGTGTGTGTCCCTTTATTTTAAAAAGACGTATTTATGTGTCTACTTGAGTGTACAGCACCTGTATGCTGGTGCCCTTCTAGACCAGACTTACAGGTGACTGTGCGGCCTCCAATGGGTCCTGAGAATGGAACTTTTAAGTTCCCTGGAAGAACAGGAAGCACTCTTAACCTATGATCCATCTCTCCAGTACACCCCCTCCTCCATGAATCTTTGTAAAATTAGTGTTTCTCATGCCCTTATACACAACATTGAACAAGTCAGATGAACCCTGTTCACATTTTTCTAGGTTTCTTCTTGAGTCTCAAAAGATCACTAAACCAGTTTCTGCAATTTCTTTCCTCATTCTCTTCCACTTATTCGATGGCTTATGTGCTAGGATAGTTTTAATAAAAACAAAGTTCTTGTCCTCAGGAAATACACTCCATGCGAGAAACATTTTTTTAAAATTTAAACAATCAACACGAAGGCTGAGGATATACCCAATGATAGGCTGCTTGTGTACTCTTATTCAGTGGTAGGTCTCAAACCTGGGACAAATGCTAACTGAGGTGCTTATTTAACAAACATAGGAGGACCTAAATGTTAACTTTCTCCTAGAATCCCAGTCTCTACCTGGTAGAAGCTATGGGCGGCATACTCATCCCCTTTCCCTAAACTTCTTCAGCACAGGGGCTAGGCTGCACTTCCCCCAGCTGCCCTTCCCAGCCATTTTTCGTTACCTGGTTCTTTTACTCCTTTCCTTCCTGGCCCCTTGGTCTCCTGGCTCTCCCCTCTCCTCTCCCTTCTCTCCTCATGTGGGCCGGCTCAGAGTCACGTTCCCTCAGGACTCTCCTAGATGTCTCTGACTCTGACTAGGCTCTCCTTCATATACACAATAAACCTTCTCCTCCACCATACTTAGAGGCAGTCATGTCCTTTTTAATTTTTTTTTCCATTAATCCAGGATCTGGGTTCCTTTTCTAACTCCACCCATACAAAATCTATTTGATGTCTGATTTATTAAGAAAAAACTAAAACATCCGAGTTTGGAATAAAAATGATAACTCGATGTAAATGTTTTATTTTTCGTTCCTTTACAAAGTCCTTGCGCGCTGCATGCAAGACATAAATACGGTCAGTTTGCACAACTACAAAACAGCAATATGGCGGGCTGCTGCTCCACACCCCGGAAGCTCCGCCCCTCCCCTTCACCCTTGAGTCACCTTTCAGAGTTTCCCAGGAAGCCATGCCGGATGAGGCGGACTGCAAGCCCCCAGGCTCCGCCTCTCTCGGGGTCCGGTCCACGGCCTGGTCTCGGCCGGAGGGGAGGAGAATGGAGCGTGGCTTCCGGTCTCGCGATGTGCTATAATCCCGCGAGAAGAAAGGACGCCCGCCTACCCGGATACAGCGGCCTAGGTGAGGGAGGGGGCGTGGCCGGTGCGCGGAGTCCCGAGAGTCGGGGGGCGGGGGCGCGCGCCCAAGGCGTACGCATGCGTGCACGCGGCCGGCGGGGCGGGGCGGGGCTGAGAGGGGAGGGGGCGGCGGCGGCGGCGGCTGTGTCGGTGTCGTTATCTTCGTGGCGCGGACGGTGCGTGGTGGCGCGCGGGTGGTCGTGGGAAAGTACCTGGGGTGGCCTGTGTTGGGCCGGCACGACCCCGCAACCCGCTGTGGAGGATCTCGGGGAGCGGGCACCGGCGGCCGGTTCCCCGCCGCTCCTCCGGTCGGAGCCCGGGGCGCGCGCCGCCAGGCCGGGCTGTGCTCGTGTCGCCCGGGCGACTAGGGCCGCCTGGTGCCGGTTCCCTGCGAGGCACCGCGAGGACCGGTCCCCGCCTCGGCCGCGCTCGCTCCACGGGCCAGGGTCTATGTGGACACGCTTGCAGGGCGAGGCCAGGCCCTGGTCCTGCGAAGCCCGCCAGGTGAGGAATGCTCGGCTGCTGCTGAGCAGAGAGCGTGGCTCTGCTTCCTGGAGGCCAGTGTTGACAGCCGGGGTCTCTGGAGTCAACTCTTGGGTTGGGATGCTTGAAGATCTCTGAACTAGTTGGAAGAAACTGTGAGTCCTGGCAGGTGCGAGTCTCAGTGCGTGAGTGGCAGCCTCGTTTAACGTATCTGATTGCACAAAAGCGAGGTGGGCTTTTTTGTTTGTTTTTGTTTTTGTTTTGTTTTTGCAGGATTCAAAGGAGTTCTGCCTACAGAGTTTAGGAAGTCTTTGACCCAACACTTGGGCAGTTTTGCAGCTCCCGTTCCTGCCAAAGCTGTATTCTCTACCTCACACCGGTGTTCACTTTACAGGCATAATGGTTATGAAAGCTTCTGTAGACGATGATGCTTCGGGGTGGGAGCTCAGTGTCCCTGAGAAGATGGAGAAAAGTAGCACAAGCTGGGTGGACATAACCCAGGATTTTGAAGATGCTTGTCGAGGTGAGTCTGAATTTTGAGGATTTTGGTTCAAAGCCTGAGGCAGGATAAGTTGTGTTTTCTCAACTTTGATTTTAAAAAAAAAGCAAGACAACCTGTGATTTTACCAACTTTGTAGTAGTTTTGTTTTTGAGAAAGTCTTCTGTTAGCCCACACTGACAAGGAATTTTCTGTTGTGGAGGATGACCTTGAATTTACTGTTCCTCTTGGATAGTGAGATTACAAGCCAGGAGTACAGTGTCAGGCTCAATGTTGACAACCGTACATTACTCTGCTCTCTGCTTTTACTTTTGGTCTAAAGCAGATGTATATTGGGTAAAACTTTAAATGCAGATGTTGAAGATTTTTTAAAGATTTTTGTATATGTATTTGTACATTTGTGTGAGGGTGCACACACGTGTGTGCATGTGGATGCCAGAATAAGGCATTGGATCCCTTGGAGAGGTAGTTATAGGCCTTTTCAGGAGTCCTGGATTATGCTGGATTTGAACTCCGGTCCTCATGATTGTGTACCAAATGCTCTTTGAGCCATCTTTCCAGCTCTCATCTTTCTTTCCAGCTCTATGTCACAGTTTTCTCCTAAGTCTTCTAACTTCAACAGGTTAGACAATCCATGACAGCAGTGCCTACTTGTACAAACACTTCATTGGGTACAAGAATTTGTGCATGTCCTTTCCAGTCACTCTTACCCCATTGAACACCAAGGTGCCTTGCCAGGGCCTTTGTGATCTGTGTTCCCTGCACCTTGAGTTACTTTGTGTCAGATCACCATGTATCACATTAGTACTTACTTTCTTGGGGAGGGCTAGTGGTGCATGCCTTTAATGCCAAAATTGGGGCAGGGTGGGTGGGGGTGGGGTGGCACAGAGGCTGGTGAATCTCTGAGTTTGAGAGGCTAGCCTGGCCTAGTGAGTTCTAGGAGAGCTTTTGTACATTTTAGGTATCTTCCTGGTAAAGAGCTCAAAAGGACACCTGTAAGCAGGTGGACGGGAAAGTATATACTAATTGAGACACCATGTTTATCATAATAATTGTAGGTGTTTGTTGCATATTGTCAGCTTGATAATGGCAGAGCTCATGTGTATAACTATAGAATATAGAACTGTGTATGGTGCCTAGTAGGTTCAATGTTTGGTGATATCTGGGTTTAGTGGCACATACTAGTAGTGCCATTAATAGTCCTAGATACCTGGGTGTTTGAATCAGGAGGATCACTTGAAGCTGAGAAGCTCAAGACTGTTCTGAGAAATGTAGACTTCCCTATACAGGAAACACTCTCCCCCTCGCCAGCAGTAAATGTTTAGAGAAGCGATATACATGAGCAGGTTTGTAGTTGAAGGGAGAGACTGCAGGACTAGAGGAAGGAACAGGCAGTAAGAGAGCTTGGTGTGAGTGAAGACAGGTCTTGTAGTGAGTAAAGGGTTGGGTATATGGTGCTGGGGTAGGAAAGTGAGCCGAGCCTCGGGGCAGGGTGCTGAAGATACAAGGAAGAGGATAAGCTCGGACATTCAGGTGTTCATTCCTGATCCATCTGCTTGCCAGCCAGGCCTTTGGTAATAATAAGGTGGTTTTGAATACTGCTCTGGAGGAGAGGAGTGAAGACTTGTAGCACCAGGTAGAAAGGAAGCCAGCTTGGCGAGAAACCGTGTTCCTTCTGTCCCTTTGACGTTTCAAACTACATGTCCACTTAAAGTTTGTCTCTCTGAGATAGTGAACTAAGTCTACCCTGTAAGTCTGCTGCTCTGTGTCTTCCAGGAGAGGAGCCGTGTTATGTGGTAGTTTTTATGCTCAAATGTTTGGGTTTTTAAATGGTTCACATCTGTGTGTGTGTGTGTGTGTGTGTGTGTGTGTGTGTGTTTAAGTAGTGATTTTGGAGGGCTGTTTTAAACCTAAGTGGGAAAAGGGACAGTTGTATCTTAAAGGACATGTCTCATTTCTGTAAGTGAGGATGAGGAGATGACCCTAGATTGAGGTAAGCCATTGGAGCAAGAGTCCACTGAGAATTTTGTGTTTTGGTGACCCTGAATAATTCTGCTTGGCTGCAGAACGGTTTTCAGGTGAGAATCTTCAGTGCTGCTGTTTTGTTGGTTTGAGCTTGTTTAATGTGCAGTTGGAAAGGTTTTGAGCCTGAGATTGAGAATGTATTTTTCTTGTTGTTTATAATTTAAAATTTAGCATACAGAAAACAAGTCTTCTCATCACATTTTCATAGATACTTTATTTTGGTTGATTCTCTTAATGTCACTCCTCTCCCCGCTTCTCCATGTACCCTGTGTTTTAGTTTGTATTGTCCTGTCACTTAGTCCTGTTACCCTCCACACCTACTTTCTTCAGAGTCTTTCTGCCCTTTCGTGGGTCCTTTGATAGTCCCTGACCTCCACCTGCTTCCACATAAATACACGTATTAAAGTTAGAATCTAGGATCCCCGTGTGACACAGGACTCGCAGTATTCGTCTTTCTGAGCCTGAGTTGCTTCACATAATTTCTACTGTTATCCAGTTTCCTACAAATTTCATTTTTCCTTATGGCTGAAGCAATTCCACGGTGTGCATATATCACGTTTTCATTATTCGTTCATCTGTTTGTGGGCATCTAAGCTGCTACCATTCCCTTGCTGTTGTGACTAGAGCAGCAGTAAACTCGGGTGGGAGGTATCTCTAGTGAGATAAGACCTTCCGGTTTTATGCCCACATTCGTGCAGAAGAGTAGTGTGGTGGTTCTCGGTTGCTTTCTTTCTTTCTTTGTATTTATGACAATCTCTGGCCAACTTCCATCGGGCTATGTGGTTTTCGGTCCACCCGCAGTGAGCTCAGGGCCCCTGGTTCCTTCCATGTGCAGCAGCGTTTGTCACCATTCGTCTACTTTATTGTAGTCAGTCTGGCTAGGGTAAAGTGTAGGTGCAGGGTAGTTTTAATGGTGATTAAGGATGCTGAACATTTCCTGTACTGTTATTGGCTACTCAGGTTTCTTTTAGAATGGCCTGTTCAGTTCATTAGCCCATTTGTTGTTTGACACTTTATTTTGGTATTTAATCCTTGGAGTTCCTTATTTCCAGATATTAACCCCTGTCTGAAGAATAATAAGCAAGGGTTTTCTCTCCCATCATCAGCTGTGTTCCCTCTGTCAGTTGTTTCTTTGCCCATTCTGGGGCTCTTTTGTGTGACTGATGTGCTAGTCAGAAAGTCCTTGCCTGTGCCTCTATCTGGGGTGTCTGCCCCTAGCAGTTTTAGTGTTGTGTGTTTTGCAGTAAGCTCCTCAATCTACTTCGAACTGAATTTTGTACTAGATGAGAAATAAGCGTCTAATTTTATTGTTCTGAAAATAAATATTTAGTTCTGCCAATATCGTTACTGCATAGATTGCCTTTTTCCTGTGTGTGTTTTGACACCTTTGTTCAAAAATCAGGTAGCCATAGCTGCAGTTGTGTCAGTTTATTTCTGGGTCCTCTGTTCTGTTCTCTTGGTCTCTCTGTCAGGTTTTTTTCCACTCCTGTGCTGTCTTTTCCACTATGGCTCTGTGGTAGAGTTTAAGGTCTGGTACCGTAGTGCTCCAATAATGATCTTTTTGATGAGACTTGTTTTGTCTTTGCTGGTCTTTTGTGTTTCCATATGAACATTAGTATTGGTTTTTCTAGTTCTGTGACCCAGTGTCATTGGAAATTTAATGAGGATTGCATTGTAGATAACTTTCAGATATGTTGCTTTCACAGTAATTACTTTTAGTAGATGTGCTGGTTAGTTTTTGTCAACTTGACACAAACCTAGATTTACTAATTGATGCAGGAGGGGCCAGATCATGAAGGGCAGTTCCATCTAGAGGCAGGTGGGCCTGGGCTGTATAAGAAAAGTAGCTGACTAAAGCAAGCCAGTAAGAAGTGTGCCTCTGTTGTCTGTGCTTCCATTCCTCCAGGTTCCTGCCTTGAGTTCCTGCCATGCCTTCCTCCATGATAGGCTGTAACAGTAAGACAGATTGTCTTAGCTAGGGTTTGACTGCTGTGAGCAGACACCATGACCAAGGCAACTCTTAAAAGGACAACATTTAATTGGGGCTGCTTTCAGGTTCAGAGGTTCAGTCTCTTATCAAGGCAGGAACATGGCAGTGTTCAGGCAGGCATGGTGCAGGAGGAGCTGAGGGTTCTACATCTTCATCTGAAGACCACTAGGAGAAGACTGGCTTCCAGGGAGCTAGGATGAGGGTCTTATATCTCATGCCCACAGTGACACACCTATTCCAACAGGGCCATACTTTCTAATAGTGCCACTCCCTGGCCCCATAGGCTTGTTCAAACACATGAGTCTATGGGGGCCATAACTAAACATAGCATAATGGAAAATACATTTAGTCCAACTTCAGAAGTCCCCATAGTCTATAGCAGTCTCAACAATGTTAAAAATCTAAAGTTCATAGTCTCTTTTGAGATTCATTCACTTTACTGTAATTCCAAAGCAAGACAGGGAACCAGCTGGGCAAACTCTATACTCTATCTCCATGTCTGATGCCAAAGTAGTCTTCAGATCTCCAACTCCTTTTTCATCTTTGTTACTTACAACAAACTTCTTTCTCCTGGGCTGTTTCCACTCCCTGTTAGCAGCCTTCCTCAGCAGGTAGCCCATGGCTGTGGCATCTTGAACGTCTTTGGGTCTCTAAGGCAACTTCAATGTTACAGCTTCTTATTCCAATGTCTGGGATCCACACATGATCTTCTGGGATCTTCCAAGGGCTTGGGTCACATCTCCAGCTCTGCCCTCTGTGGCACTCTAGGCTCTGGTTGACTCCATTGCTGCTGCTGTTCTTGGTGGTCATTTCATGATACTGCCATCTCCAATACACTGGGGTCTTCACTGCAGCTAGGCTTCACCAGTAGCCTCTCATAGGCTCCCTTCATGTGCCAAGCCTCAAATCCTTTGCATGATCCCTTCAGTCCTGGGCCATCAACCACAACTGAGGCTGCACCTTCACCAGTGGCCTTCCCTGGCCTTTCACAGTGCCAAGCCTTGGCTGCTCTTCATGACCCTTTCATGCCTTCAAAACTAGTACCACTTGGGTGACTCTTACACATTACCAAGTACAACCTTGGCTATCTCTGGAACATCTTTGTGCTCTCAGAAAACACTTGTAAGAAGATTTCACCTCATTGATGGTGGTCTCTTCTTAATCACCACAAATTTCTTAGCTCCAGCTAACCAGCGTCAATTGTCCTGGTAGTCCCCTTTATTCTTGACTAAAGCCAGAGTCACTTGGCCAAAGCTGCCGTGTTCTGCTGCTTGCTGGGGAGGAACATCTGGGTTGTTTCCAGATTCTAACTACTATAAATATGGCTGCTATGATGAACATAGTGGAGCACGTGTCCTTATTACATGTTGGAGCGTGTGGGTATATGCCCAGGGGTAGTATAACTGGGTCCTCAGGTAGTACTATGTCCAATTTTCTGAGGCTGCCAGACTGATTTCCAGAGTGGTTGTACCAACTTGTAATTCCACCAGCAATGGAGGAGTGTTCCTCTTTCTCTACATCCTCGCCAGCATCTGCTGTCACTTGAGGGTTTTTTTTTTTTTTTTAAGTTTTATTTATTTATTTATAAATGTAAGTATACTGTAGCTATCTTCAAACACCCATATGAGGGCATCAGATCTCATTATGGATCGTTGTGAGCCACCATGTGTTTGCTGGGATTTGAACTCATGACGTCCAGAAGAGCAGTCAGTGCTCTTAACCACTGAGCCATCTCACCAGCCCCCTTGAGTTTTTGATCTTAACCATTCTGACTAATGGTGTGAGGTGGAATCTCAGGGTTGTTTTGATTATCATTTCCCTGATGAGGAAGGATGTTGAACATTTCTTTAAGTGCTTTTTTCGCCATTTGAGTTTCCTCAGTTGAGAATTCTCTGTTTAGTCTTGTTCCCATTTTTTGATAGGGTTATTTGGTTATCTAGAATCTAATTTCTTGAGTTCTTTGTATATATTGGATATTAGCCTCTATCGGATGTAGGATTGGTAAAGATCTTTTCCCACTCTGTTGGTTGCCATTTTGTCCTATTGACAGTGTCCTTTGCCTTACAGAAGCTTTGCAATTTTATGAGGTCCTCTTTATTGATTCTCGATCTTAGAGCATTGGTGTTCTGTTCAGGAACTTTTCCCCTGTGCCCATGTGTTCCAGGCTTTCCCCCACTTTCTCTTCTATTAGATTCAGTGCACCTATTTTTATGTGGAGGTCCTTGATACACTTGGACTTGAGTTGGGTAGGATCTTACCCAAAGTCCCACTGCCTTAATTTGTTTTCTCCTTGAACACAAGATTCAGCTTCATTTATTTGACTTGACACCCCACTAATACTCAGACCATATATTTTATATGTTTTCTTTCTAAGCTTGCTATGCTTGTTTAATATCCTCTCCATGAGACTTGACCAGAAAACAAAGTCTATGATGGGTGTTTCTGAGACCTTAATGCAATTAATCTGAGTCTCTTTGAAGACCTTAGCCTCAGATAGACTCTTCAGACCAGTAGCCCATTCTTCACCAAAATACCACAAAAACATACTCTAGGCCACATTCTGAAATTCTTCTCTACTGAAATCTTTTGGGCTAGGTCTTCACAGTTCAAATCACTCTCAGTAACAATGTCTTCCATATCCCTAGTAGGATAACCTGTAAGCCCAGCTTAAAGCATTCCACTGCTTTCCAAAGTCCCAAAATCCACATTCCTCCAAACAAAAGCATGGTCAGGCCTATCACAGCAGTATGCCAGTCCCTGGTACCAATTTCTGTCTTAGTTAGGGTTTTACTGCTATGAACAGACACCATGACCAAGGCAACTCTTACAAGGACAACATTTCATTGGGGCTGGCTTACAGGTTCAGAGGTTCAGTCCATTATCATCAAGGCGGGAACATGGCAGCATCCAGGCAGGCATGGTGCAGGAGGAGCTGAGAGTTCTACATCTTCATCTGAAGGCTGCTAGTGGAAGATTGTCGTCCAGGTAGCTAGGATGAGGGTCTTAAAGCCCACACCCACATTGACACACCTACTCCAACAGGGCCACATCTACTAATAGTGCCACTCCCTGGGCCAAGCATATAGAAACCATAATACAGATAAACCCTTTTCTTCCCCAAGTTCCCTTTGGTCATTATTTTATCGTAGCAACAGAAAGCAAACTGCTGAAGATCTGATAAGATGGGGCAGAGCAGTGAGAGATAGCTCAGTGGTTAAAGCATTGGCTGCTCTTGTACAGGATCAAGGTATGGTTTCCAGTATCCATAGTGGCCTACAGCATCCATAACTCCAGTTTCAAGGAATATGATATTTCCTCAGGCATTTGTGGGCACCAGGCACACATATGGTGTACATATACATGTGCAGGTAAACACTCAGGCACATTTTTTTAAAAAGAGAAATGTTCTGGTTTTACCCTTTTGGTTTTTTTCTAAGATTTATTTATTTTATGTGTATGTGTGAGTGCTCTGTTTTCATGCACACCAGAAGAGGGAATCAGACCTGTTACAGATTGTCATGAGCCACTGTGTGGGGGCTGGTAATTAAATTCAGGATCTGCAAGAGCAACTCTTAACCACTGAGCCATCATCCCTCCAACTCCATGGAAAGAGTTTACTTAGGGTTTATATTGTTGTGATAAAATAGTATGACCAAAAGCAACTTTGCCAGATAAGAGTTTCCCACATAAGAATTTGCAAGGTTCTGGAGGTTAGAAGTAATGCAGAAAACATGGAGGGGTCCTGCTTACTGGCTTTCTGGAGGGGGGGTGGTACAGCCCCGGCTTGGTGGGGAAGTCTTCTTGTTGTTGGTTCTTTACTTACTGCAGTGGAGGGGAAAGAGCATCACATTGGTCTTAGGAGATACTTAGGGTTGCTGTGTAATAAAAGTTTACTTACCTACATTACTATGCTACTGTAGCTGACCTGCCTTCTGTGATCCCCTGAGGCCAGAAACTGCAGCTTCTGGCACTTAGTACCTCATCCCAAAAACAGCAAAGGATTAAGTAAATAGCCTTTGTACTATCTCAGCAGGAATTGCTGGGCTCTAACTTATGCCTGCTAGTCAGAAGTCTCAGGAAGAAAAGACACTTAGAGATGTGGTTATAGCATTTATTACTAAGTTGTTAAAAGTTTTCTATGAAAGCTATCTAAGAGGAAAAGTGGAAAGGTCCTAAGTGGGGAAAAGGAAAACTTCTATCTGGGAAAAGGGAAAAATTCTATTCTGTATACTACTCTAAATGGGGAAAGGTAAAAAATTCTATTCTCTCTCTCCATATCCATTAGGAGTAATTATCTGGCTAAACATCCATCACCTGTCTAGCTCCATAGGTTCACTGAAGGTTTAAAACTATAACTAAGTTATTAGTGAAGTTTTGTATAGATAAACCCAGGCAATATTTTATCTTCTGCCCTAGCACCTATAACAAATTGTTAGTTCCCTTTTTATGACCTTTGGTTAATTGTTTTACAACCTCTTGGAATGTGCTCTGAGTAGGAGAAAGTCTGATTACTATCTAAGAGCAATTAACTGGTGACACTTGGGAGACTGGCAGAGTTCTCATTGCAGTTTTGACTATCAGAAAGGGACCTAATAGCAGCCCTGTTGTAAAAGAGCTTAATAATAATCAGTGATATAACTTTAGGAATTCTTATAGGATCATCATTAAGACTTGAGAAGCCATCTATTTGTCTATATAGCATCACTACAAGACAGTACATCTTCGTGGATCTGCAGAGATCTCCAAAGGAGTGTGCTATTGCTTAGTGATTGTTACATATGTTTAATAATAACAGGAAAAGCATATCAACAGCAGGAATCTTTCCTAAAATAAGTCCCTTACAGCCTTGCTGAATGAGGGCTCACTTGTCACAGATTATAGAGTAATCCAAGGCAATCATTTCAGGATGATCACCTGCTAATTATTAGCTTGTCCCATTATGGCTCCTGACAACTTTCTTTTTTCTTTTTTTTCTTTTCTTTTTGTTTTTGTATTTCAAGATAGGGTTTCTCTGTGTAGTCCTGGCTGTCCTAGAACTCTGTCTGTAGACCAGTCTGGTCTTGAACTCAGATCCACCTGCCTCTGCCTTTTGCTTGAATTAAAAGGCAGCCTCAGCCTGCTTTCTTAACAGCACCCAACGCCACCTCCCCAGGGTGGGACTGCCTATACTGAGCATTTCTGCAGGCCCAGTTCTGTTTGTGATGGTTTGAATGTGAATGGATGATATATTTGAATGCTTGTTTCCAGTTGGTGGATGGTTTAGGAAGGATTAGGAGGTGTGGCCGTGGGAGGAGTTAATAGCACTGGGGTGGACTTTGAGGTTTCAAAAGCTCAGACCAGGCCCAGTCTTGCTCACTTTCCCTTCAACTTGAGAATAAAATGTAAGTTCTCACCTATTGCTCCAGTGCTGTGCCTTGCTACCTGCTACCATGCTTCCGTCCTGCCCTGATGGAAATGGACTCTACCTCCCTGGAACTAAAAACAAATCCCGGTTAAATGCTTCCCTCCATAAGTTACCTTGGTCATGGTGTCTGATGACTGATTTAATATTAATACAACACAAACTAGAGTCACCAGAGAGGAGGGAACCTCAATTGAAAAAAACCGCCTTCATGAGACCAGGCTTTAGGAAGCCTATAGGACATTTTCTTAATTAGTGATTGATTGGGGAGAGTCCAGGCCATTTTGGGGCCACTCCTGGGCTCTATAAGAAAACAGACTAAGCAAGCCATGAGGAGCAAGCCAGTAAGCAGTAATCTTCCACGGCCTCTGCATCAGCTCTTGCCTCAAGGTTCCTGCCCTCAGTGAGTTCCTGTCCACACTGCTTTTAAACTATTATATGGAGCTGTGAGTGAAATAAACCTTTTCTTCCCCAAGTTACTTTATGTCATGGTGTTTCTTCAAAGCAGTAATAACCCTATCTAGGACCGTCTCTCTTCATAGAAATACAACAGTAGCTAAGACATCTCAGTCTTACCTATTGGTCTCTTACTTTTCAGAGCTGTTACTGAAAGCGAATTTATTCACATTATTCTCTTGATTTTGTTGTGCTTATTACAGTCCTCCTCTTAACTATTATTCTAGCATGGTTTATTCTTCTCCAGCTTTGTAAATAGCTATTTTTCTCTTCAGCCTAAAGGATTCTTTAGGTATCTTCTATAAAGTTGTCTGGGTTGTTACAAATTCCTTTAGTCTGTTTTTATTATAGTAAAAAAAAAAAAATTTATTTCTCCTTTTTTTTTTTTTTTTTTTTTTATGACAGATAGCTTTGCAGGCTATAGTAATTTGAGCTGGTGGCTATTGTTCAGATCTTGAAATTCATCTTCCCAGGATCTCCTCATTTGATAAGCCTGCTATTTTGTGGGACCTGCCTTTGGGTGTGACATGGTGCTCTCTCTTGGCACTTTTAATATAATTCCTCTGCTCTATATATTTAGTGTTTCAATTAACATGACAAAGGGAGGTTCTTTTCTGGTCTTATCTGTTTTGTGTTCTAAATGCCTTCTGTATATGGATTGGTGTCTCTTTTCCTAACTGGAAAATTTTACTTGTGTTTTTTTGAAAACTTTTGAAAGTTCTTATTTTTCTTTGTGTGTTTGTATACCTCCATGTGTGCGTGTACACATACAAATGCCTAAGGAAGCCAGAAAAGAACACTGGGTCTCCTGGAGTTTGATTTGCAGGCATTTGTGAGCTGGGAATCAAATTTTGGTCCTCTGCAAGAGCACACATGAACTCACAGGCATGTCATAGTATACACAACGTTGTAGGAGGAATTGACTTTCTTCTTCCATCACATAGGGCCTAAGGATGGCAGCAAACACCTTTTACCAGCTGAGCCAGCTCACTGGCCTTTTTGTTTTTAACTGTTAGGATCCTTTTGAAAATATTTTACATATTTCTATAATGAGATTCTTCTTTGTTCAGAAACTGTACATTTGGTCTTTTGTAACGTCGTATATCTCAGAATAATTACTATACTTTCTTAAATTTACTATTTTTAAAGTTTCATTTATTTTGTGTTTTTGTGGGGTGTGTGTGTGTGTCTGTGTACAGATTGCAGGAATCAGCTTCCTCTTCCTACCATGTGGGTCCTTGGAATTGAATTCAGGTCATCAGGCTTGACATCAAATGCCTTTCCGTACTATCCAGTTTCTCCACTGAGTTTTCGATCTCAGAGATTCTCTGATCCACTATGTCAGTCAGACTGTGTTCAGAGCTTTTATTTGCTGTATTGTGGTTTTCATTCCCACTGTTTCCGATTGGGTTTTCTTCAGTATCTGCTGAGCTCCCCTTCTCCATCACCTTCCTTCCTTCGTTCTGCTGTTTGTGCCTTTGGACATTCTTACAATCATCTCTCGAGTTCTCTAGGGTTCATCTAGCTCATTCTTAGTGGGTACCATTGCTGTATGACTGGAAGTTTTGGAGGAGCTATGTTAAACCTATGAATGTTACAATTAAGTAGTAAAGAGAAGAGGGGATAAGGATGTAAGAAAGTATGTGTGAGGTGGGTACTAAGTTTTTCTCTGAACACTGGGTGGTGAGACCTAAGAACAGCTCAAATGCTGAGTAAGCTACAAACAAGAACCATGATGAGACACAGGTGATCTGGACCAGCAGGTTGTTCTTTAGTGACAGGGTTCTGAGATGAGAAGATAAAATAATAGGATTAGAAAATAAAGTAGATGGGAAAGTTGGACTTAAGTACAGCATCTGATACAGTTTCCAGGGGAACAGTCGGACAAAGTCAGCAGGAAGGTAATCAAGCAGTGTGACCCAGAGGGAATGAACACAGGATAGCTCAGTCAAGTGTGTCACATATCTAGGGCTCCTAATAACCACACCCCTCAAAGAGTGGGAAAATTGAGTTCCCAGAATTGAAAACCATAGCTTCCCTAAAAACCATGGCTCCAGCGTGTTTTTGGTTTTAGACAAGGAACCAAGTTCCTTCTCATATATCAAGGCTTCAGGAAAAGTCCTGGACTGGCATGGCCCCCAATACACATGCAAGAGTGGAGATGAAGCCCTAGAAAATAACAAATGAAAAGGTACTTACGGAGTGGGTTTGCAGGCACAGCTGCACTGATGAGAGAGGTAAGGTTCTTGGATCCCTCCAGCCCCAGAGGCTCATTGGTGCAGAGTGAGGGAGCAGGAATTGTAACCTTTGTCTTTAGCCTCCTTGTTCCCTGTGCTCCTGGAGTGTGGGAGCAGAGGCTTGTGGGTCCTTCCTGGTACTTCCTTTAGAGCCCTACACCCCACCGTGGCTGCTTCTGGTTGCTGTGTCTGTAGGTATGAGGAGCTGCACTTCCTTTGCAATTTCTGCTTTTTCCCTGAAGTTTCCACTTCATCCACACCCACCCTACCTCACCAGCATTCTTCAGTACTCACCCGGGATACTCCAGAATTAAAAATAAAGGCAGCATTTAAGCTTATTAACATGTTCTAGAGGTGTTTCCTGCCTTCTATCTAAACATTAAAAGCACTTAGGCTGTTTTAGAAGCATTGTTAGAGTCCTACTTTGTGGTTTCACTGGTTTGGGATGCTATATGAAGGTTGGATTTAGGCCAATCTCTGGTTCATTTTAAAACTGAAGTTTGAAGATTTTTGTCTGTTGCCCCACCCCCATTTGCCTCTCTGATGTCATCTCTCCCTCCCTTCTTTTGTACTGGGATGGAGCCCTAGTGCATGCTGGGTGATTGTTATACCACTGACCTTCATCTCCAGCCCATGAACACTATGGATTAGCAGTTTACTTAGTGTTTTGAACATTTAAGTAAAACTGAATGTTTAGGTGTGATTTTGATGTTGTTCCTGTAACAGCAGAGGTTAGATGATGACCCTGTGTGGTTTAGAAACCAGAGAGGTAGCAGTTGTTCTTGTGGAAAAGTTCACACAGTGCAATGAAATACTCTAGCAACTTGGAAAATGATTTTTAAATTTGTAATTCTTACTGGAATATTAAGATGGTTGTTTGCTTGTTAATTTTCAGTCCTATGGTTTTTCTTTCTTTTTTCTTTTTTTTTCCCCCACTTCATAGTGTTTCTGAAAGCATCACTGGTAATTTTTAAAGCAATCCAAAGCGTGTTTCTTCTTAGTCTTGACACTTAAACCTAATTGTGTTCTTAAAGTAAATTTTCTCTCTGATTCCTTTAGAACTGAAGTTGGGAGAGCTGCTTCATGATAAACTGTGAGTATTGCTGTGGTAATAGTGTCAGATTTTCATCTTTTTCCTCAGGTAGAATATTCTTTGAAGTCCAAGTAAATTCATGATTCAAATGAGTTATAAATACAATTTCTATTTCAGTTTGAGTGAGCTATCTTGAGTCACTGATCTGGTTAAGATATGAAGCGTCAAACTGTCAAGACCCTTTCCATGAAGATGGACATACTGAATGTGGGATTTTTGAAGAAGGCTATCAGTTGTCTAGTGAGGTAGATTTATCGATGATTTAATGCTGGTCTGGAATACAATTGAAGATCTCCAAGTGAACCAAAGGGAAGGAAATCCTGGCCTATATTTTTACCTCACTCTGCTGCTGCAGACATGCTGTGGCCTGGTTACTTCCTAGTTAGGACAACAAAGTCTTGAATTAGCAAGTGAATAAATTTAGACAGTATTTGCTGGGGGAACGAGGAGAGGCTGAAATCTGCTCTTAAAACCTTACTGTGTTAAGAATCATCTAGAAAGCTTTAAAAATCCCTGACTGGATCCAGAATTTTATATTTAAGTGAGTCAACTTGAGACTAGAGTTAGAATTTCCAACAGCTTACCAAGTCAGACAAGTTGCTGATTCACATTGAGAACTTAGGCTATTTCTACAGTTGCTTTTTTATAGCCTTTTAGATTTTTGAAAGGAGAGATTTTGTTTGCTTCTTTTGCAGGTTTAGAACTTTAATCTGATTTATTTAAACATTTGGATTTTCCCATGGGATGAGTGACTTTTCTCAAAAGCATTGACTGTAGTTTCCATGAGTGTGAAATTTCTTTTGCTTTATTTTCCAAAGAACCTGTTCATAGAGCTTCCCACTAGACTATGTGTTCTGGAATGTATTTATTCATTCTCACAGCAGTGCTTGGCAGTTGATGAAGCCATATTATTATATATTGGTTTTGTTGACCGAACTCTTTCTTGCATTCTTGAGGGCTTTCCTGTTTGACTTGAGGTCCTCATTAAAAAGTAATATTTTGGTTAGTAGTTTTAGGATCTGGTCAGCATGAACACTGTCTTTACTGTACTGTAGGCAGGTTGCCAAGAGTATCTTTTGTTTTTTGTTTTTTGTATTTGTTATTATTTTTCAAGACAGGTTTACTCTGTGTAGCCCTGGCTGTTCTAGAACTCACCCTGTAGAAAGCAGAGATCTGCCTGCCTCTGCCTCTGCTTCTGGAGGGCTGGGATTAAAAGTGTACACTTCTGCTGCCCAGCTTGTCACCATATCTTAAACTGAGTATAACATTAGCATCATGGTGAAAGTTTGTCTTCATAAAGTTGATTTTGTTCTTTTAGAACTCAGAATTGAACACAAGCTCTTTACCACGGTGTTACACCCTCAGTCCTTAAAGCACTTTATATATATATGTATATGTATATGTCTATCTTCCTGTTGCTCTTTAGTATATGTGCTGCCATAGTGAGCCCGAGCCCTGTGTTGACGGAGTAAGAGAAGTGGCTCAGAGTGTTGCAGTGCTTGTCAGTCTGATCGGCTTAGATCAGCTCCTTTTCCTCTGCCTCTCTCTCGAGGCGTATCTGTCTTACTAATTAGTGTTCAGTGTGTGATAACTATCTTTGTCCATGGAGAACAACCAGAAGTTCTGGATTGTTTTGCGTTATGTAATTGCTAAAATTTTGGACTATGTAAATCAATTATCTTACCATTAAGCTATGAAGAAATGGAGCCAGAAGAGGGAAGATAGCTCAGTTGGTAAAGTGTTTGCTTTGTGAACATGAGGACCTGGGTTTAATCTTCAGATAGCTGTAAAATTTCTGCATTAATTTGTAATCTCAAAATGGGGAGGCAGAGACGAAAGCGTCACTGTGGTTGCTGGCTGGCCACCCAGCTTTGTTAGTGAGCTCCAGGCCAAGGAGAGCTGTCTCTCAGGAGCCCTCATGCACATGCAGGCAAGCATGTATGCATGTACAAATGTGTATACACACGAATGTGCATAAACATGTTTGGAAACACAAGCACTGATATATACAAAAAACATACATGGAAAATGAAAAAAATTTACACATAACATTCTGAAAGTCAAAGAAAATTATTTAAGGAATGTCATTTGACAGGAATTGATCTCTTTTTTCCACAAGCGGTTGATCCATGTCCTGCTGAGAAAAATATAATGATAATTTATTTTTTTTCTTCCAAAGAGCATGTAAAATAATTTGTAGTTTGTATAGCAAGTTAGTGAATATTTGTGCTAACTGATGATTAGTTGAAACAGAAGTTTTAGCAAATTATACACACAATACAAATAAATACATAGAATACTGTAGTTGCTAAAAACACTGTGATAATGTTTGTTGTAGAAATCTGGGTTCAAAAGTAGCTTGTGGGTTCATGTGTTTATAGGTTTGGTCTTTTTGAAGCCATGTCTGCTATTGAAATGATGGATCCCAAGATGGATGCTGGTATGATCGGAAACCAAGTGAATAGAAAAGTTCTCAATTTTGAACAAGCTATCAAGGTAGTTATTGTATTTTTTGTGTGTCTCTGGCTTTTAAGAAAATACCTATATTTAACGTTAAAATGTGCTTAATATCAAAATTACAAAAGCTGTTCAACTGTATTTTTTACAAGCTTCTCAGACATAAGAATTAGCATCTAAAGCAGGCATGATGGAACATTCCTGTTGTCCCAGCACTTGGGAGTGAGGCAGGAGGATCAGAAGACCAGTCTCAGTTATATGGTGACTCTGAGACCATGCTGGGATTCATGAGACCTTGTTTTGTTTTGTTAGAATATTTAGTTTTCAGTCTCAATCAAAGCTAGAAATTAATGATGTGAGGTCCTCATTATAAACTTGCTTTAGTTGTCCATTTCTGTATTCTTTGAGTTCAGTTTGAAGGTATTTGTGTTTATATACACAATGGTTAACTCAGATTGCTTTTCTGCCATTGTGTACTGAGATGCTGAGTTAGGAGAGCTGCTGTGGGGTCCAAGCTACAGAGTGAGGCTGTTTCGTCAACAGAAAATTAAAACAAAGTAAATGAAATAAATAAGCAAAACTGGTTTTGAGCCAGTAGGTAGCATATGCCTGTCATTCCAGCCTGGGCAGTGTAATTCAACTGTGCTTTAGAAATGCTTGCCAGTTTGACTTCCTCCCTCCCTCCCTCCCTCCCTCCTTCCCTCCCTCCCTCCCTCCCTGCCTGCCTGCCTGCCTGCCTTTCTCCCTCCTCCCTTTTCTTCATTCCTTGAGACACAGTCTCTTGTAATCCACATTGGAACTTAACGTGCTTTGTTGCTTATTAGGAACTTAAACTCCTCTTCCTCCTGACTCCACAAGCGCTGGCCTCTTGAGACTTGAGAAACACCATATTTAGGGAGCTTGGCCTTTTTATCATAAAGACCTTTATTGTTTCAAATTAGACTTTGATTTTTTTATTCAAGATTTAAGACAAATTAGCAAAGACTTATTTAAGATATGTGGTTTCAAATTAGACTTTGATTTTTCTTATCTAAGATTTAAGACATAAATTAGCAAAGACTTATGGTTTCTTCAATTATGTACTAGAATAAAGCTTGACAGAGTGCTCATGTCTCAGTGATGTGGTAGTACAGGCCTGTAAGCTCTGCTCTTGTGAGGGAGAAGCAGTAGGATCACGGTCCCCAATCGACCCGGGCTCCAGATGGCTGCTGCAGCCAGAACAAGAAACAGGATTTTGTTCCTCAGAACAAAACATTAAGTTGGTGTTTGGGTCCTGTCAGATAGATAAGTTAGTGTTTTCTTTGGGTTATTTTTTTTTTTAAATAAATACCTAATTTTAAACTTAAACTTGAAAACACAACTGTACGTACAGCTTTTTCCCTGTAATTTTCTGTTATTTGCACTCTCCTTTTTAGGATGGCACCATTAAAATTAAAGACCTCAGCCTGCCTGAACTGATAGGAATAATGGATACCTGTTTCTGCTGTTTGGTAAGAAATAAAACAGGACTGTTGACTGACTAAGCTGTGGCCTACCTGATGGTTTGAATTAAGGTGTATGCACCATGGTGAATATAAAACAGTGCAGTGCTGGGGCTCGCTCAGAAAGCAGACCCAAGACCCATAGGCTAGTGAGCCTCGGGACACCTTGCTTCAGCTTCTGATGGCACTGCCGCCCTCACAGGATCTGCTAACACGTGCTGTGGCTTTGTGAAGAGAAGATTACAGCCATTATCCAAAATACTCTTGTTTTGTTTTCAAGTTATCAGGAAATTGTACTTAAGGTTCCATGATGAGCACAGATGAAGCAGAGGGAGTGTGGAAGGCTTTGGAGCTGGTTGCTGCTCTAGGATAAGTCGTCAGGACCTGGCTGTCCTCTGCTACAGAGTATCCTAGTGACCTGTCTGCGCTGGATGCATATCTTTTCTGGGCAGGGTTGTTTAATTGTAAAAAAAAAAAAATTCTGGCTTTTTGTAAGATTTGTTGATGTGTCATTGGGCACACACTGGAAAGGGAATGTCAGCAGCACATGCACACTAGCTGTGACATAGACTGTTCATATTAGAGGGTCCAGCATTTTATTATAGTGCCTACGGCTACATTGCTGACAGAGGCACAGCCAGAGTTTTGTCTACCTAGAAAACATTTCTTTATTACCTTTTAGCAGTATGCTATTCCTGAAGGAGTAGGAAGGGCCAGGAAGGGTTACTGGGAATAGATTTCATTGTAGAACTGTTTGCTTTTGAATGCTACATAGTTTTTCTACTTTAATTGGGCACTAAGATGTTGTAGACTGGAATATTGGGCTGAAGAATGCCTCTCATCGATGGGGAGGCACTTGCAGTGCTGACGGAGCACTGCAGTTTGAGCCTGTAGAGCACTAGCTTCATGTTTCCTGTTTCCCAGCAGTGTGTAGACTCATTCTACATAGACTTCTTGAAAATTTTAGCTAGTGAAAGCAAGTTCTTAGTTCTGTCTTCTGTGACCTCCTTTTTAATGATCTTTTCGATCTCATGATTAACTGTACTAATATGAATCTAGGACTCACTGGCTCAGTTTAGACTTTGCAAACCCTGTGTACCACCCTCTCTCAACAGATCACATGGCTGGAAGGCCATTCCTTGGCACAGACAGTGTTTACATGCCTTTACATTCACAATCCAGACTTCATAGAGGATCCTGCCATGAAAGCTTTTGCTCTGGGAATCTTGAAGATCTGTGACATTGCAAGGGAAAAAGTAAACAAAGCTGCTGTTTTTGAAGAGGTAAAGAAATCTAGAAGCTCATCAGCTTCTTACTGTGCCGTAGGCAAATGATTTGGGATGCGTGTTTTGGTCCACATGTATAACTAAGGAATAATTATTTTAAAAATTGCTTTTGCCCTGTGTGGCACGTGTCTGCAGTCCATCCTTAGAACACAGAAGCAGAAGGGGCCAGCCTGGGCTATACAGTGAGCTGCTGTTGGAGGTGAACATTGCCACCTCTGGTGGTGCACACCTGTCCGTTCCGACTGTGGGGAAGCTAAAGCAAGGGGCTCTCTCTGGAAGCTGTTGTAAATACTGACAGTGTAGCAGCTATGTTGTGCGGCTCTCAAGAAAGCTTTCATACTCTTCTGCACTCATAAATCCTGTTCACATTCAGTCCATCAGTCACTGCTCTCCGGCCACATGACATAAAAGGGAAGGTCAGGAAACAGCAATGTGTAATGTATAGTAGACAGGGTTTTTTTTCCTCCTGTCTGGTCTGAGTATCCCAAGGAAGTGGCAGGGAAAACTTTCTTGTAAGAAACTAGGGTGTGGAGAGATTACTACTGGACTCCAAGTACTGTACTGTATGAGCTGTATGTACGTCTGTACTGTATGTGCTGTGTGTGCTTCTGTACTGTATTGCTGTGTTATATACGTCTATATTGTATGTTTTGTGTTATGTGTTTCTGTACTGTATGTGCTGTGTTATGTGTTTCTGTCCTGTATGTGCTGTGTTATATACGTCTGTACTGTGTGTGCTGTGTTATGTGTTTCTGTACTGTATGAGCTGTGTGTGCTTCTGTACTGATGGTGTGCTATATGTCTATAGGGAGTGGCACATGCCTTTTATCCCAGAACTCAGGAAGCAGAGGCAAGCAGATCACTTAGTTCTAAGCCAGCCAGGGCTACATAGTGTGTTGTCCCTGCCCCCACCAGCACCAATAAAGAGAGAAAGAGGGGGGGGGGGGAGCAAGATAGGACAGTTGTGGAAGGGGAGGGTTCATCTGCTCAACAGGGATGAGAGGTGGCAGTAACTTAAACTAGAGAGAGCTGTGAAGTGGGTGAGAAGTGATTGGGCTAAACTTGGAAGTCAAACATGCAGGTTTTCTTCTGCATGTGGTGGGGAGGTGGAGGTAGGAGGCCGCCTGGTAAATGTTAGGAGAGTGGACATCAGAGGTTCTCTCTGGACATTGTAAAGCTTGGGTAGTGGAGGTCTATGTAAAAGTAGAGGGTGTACACTGAACCCGAAGGATAAGCTGGCTTTGAAATTCTACTTGAGGTTTTTTAGCAGATCCTGGTACATGCATCTTACACTACTCAGTTTTATAAAGCAGGAGCATGGTTTGAGCATTTTCTTTTCCTCCTGATGTAGTATTCTCTTCTTTCTCTGAGGTACACTAACTGACATGACTTGAGTGCTGAGTGTTTTTACTAAGCATCCCAGAATTCTTTTGTGGGTATGATTATCTTTGTAACTGCCCGTCACTTGGGCTTCTCTGTATGTTTGTAGAAACGATAATGTAGGGGAAGTCCTCCACCAGATAATGTGAACTTCATTCTTCAAACTGAGACGAACGCCTTCATTGTCTCATCAGTGAAATAATTAAACATTTTGTTGGGGGACCTGGAGATCCATGCCATTTTGTTGTTGTTTGTTTGCTTGTCTAACCCTGGACTATGAAATGTATTTTGCTGTTTCTATGAGTAACGCTACTTGAGAATGCTTAACCTCTAGACCACGAACAAGCAGCTAAAGGCAAGGACAGATAGCAGCATTAGTATCGGAGTGTTATGCTTACAAGGAGGAGGCCTTTAGCTGTATAATGGCAGTATTGAGACATGCTGGCTGGCATTTTATCTCTTCTAAATAGTGACTCTGTTAGGGGAATATGTGTGGTGCTGCTATTGAAGAGCATACTTACTCCTTCTTTGTATAGGAAGATTTCCAGTCAATGACATACGGATTTAAAATGGCCAACAGTGTGACAGATCTTCGAGTTACAGGTATAAACTATTCACAACAGTAATTAGTAAGTTTTGCGTTTTGATTTGTTATAAAACTTACTGTTCTCATTCTAGGAATGTTAAAAGATGTGGAAGATGATATGCAAAGGAGAGTGAAGGTATGTCTCCCTTTTCTTTGGTTTAGGGCTTGTGCTGTTTTGTTTTTAAGAGCAGGTTTGTGTAGCTCTGGCCAGCCTGGAAGTCACCAGGCTGTGTTTGAACTCATTTGAGCTGCTGGCCTTGCCTCCTCGATGCTACGTTTACAGGCATAAACCCAGCAGGCTCAGGCAGGCCGGTTTTAAAAAAAAAAAATGATAGAGTTTTTAATGGTGATAGTGAATTTTTTTCTTTTAGGTTTTTTTTTTTTTTTAAATTTTTTACCTTTATTTTATGTGTGTTGGTGTTTTGCTTACATGTATGTCTGTGTGAGAGTGTCAGATCTTAAGAGTTACAGGCAGTTGTGAGCTGCCATGTGGCTACTGGGATTTGAATCCCAGTCCTCTGGAAGAACAGTTAGTGCCCTAACTGCTAAGCCATCTCTCCAGCACCAATGATAGTGATTTTTATTGTAAATTGGTTTAAAATGGGTAGTAACATATTATGAGTCAGATACTTCGCTTCTGTTATTTTATTGTTTTGCTTTTGTTGTTTTAATACCTGTTCATTTCATGATCTTTCTAATTTATATACAAATACATGCATAAAACATTCATGGGAAAAAGAAAAATACTGGACACTTTGTTTTGTCAGATTTTTTTCCTTAATAATAGGTTCCTGTATATGCCTAATAAAGTAACTTAGTTCTTTACTTATTGTCTGGGGCCGTATTTGTCTAAATTTACTTTATTTTTTAATTTTAGAGTACTCGAAGTCGACAAGGAGAAGAGAGAGACCCAGAAGTTGAACTAGAAGTAATTGCCCATCTTTTCTGTAGCTAATGTCAGAGAAGCCGTCTCTCAGTGCTGTGTCTCTTTGAGCTGCATTGTAATCCATGGAAGCCCCTTGAGGTGTTTTTTTAGCAACTGGATGTTGCAAAGGACTCAATTTCACTTGCATTCTTATATAGAAAGTTATAATACAGATCTTGAATATCTGATTTCAAAACTTAAGTGTTCCTGGGAGGCAGGAACTGGAAAAAAAAAAAAAGATCACTTGTAGATCTTGTTTCAAAACTTAGTAAACATCAGACTTTTCCATATTATCAAAAGTTCCTGAACCTCTCAACTTTTGTAACTGCTAACTGTTTGTTGAGTTAATAGTGTAAGTTCTGACCTTGGGTTAAAGCCAGTCTGTTGTTCTAAAGTACAGTATAGCTTCTTCTCTGTTTCAAAGGAGCAGGCTTTGTTTACTACGGCTTTGGTGGCTTGTTTTGTAGGCATTTTCAACACTTGAGTAGAGGCCTGATCACTGTAGTGAGCTGTTTTGCAGGCTGTCCTTTGCAGGCCCTGCCTCTTACCGCACTCCTTGTCTTCCCAGCACCAGCAGTGCTTGGCGGCGTTCAGCAGAGTGAAGTTCACCCGAGTGCTGCTCACAGTGCTCATGGCCTTTACTAAGAAAGAGGTGAGAGAATCCCTGTAACAGGTCAATTGTAGATGGCTGTTCTCCTGTTCTCACGGCTCTCTGTACTTACACTACAGCCATACTAATGCTTCGGTGAAGCGTGATAATAGCTTTACAGTCTATTCTATAACACACTGACATGTCTTCTGGATAGATAAAAACTCTTTTCAAGTTATTATTTTTTCCTGGATTCCCTCTACCCCATATTTGTGAATAACTGTAGATTATTGGAATTTTTCCCTTTTTATATTTAACTGTGTTTTCTTTTTTTTTGGGGTGGGGGTTGGGGTTGTTTCGTTTTCAGACAGGGTTTCCATGGCTGGCCTGGACCTCATTTTGTAGACCAGACTGGCATCAAATTCACAGATTTTCCTGCCTTTGCCTCCCAAGTGCTGGGATTAAAGGCTTGTGTCACCACTCCCAGCTATTTTTTTTTAACACATCAAGTAAGATATAGATTTAAGGGGGACCTTTGTCTGCTGTTAAGGACTTGAGCATCCTGCAATGCTGCATTAAGTGAACAAGTGAGGACCCGTGCATGCATTGGACCGTAGTACCGTTGTAGGATCTCCTCGTCGATGTGTACCTTTCAGTGAAAGTGTGTAAGTGTTTGGTGATTTGTTTGCTAGACCAGTGCTGTTGCAGAGGCTCAGAAACTGATGGTCCAGGCAGCAGATCTTCTTTCTGCCATTCACACCTCATTGCACCACGGCATCCAGGCTCAGAATGGCACTACCAAAGGAGGTAATTCTCCAGCTTTGCTTACTTGTATTTTCTTATTTTCTGTCCAAAACATTTAATACAGTTAGCTCTGACTTTCATTTAAGTCAGTCTGTCTGGACTTTGGGATGTTTCTGCTGAATACTTAAGAGTGCTGTAGACTTGTTTGCAGATTTAGTCTGCTGAAAACAGGAGGCAGATCTTGGCCTTATCTTGTATCTCACTGTTGGACTCTGTATGTACCCTGTCTTGTGTTTGTGCTGTGATGCCAGGGGTGACTGTCGTTCATCATCTCCTTCCTTTACTTTCCTCACTCCATGAGGCAGGCTACTGTTCCTGAGGCTCACTTATTCACAGGTGCCTTTCTTTACACTACACTGGAATTGTCCATGAGATTCTGAATACTCATAGGAAAAGAGTGCTTGGCATGTTGGTGGCATTCATATCTTATATGTGAAATAAGCTTCAACAGGAATAATACACATCTGCTAACTCAACGTTTCAGGGTGTACAGCAGTGCTGATTATCCCTAAAATTGATGAGATGGTATTTGTAGTCTTAAATTATTGAGGTAAAAACTATCCACAGCTCTGTTGTTTTGGTTTTTTGTTTTGTTTTGTTTTTTCTGGGTTTTTTTTTTGGCTGGAGTTAATTTTTCTTTGGTTTGTGTGTTTTGAGTCAGGATTTCTCTGTAGTCCTAGCTGTCCTGGAACTCAATTTGCAGACCAGACTTGCCTCAAACTCAGAGATCTATCTGCCTGTCTCCCTCTGTGGATCCTGGGATTCAGAGTGTGCACTACCACTGCCTGTCAAAATGATTTTTAAGCAGTTCAGATGTGTATGGCATAATGATATCCCTGAGTGAACTGTAAATGGGAACAAAGCCTTTCTTCTGGTTTTTCCACATAAAATGAGAAAGACAGTAAATGTGCTCAGGAATGGGATCTGTGTGTAATCTCCCACATGTGATGGGAGACAGTAAATGTGCTCAGGAATGGGATCTGTATGTAATCTCCCACATGTGATGGGTTTATAAAACAGCTTTCAGAGAACTGAAGAATAGGTATAGCTCAGAAGTTAAGGGTACTGGCAGCTTTTTCAGAGGGGCTTCCCTACACTGACATGGCAGCTCACGACTCCTGTAACTCTAGTCTTTTTGGGAGCTGACACCCCACTTCTGGACAACAAGGGCAGTGCACACACATAGCACATAGGCATATAAGCAGACAAAACTGATACACATAAAACAGCATTCAAAGAGTCAAAAGCTATCTGAGTTTTCTGTTGTGTCTTAGGAAACCCTGGACTCTTGCAGGACTCCCTTAGGACAGTATATTGTACAAAAAGGAGGGTAAACAAAACTTGGGGACAGATGAGAGATTAGAGAGATGGCTCAGAGGGTAAGAGTGCTTACTGACTGCTCTCGCAGAGGATCTGGCTTTGATTCCCAGCACCTTACGTGGTGGCTCACAACTACCTGCACCTCCAGTCCCAGGGGTCTGATGCCTTCTGACCTCTGTGGGCTCCTGAATGCATATGGCTCACATAAATTCATACAGGCACACATCCATACACATAAATAAAATAGGAAAACCCTTCTATGATAGTAAAAAGTCAGGCTGTATTTTCCATAGAATATTGAGGTGGCAGTGGATAGGACTAATTTAATGAAGGAACAGTCAATATAATGTCGGGTGAAGCAAGGGGAGCAGGGTCATCACTAGGCAGTGAGAATTATAACCCTTTGGAGTTGTTAACTGGAACTGCAGAGATGGTTCAGTGGTTAAGAACACTGCTCTTCCAGAGGTCCTAAGTTCAATTCCCAGCAACCACATGGTGGCTCACAACCATCTGTAATGGAATCTGATGCCCTCCTGGTGTGCATGAAGACAGCTACAGTGTACTCACATACATTACATAAATAAATCTTTAAAAAAAAAAAAAAAGAGTTGTTAACTGATGAAGCGAAAGGTAGATGAAGCACCACAGTGAGACAGGAGAGCTGTCTTCAGAGTGGTACGGTTAAGTCACTGTTTCCTGAGAGAGCGTAGTATCAGGAGGAAGACTGTGACTGGAATATGCCTTTGAGGATGGTGTGGTTGCCAAGTACAGATGTCCACTGCGCAGGTACAAGATGAGAGGAAAGCTTGCGGGTAAGGGGTTTCATCCAAGAACCAGCAGCTATGTCGGACACATATAAGAATGATTCATCTAAGGAAGTGCTGGGCAGGGAGAAAGCCCAGGCCTGGGGAGCATGTGCAAGGAAGGAGGTAGATGAAAGTGGCACAGTGCTCCTTGGGTATTGCAGCCCGTCAGTCTTGTTTCTAATTCTTCACAGTGCAGTTGTGAAGCCTTAAGTTTTCTCTCGCTGACATGTGAAACTGTAAGGTATAGCTTGTTAATGAGCAGAGATTTGGATCTATTGCTTCTTCAGGACTGTATCTATTTCAGTTTCCATGTTGGGAAAGAGCTGGAGTGGACACTAGTGTGACAGTGATAGTGTAACCATGGTTCTACTCTGGGATCCTCTAGTCTCCCCTTGTGATCATCTCCATTAAACTACTTCAGATGAGTCACATGGTGTAGTACAAGGAGTAGGGGGATTACTTCAAAACAGCAGTGACTGCACTGTGAAGTTGTGGGAGTGGACAATGACCCAAGAGGCGATTGCTCCTGTCTGTTCTCGGCTTTTGGTTTTTCTGTGCTCTCCAGAGCAGTTTTCTCTTAGGGCCTTTGTTCAGTGCAGGCGGTCAGCAGCTGTATTGTCTTGACTCTTGCAGGAGGGCTCAGTGATGCAGATCGTATACTCTGTTGCAGTCCACAGCATCTCCCACTGTTAGGAGGGTCTCTGCACTTAGAACTGGTCAGCTCGTTGTTCATCAGTGGCCGTGCAGACAGCTCCAGGAGTCGGCGCTCCTCTCAAGGTGGAGCTCTGACTCATCTTGCAGCCCAAGCCTTTGTGGAAGTCCTGCTGTTACAGTCTCTGGCTCTAACCTCAGCCACCACCATGTAGCTAGGAAGTACACTTTGACGTTACTGAATCTCATTAGAATGTATGCGTAGATACATAAATTAGTTGTAAGTTATAAAATTAACAGATTTTTGTGATTAGAATTTGGAAATGCCTTTAAAAATTGAGTTATATATATATATCTATTTATATATTTAATAGTTCTCATCTTAAAATTAAAAAAAAAATGGAAATGTTACTTTCCTCTTTCTGTTCTTTAGACCATCCAATTATGATGGGTTTTGAGCCCCTTGTTAACCAGAGATTACTTCCACCCACCTTCCCTCGCTATGCAAAAATAATTAAAAGAGAAGAAATGGTCAACTATTTCTCAAGATTAATAGACAGAATAAAAACTGTCTGTGAAGTCGTGAACTTACCAAACTTACACTGTATCCTGGTGAGTATGCAATGATGTTCTGGAGCTCTGGTGTAGAGACAGGATAGCCTGTCGTTGAAGGGACGGACTGACTAGCAGCACAGACTAACACTGGGGTGGTGTGTGCATACACATACCACAGGTAACTCATGAGGACTTGATACATTCTTAGAAATTAAGAAGCTAAACTACAGTATTTAGTAAATCACCCAAAGGTTAGGAATAGGTTTTGATAACTGGATTCTGCCTTCAAAATAATTTTTCTAATGAGGGAGGGAGGGAGGGAGGGAGGGAGGGAGGGAGGGAGGGAGGGAAGGAGGGAGGGAGGAGTGTGTGTGTGTGTGCAGGCACATAGAAAAGAATCTTTTTAAACATCATAGGGGGCATTGCCCTAGGGCCTGAAACATGCTTGCGGTCTACCATAGCGCTGTGTTCCCATCCCCTTTAAATTTGTTTGATTTTGAAATAGACTTGTCATTAAGTTGCTCAGACTGACGTTGAATGACTCTGTAGCTCAGGGAGGCCTTGAACGTGTGACTTCCTGCCCCAGCCTTCCAAATAGCTGAGACTTCTGCTTGTGCTGCCTGTACATTTTACTGTTCTTACATATGAATATGGGATCATGGTGCTTGGTAACCTGTTTATTGTTCTAAGGAAAGAAAACTTCTGTACTTTTTAATCTAAGTAAATATGCATATTTCTACATTATTGAAGACAAATTCTAACTATAGACTTATGACATAATATTTTTTTAGTCTATTTATATCAAATTACATTTAGGTCATTCTCAGTGTTTTGCCTTTGTAACCTTTATATGTGACTATAGAACCTATGCTTCCTTTACTAAGTGAAAACATTTGTACAATTAGAAGCCCTCATACTCTGTAACATGTAGGAAGAACAGAGCCAAAACTCAGGGGTGAGGAGCACCAGAGAGACCAAAGCAGAAGCTTGGGTTATGGGCTAGCCTGGGCTGTGTAATGAGACCCTATCTCAAGGCAAAGCATAACAAACAGTACTAAATAAAAGAAAGGTTTGTTTTGAGAATGTTATTATACAACAGTTGGTTCCCATACATTTTTACAAAATTGTTGTATGCATAAGTCAGATATTTTTTTCTTAATACTTAAGCCTAGTGCTCACAGTATTCCTAGGTTTTTGTTTTTCTATAGTTATTTATTGCTCTTTTTTATGCACATTAGAATAGTGATTATCAGTTTACCTTTGACCCATCTGTTCTGTGTCCAGTGTAACTCATTCCTAGAGACATACAGATGCAGCCGAGCAACCCCTTGCTCTCCTGTACTCCTCCCCAGGCTCTCTGCTTTCTTCAGTAGAGGGAGGTCGGAGCAGGCCTGAGCTGTGGGACTGGAGAGCTTAGGAAGGAAGGAAGGAGCTGAATGCATGCCTGAAAGGCTGCAGGCAGTGAGGTGACTGGAGAGGAAGTGTGGCCGAGGCCACATGGATAGAGAGGGCTGGGGGTCGGAGGGTGGGGATGTGATAGTCTATCTATTACATAGGAAGATAGGAAGCAAACCTGTCGTTGTTGAGGTTTGAGTCGAGTGCCAGGTGGTCAGGTGTGCTTACGTATAAGGAAAATAAGCCAGATTGAAAGGTACACTCTAGGCTCAGTGAGAGACCTAGTATCAAAGGTGGAGAGCCGTCAAAGAGGAGCCCAACAGTCCTCTGGCTTTCATATGCATTTAAAGCTGTGTGTACATTTGGACACACCTATACAGACATGCATATACAAGAGTGTATTTGTTATATTATTTTTAACTTGAAAAACTTGAAACATTTTAAATATTCAGTGGTGACTATTCACTCTGAGATGGGCAGAATAAATGCCATTCAGCCACTGGGCAGTATGTTTCATGAATGTCAGTGTTGTGAATAGTATTTAAAAGATATCCTGGCACAGGTTCTTTCCTGCCTTTGACCATCTATGTTCCAGAATGAAACACTACATAGCTTCATATTTTAATCTGCCTCAAGCAGCACAATAGCTGGGCAGCTGCCTACCCTCTATGCTGTAAGAATCTACTTCTCTAGCCAACCTACTCCATGTCAGTTTTAAAATGTAAGGGAAGGGTGTACATCCACTGCGTCCTCTCAATACGCAGAAGGTAGACTGTAGTAGACTGTCCACTGAAACATGGAGATTATGCACATGGGGTCCTGGCTAGTTTCATGTCAACACGAGCTAGAGGAAAGGAAGAAACCTCAACTGAGAAAATGCCTCCATGAGACCCAGCAGCAGGACATTTTCTTAATTAGTGATTGATGGGAGAAGATCCAGCCTATGGTGGGTGATGCCACCCATGGGCTGGTGGTCCTGGGGTCTATACGAAAGCACACTGAGGAAGCCAAGAGCAGCAGGCAGAGCCCCTGCATCAGCTCCTGTGTCCAGGTTCCTGTGCTGACTTTCGTCAGTGATGGATTGTGATGTGGAAGCATAAGCCAAATAAACCCTGTCTTTCCTCCCCAAGTTGCTTTTGGTCCAGTTTAATCACAGCAATAGTGGCCTAAGACACATGGAATATAAATAGCTGAAGAAAAGCGAAGGGTGTTCATGCTTAGAATTTAGATTGAAGACGAGAACTCAGCAAAGGAACTAGAGTGATGGTTTATAAAGAGAGTAAGTGTAACGGAAGAGTAGAGATTTGTTTACTTTCTCTTAAAGGAATTAACACTGCACATGAGTGTACATACAGCGCTGCATTCTAGGCCTCATAACTAGAGGGAATAGCAGTTACAGGAGAAAAGAAAACACTGCTTAAGCAGGTGGGACTTAGATGACTGCCCTCCCTCCCAGTCTCCTTCCTCCTCTCCGGGCTCCAGTCTCCCTTCCTCTCACGTGTTTAAAGCATGTTTCATAAGAGATTGGCATGTCAGAGTCCAGCAGTCATACAGCTTTGTTCTGATGGTTTGCACTGTGACAGGCTTCTCAAATGCCCTCTGTTATCAGTGAGTGCTGCGCTCAGGAGGATTCACTCTGCTTTGGAGACTGACAGGGACAGCTGGCTGCTGGAGGATACAAGCTTTCCATGGTGGCATCACCTGGGAACACATATCTCTTACCTTTTGTTCTCAGGCCAGCCTGCAGTATTGTAGGCATTCCAGCACCATAGAACTGTCTATAACAATTTCAGATACTAAAATTCATGCATATAAAAATTGGTAGGTTCAGAAAATAAGCTAATAAGTTAGCCAGTGTCTCTCAATCTTTAAGTGGTAATGTTTTTGTATATTTTCTTGTCTTTTCCCTCTTATATGAACCCATAATTCTTGTCTTCATCTAATATAAATCCAGTTACCTAGTTACTAATTCATTCCCTCCCTCCGTCTCTTTCTTTCTTTAATTCTTTTTTAAGGTGTCTTCATTATTTACGTTATGTGCTTGTGTTTGTCTGTGTGAGTGTGTGCACATGAACTTACTGTCCTTGGAAGCTAGAGGTGTCAGATCCCTCTGGAACTGAAATAAGAAGCAGTTGAGGTTGTGAGCTGCTTAATGTGGGTTCTGGGAACCATGGTTGGTTCTGGGCAAGAGCACTGTATCCTCTTAATTTCTGGACACTCTTTCTCCAGCTCACATGCATACTTAACTTCTTTTAACTGAGAGCTCCAGTCTGTCCTCAGTTGTTGATATTATTTTCTTGGTGTACAAATTTAAAGTGGTGTGCATATTATTTTGTTTTGTTTGGTTCTTGAAAAAGTTTTGTAGACTTTAAAGTTAACCTATTGGTATAATTAGACATTGTCTATATAACTGACCTGTAATTCTTTATCTTATTTTAACTATAATAGAATATTATTTCCAAAAATATACATTTTATGTGCAAACATCTCTGGCTTTTGTTTAACCTATTAATTATACTACTTTTTCTCTTTGTTTCTATTAGGATTTTTTCTGTGAATTTAGTGAACAGTCACCATGTGTTCTTTCAAGATCCCTGTTACAAGTAAGTTCCACTGTTTTGATGAACAAAAAATAGATGCTCTTAAAGGTGTTACAGAGAGACACCTGTACTGGACTTCATCTGCCTTAGCCTCAGTTAGGTGTGAACGCTGCATTTCTGAGCTGTCCCTTCTCACCGAAGTGCTGACACCACAAAACAAACCTCAGAAGCTTTGTAACAATTAAGATTGCACAAGATAACTATCTGACCATGTTTAGAATCAAGTAGGATTCAAGAAGAGGAAGTTAGGGGGAGAAAGAATTTAAATATTGGGAAATTAAATAACACTTTAAAGTAATTCCCAGGTCAGAGGTTTTTTTATCTGGGAAATTAGAAACTTTTTGAATTAAATGAACTGGCTGGATGCATGACTCTGTAGCTAAAGCACGTGCTACAGAAGCCTGATAGACAGGGCTTGTCTTCCTTGAGTCCACAAGATGACTGAGTGGCTGTCCCCAGAGCAAATTGTAGTGTGAGGCTAGCCACATTGATGAGCTCTGGGCTTGATTAAGAGACCCTGCCTCAGTGTATAAGGTGGAAGAACGAGTGATTCAATGTGGTTCCTGCTATCAACCTTGGGCCTCCACTTGTATGCTCACACATATGCATATGTGTGTATGCATGCACCCGTACACATGCAAACCATGCATCCATGTGTACTCAAACAAGAAAGTAGAAAAGGGGAGGGAGGAAAATGTTTGTTATACAACTAAAGTCCTTAGCTGTCAGTATTGAGTACTGTTTAAAGTTGAAAAGTGGTGCTGGGCTGGGAAGTATGGCTCAGTTAGTAGAGTGCTTGCTGCACACACATAAGAACTAGACCTGGATCCACAGAAGCCAACTGAAACGCAGGGGTTGCTGGCCAGCTAGCAACAGCTGAGGTTGCCCTCCACCTGCATGTGCATACCTCCCTCATCTGTACACAGAAACCAAGACAAACTATTAGTCATTTAAACCTCCAACTCAAGAAATAAAAGGGCAAACTGAGCAGTAAAGAAAAGGAAATAGCAAAGGTCAGAGCAAAAAGATATGAACCACAGTAGGGAAAACCAGTGTACCTAAAGGCTGGCTAGAGACAACAGGAGGATATGGTTAATTCTAAGAATAATATAAAAATATTGTGTAAAACTAGAAAAGGCCTTAAACAAAATGAACATACCGCTTTAAAGACAGACTCCTGAAACATAAGGCATAATGTGAACAACCTTGAATCTGTTAAATACGTTGAATTAATAGTCAAACACCTTCTAACAATGAAGATTCTAAGGCAGTTCAACATAGTTCATTTCAGAAACTAGAAAAGGCAGAACACTTATGATTTGAGGTCAATTTAAGTCAGTAACCAAGTAAAATCAAACATGGGGAACTACTAAATATTGTCCCTTATAACAGAAAGCAAGCCATAGCAAATTGAAGCCAGTAGTATATAGAAGTCTAATTACATCCTGACCAGTGGGGCCAGTCCTGGGAAGGCCAGTGCGGTTCAGCATTTGAAAGTTCATGTACTTTGCCATCCGATGGGAAATCTTGGTAAATTAAGAAAAATGTGATAGGATTCAACATTATGTCATGCACACCTGGATACCCGTTCCATGCCCAGAACCACACAGCTGTCCTCTGACTTGGGTCATGTGTGTTTCCTCTCCTGCTCCCAACTAAAAGAATTATTTTTATTTACTTACAACCCAATTGTCACCCCCACCCCACCCTGAACCCCACTTTCTCCCCCTCCCCCCGTCTTACCCTTTAAAATCCCATTACCCCTCCTCAGAGAAAGGGAAGACCCCTCCTGAGGTACCACCCCACCCTGGAGCATCCAGGCATAGTTAGGCCTAAGCACATCCTCTCCCACTGAGGCTGAACCAGGTAGTCCAGTTAGGGGCAGGGGATCCAATGTCAGGCCACAGAGTCAGAGACAGCCTCCATTTGATCGCAGACCCACATGAAGACTAAGCTGCGCATCTGCAGCAAGTGTGGGGGCCTAGGTCCAGCCCTGCGCGCTTTTGGATTGGTGGTTCAATTTCTGTGAGCCCCCATAGGCCCAGGTCTTATGCCTTTGATCCCTCCAGCTAGCTTACTTCTGTTCCCCACTCTTCCACAAGATACCTGGAGCAATGCCTGATACTTGGGTATAGGTCTCTGCATCTACTTCTATATGCCCTGGAGACAGGTTTGTTTGGTTTTTTTTTTTTTTTTTTTTTTTTTGGTTTTTTGAGACAAGGTTTCTCTGCGTAGCCCTGGCTGTCCTGGAACTCACTCTGTAGACCAAGCTGGCCTCAAACTCAGAAATCCGCCTGCCTCTGCCTCCCAAGTGCTGGGATTAAAGGTGTGTGCCACCACTGCCTGGTGATAGAATTTTTTTTTAAAAAAAGTTAAAAGTACTGTGTGTTATAGCATAAAAAATGAAAAACTTAGGCATGCATATATATGTATATATATGTACATGCATATATATATATACATATATATGTGTGTATATATATATACGTGTGTGTGTGTCTATACATATATATGTGTGTGTGTGTGTATATATACATATATATACATATATATACACATATATACATATGTATGTACATATGTATATATATACATATATATATACATATATGTATATATATGAACCTTTGTTTAGGATCTGTCTGCTGAAAATGCAAAATAGTGGTGGAAAACACCAGAAACATTCCAAATAGTTGGAGATATAAACCTTTTTTTAAACTGAAAGAATTGCTGTTTTTAAGTTGCTATGTTTCCCCAAATTGTTCTGCAAATTGATAGTAGTATCATTGAGAATGACAGTTGAGCTTGGGTAGCAGTTAGGAATCTGGACTGTATGAGGAACTCAAGGAACAAAACCAGTCTTGAAGGGGACAGAGAATGAGGGAGGTCAAGGGCTATCCCACCGCACTTCGGTGCTAGCAAGTAATGGATGAGTCGCTGCAGCCAGTGAGTCCACTCGTATATAGGCTTTCAACATATAAGCTTTTCCTGAGAGATAGATGTCACCAAATATCTGAGTAGTAGTATGGGATGTGTTTAGCAGAGGTCTGTTGTGATCCCACTACTTCAGCTCAACATTATCCTTCTTGACTTAGGATATTTATGCTTTTATGTGCTATTTAATCTGTATCAAAATGCACCTTGAATAAAGATTAATGCGGCTGGAGAGATGGCTCACTGTTGAAGAGCCCTTGCTGCTCTTCCAGCACACCTGAGTTGGACCCTGGCACCCACATGACAGCTCTCAGCCATCTGAAACTTCCTTCCCAGAAGATGTGACTCCCTGTGCCAACCTCCATAGACATACAAGCATGAGTGTGGTGCACAGATACGCATTCAGAAGCATAGCATAAAAATGAAAGAAGTAAGCGTTTACAAACTGATTTGTAAAATAAAGTATCTCCCTGGTTTTGCATTTTACATCCTTTATATTCTGTAGTATTTACAGTAGTATGTCAGACAGTGGTAATAGCTGCATATGGAAGTCGTAGTGATACGCTAATATGTCTCATTCTTGTTTTCAGACCACTTTCCTTGTGGATAACAAAAAAGTCTTTGGAACTCATCTCATGCAAGACATGGTGAAAGACGCCCTTCGCTCCTTCGTCAGTCCTCCGGTGCTCTCCCCCAAGTAAGTGTTCCCAGACATGTTAGGTGTGTCCTGTGAATATCCAGCTACTCTGGACATTATAGATGAAGACCTCTTAGGACCAGTCTCCATATAGATGTGTCAGTTTTCTTCAGATCACTCACCTTGTCATAGAAGCTGGGTGAGGGCATGCGCCATCATCTGAACTGGTTCTTTGAGAGATGACTAGGGCTTTTTTTTTCCAACAGAGAGGAAAGAACTGAGGCTTTTTTTATTCAGAAAACCCAGTATTTGTAAAAGCATAAGAATATGAAATGTATTTTCATACATGAAATATTAACTAGTACTTCAACTTTTTCACCATGATTTGTTGAGTAAATCAAACACATGACACATAAAAGTCTGGTGGTTTTCTGTGTCTGGGTTTCTTGGAAATAGATCTTGAGATCAGTATTCATGTAAATGTACTTAGAGATGTTACCAGGAAAAGCCAACAGTGTTGTAGGCCAGCAGCACATGAAAAGGAAGCAGCCCGGGGGTGCCGTGTGCTCCACTGCATGTTTGTTCAGTCCTGTAGGAAGCTCTGCAGACAGTGGAGGTTACAACCTCAGCATTTCCTCCTGGAGATCAAGGAACCTGAGAGTTTGTCCTGGGAGACTGTAGACACAACTGTCACCCCTTCATGTTCACTATCCAAGCAGTGGTCTTTGTGACTCCACCTAGCAGGCCTGGTGTGCTCTGGTCTGACCCCTGCCTGTCCCTGCACCAGTAGCTTTGTCGTACAGCTCCTGCTGTCCATCCACGTGAGGCAGGCTGGCTTTCTTGCTGTTTTGGAAGTGTGTATGTTCTCTCCCATGCTGGTCTTTACAAGGGGTGAAGGATGTTCTGCAGCCACTGCCTTGTCTGTGCAGTGTCCTCATCGTTTTGAGTACCACTTTGGGCACCTCGCTCCAGTTAGAGCCTGCCTTCAGTCCTGTTTCTCTCATAGTTTCCTGCTTTGTTATTATGCTGCTCTTTCGAATTAGAACACAAGCCTCACAAACTCAATGTTAGGTGCTACAACTGAGGCTGGCATGTAGTAAACACCCAGTAAGTGTTTGTTGAATGAGTGAAGAAGTGAAGGGCAGGGGAGATGGTGTAGGGTAACACACGTGCATCCTGAATGTTCAGATAAGGCTTGTGCTTAGTGAGGAGCTACTCAGGTTTTTAAAGGGGAAATGGAATATTGAGTGTTTTGTTTAAAAGGAGGAAAACTGGTGATGAGAAAGAGAGCGGGTGATTTGTATATACAGATGGGGCAAACTCAGCACATGAAGGACAGGGCAGGGTAGCCACAACTCAAAGTTGGTAATGTAGTGATTGAGTAGGAGACAGAGAGACAGAGAGGTGGATGAAGGTCTAGAACAACTCTGTGGAGTCAGTTGTCTTCAGCCTTTATGAAAAGTGGGTTGTTGCTTGTTTTTATGTTGTGTGCCTTGTAGCTTTGTGGCTTTATTTGCATCACATGCATGTAGTTGCTCTCGGAGACCAGAGGAGCCAGAAGCGGGTGGTTACAGGCAGTTGTGTGATATGGGCGCCAGGAACGGAACCCAAATCCTATGCAAAAGTAGCACGTGTAAACACAGATTTGTCCCTCCAATCTGTCTTCAACATTTTTGTGTTTGGGATTGAACTCAAGCTTGCAATCTTGCACAGCAATCATCTTCACCCACTGAGCCATCTCACCCTAATTTGCCTTTTTAAAAAATGCATTTAAGTAAGAGGAATACAGAAGAATGTAAAAGATACCAAAAAACTATCTGGTATCAATCACAGTTATACTTCTGATGGTAATGTGTAAGGGTGAGCATGTATGCCTGTACCTGTATTTATCTGGCAGCTTTTGTCATGAACTTTTTTTTTCAGTTATACATTTTATTCTCTAATAGGTACAACACTAAAACACATATTTAAAAAAAGTTTTATTAAAACAAAACTGTACAAAAAAAACAATATGCTACATTTTAATTACAGAATAGTCTACTGTGTAAAAGGCACTAATCCAGAATAGGAGATACAATGAAACAGGACTCATTGAACTATTTAATCAGTACAGTAGAGCGCTTGTTTCTTTGACCATTTACATCGAGAAACAAGAGCTTCTTGCTATAGTCATCACACATTGTTAGAATCTGAGTCCTATTGGGAAGGTGCAGTATCACTTCCTAGAGTAGGCTCCACCAAGGACCAGGACGAGGCTAGGAGGGTGTGGCCAGCAGTGGGTACCCAAGCTTGTCTTGGCCTCTGGTGGGTTGGTTCTGGCCATGATTGGCAGCCACTCTAACTGTCTCCTGTTTAACACTGGCAAAGTGTATTCCGAGATGCTCCAGGTAAAGAATTGGTGGCAGCTCCGATAGGGGAGGCATCTGGTAACCCTGTCTGAAAAGGCAGCAGTTACCTGGGAGACATGGCCCAGTGGTAACCAGGGGCTAGGAACTACGCCAGGCAGAGCCACCTGAGCAATGGAAAGAAGTCTCTCCTTGCTCCCTGGGTCTGTGAGTATCCAACAATCTTGTCTGGGAAATTGGTTTCTAAAAAGGGAGTTTGCTTCCTAGAGACAAGTCGGAATGCTATACCATGCCTGGCCTCAAGGGGTACAAGCCTTCCCCCACCCCCTATCCCCCACCTCCGCCTGTTAGGTGGCCATACAGCTCCTTGAGCCCCAGCATTATTAGCACAGACTCTGGCTTAAGGAAGAAGGATACTGCAACTTTCCAAATAGTGTCATACACAGAGAAGATGAAGACAGGCATCTGATGTTAACAAAAATAAGTAACAAAGAAATGGGATTAAACCAAATCTCTTCCACATGGGCCCTATACTACACTCTTCTGCTTAGCAGAAAATTGTACGTACACAAAAATACAAATACACAATTTTGTAGAACGGTGTGATTTTTAATATATATATATATTCATACGAGTGGCAGGTTAGTTCATTATATAGAGCTTTTGCACTTTTGGCTCATATGCAGCAAGGCTTATAAGCCCAGCTTTAGCTTTTGTTCAGATTTTATAGCTTTTGAACACATTTTTCACATTTAAAGCAGCATCCAGTTTGCACTAGGAGTCTGTGGTGATTATGGGGAAAGATGGGATCAAGAGGTTATGAGAGTGGGGCGGTATACATTCCAATGTGTGTGGCATTTAAGGAGGATTCCATGTGGACAGAGCTTGCCATGATGACCTGTTGAGGTAGACTGAACACCTGACAGCAGACTCAGACACAGGTGTGATTCACCATCAGGGACACATGGCACACAAGATGGGGACAGAGACCAGAGGGAGACTCCAACGGGAAACGCAGAGACTAAGACACAACAGCCAAGGCCAAGAGGGCACCCTGCCCCCTCCCCGACTCATTTGGCAGGGTCCTACACAGCCATTAGGCTGAATACCTGTAGGCAACCTTAAGACATCTGGTCCCTGGTGTCTGGTCAAAACATGGAAGCCTGCTTTCCACTGCCCAGCTGGCCATGCCAGCTTGTTCCCATTTCCACAGTGAACTACACAGGCTGCACCTCAAAGAATGTTCAAATCCAGTCAGGACCCAGCATCCTGGCTCCGATGTTCTGACTCAAAGCTGTCATCCCTCAGCTTGTATCCAGTTGACATTCCTCAGTTACGCCGGGCCAGACAGGTGCTTAGTAGGTAGACCATGGACGCTGTGTCTACAGGGTGACACATTCCTCAGGGGCAGCATGGTTTTGCATATCATAAACTTTTAAAGTCTCTCCTTGTGGGTGCTTTTTTAGACTCATCAGGGGCAGCATGGTTTTGCATATCATAAACTTTTAAAGTCTCTCCTTGTGGGTGCTTTTTTAGACTCTTTAAATTAAATTAAAAGAAAGATAAAAGCCTCATTTAAAATTTTTTGTTACATATTACACATGGCCTTGATCCTAGTATGGAAAAGGCTAAGGCAGGAGGATAGTAAGTTTAGAGCCAGCCTATGACACTTAGCAAGTTTGAGGTTAACCTGAGCTATCATACTGAGTCTATCTCAAAAGAACAAAGAAACAATTTATGTGTCTGTATGTAAACACACACATATTAATATATAAATCTATAATTATATGTATATACTGTATAGTTATACAGTGTATTGTGTGTGTGTGTGTGTGTGTTCTGTCTTTATGCACGCCAGAAGAAGACAACAGATCCCATTACAGACGGTTGTAAACCACCATGTAAACTCATGGCCTCTGGAAGAGCACTTAAGTGCTCTTATCTGGTGAACCATCTCTCCAGCTAACATTTTGTTGTTGTTGTTGTTGTTGTTGTTGTTGTTGTTGTTGTTGTTGTTATTATTCTTTGTACCAAATTACTTGCTCTATCGACCTTTTGAAATGGCTGCCACATACTTCACAGTAGGACTGTGTTCCAAGGAAGAGAGCTAAAGCTACTGAAGGAAAAGTCGTGTGGGGTGTTGTGTCTTTGTGTTTGTATGTGTGTGTCCACACATGCACCCCTGTGTGTGGCACACACATGTCTGCCGCTGTATGAGCCTGTGTGCATGTGTCTGTAGAGACAGTGGAGAGCATCGCACATCCTTCCTTTGTTGCTCTCCACTCTAGCCCTGGGAGACAGTCTCTCAGTGAACCTGCCACTCTAGTTCTTGTCTAGGCTATCGGTCAGCATGCCTCAGAGAGTCTCCTGTCTTTACTCTTCCAGACTTCTCCCAACACTGGGCATGTGGGACGATGGGAACGTGGGTAGCCATGCCTGACTTTCTATGTGGGTACTGTGGATCAGAACTCTGTCTTCGTGCTTGCCAGCGAGCTCTCTACCTATTCAGTCATCTCTTCAGCCCCTTGTATAGTTTAAGTGCTAGATTGAAACCTAAAAAATTATAAAATTTCCACTTTATCCAGTACTGATGTAGGAAGAAACACAAGCTCACACTGGGACATTATGACCTGTAGGAGTTGTTGAGCTCCCTTGCCAAGTGATGAATCTCACATTAACTCCAGAGGGTGTTTATTGGCCAAAATAGTTTGGATTGCTCATTTATATCCTTTGCTCCCTAACCTTTCTCAAAGTGGCTTTCCTCCATATTTAAGCACTGTAGACGACAGGAAGTCAATGCTGTAGTGCACATGCAGGCACTTTTTCCTTAGGCTCGTTTTCCACATTAAAACTGCCTTTGGTGGGAGACAGCTTGTCTTTTTGCTTTTCTTTGTGATGGTTAACAGATCTGCCAGTCCATAGATTTTCTCTCCTGTCCCACTAAATCTTCCTTCTACATGTTCCTAAAGATGAGGCATTCTCATCTTTAGGCTGTTAAATCCTGTCTCTGGAGTGTGGCAGAATTCTATATTGGGCCTTTCCCTTGTCGGTCGGCTCCTGTGCATTTCCTGCTGCTGCCCTCATCTCTGCTCCCTTCCCTCTTAAGAGATGACTTGAGTTTCTGTTTCCAAGGATCTGTGTGTGTGATCTGGGCTCGGAAAACTGAGCAGGGATTTCCTTGTTGAAATGTTTTAGAATAAGACTTTTGTTGCTGGGCGGTGGTGGCGCACACCTTTAATCCCAGCGCTTGGGAGGCAGAGGCAGGCGGATTTCTGAGTTCGAGGTCAGCCTGGTCTACAGAGTGAGTTCCAGGAGAGCCAGTTCTACACAGAGAAACTCTGTCTCGAAAAACCAAAAAAAAAAAAGACTTTTGTCATTGTTGCCTTTCATAGATTCATAGAGATGTCTTGGAAATGTTTACTTTAGAAATGAGATACTGTAGGTAGACATAGTTTTGCTTTACAATCAGTATTTTGTTTTGCTTTCTAAAAGTAGTATAAAATTAAAAGTGTTCAAAGGTTGTCTTTTTTAAGTATTTAAGTTTTAGGTAAATACTGAACAATTATTTGTCACTTGTTTGTGATTTTGCCAAATTATGATCAGATCATATTTGTAAAGTCTGCTGTTTATTTTTATTTATTGTATGGTCAAGTGTGTAACTGATTTTCATGTCTGTAACATACATAAGAAATGTATACATATGTAACATTCTGTTCTTAGAATTCAGTTGGTGTCCATCTGCTCAGTTGAATTGGGTTATTTAACTTCTCTTTCCCTAGATGTGCCTGATTCCAAACTGTATGTGACTACATATTCATAGATGTATGTGAATGTATGTAACACTTCTGAATGAGATACATGTACCAACATGTCTTTATTAAATCCTATTGTGTGTTAATCATGTCTGCTCTGTGTCGATGCCCTGATGAGCAGCAGACAGCGATCTGTACCAGCTGTGTTTAATGCTTTATGCACCACCATTTGACGCTAAATATTACCAGCCCTGCTTTCTTATTTTACATTTGTCTTGTTTTTCATTGTTCAAATCTCTGTTTGTAAAGTGTTAAACCTGAAAATTGAGAGTAGAAAGACCAAATCCATAATCATCAAAACAAGCTTTATTTTTGAAAGGTGCACCCAGTACTGGACATCTGACTGTCTCACCCAAAGTCAGGATTTAGAGAGCAGCCCCAGACATTGAGGAAGACATGGTTTGGTTTTGTTTTGCCTTGCTTTGCTTTGCTTTGCCTTTTCAAGGTAGTTTCTCTATGTAGATCTGGCTGTCCTGGAACTCACTTTAGACGAGGCTGGCCTTGAGCTCATAGAGATTACCCCACCTCTGCTTGTGAGCAATAGGATTGAAACTGTGTGATGTGGTTTTATGTGTTTCAGGGGTAGAGGGTTTCCAAATGCAGGATTTGGTGGCCAAAATAGGTGGAGTTATAGGAGCAGAAGATAAGCATAACGAGTTCGTCATGATGACCTCCTAAAACAACGACATGATTCCTGAGCTGGGAACCGCTTGTAATTAAGGTAGTAGGTGGAGCAGGTCCTTGAGAAACAGGCATGATCATAAACAGGACTGAGCATAGTTTATCTTCACTATAAGCCTAAGATGGAGGCAGGCTGGTTCTTCTTTCTTTTTATATCTTTTTAGAAATGTGCGTTAATGCTTTGCTCAGCTGTGTGTTAGTTTTTTATTGAGGCATGGTATTTTACTAATTCCTCTTTACTTACCATTTATTTTCTTTATTCTCCTTCTACTTTTCCTAGGTTGATAGTGCTTATTAATTTCCCTTTTTCCTTTCTAATTTGGAAGTTCTAATACACTCTCCTTTCTCTACATGAGTATGCTGCTGTTGAAGACAAAATGTTTGTATTTTGTGTCTCTTCAAGAATCCTGTACTGGCACTCTAACCCTGTATGTGATGCTACTTAGGAGAATGGGGCCTTTGAGAAGTACTTAGTCACCAGGCTGTCAGTCTGTCATGTGAAGAAAGGCACAGGAAGTTAGCCCTCTCCGCTGTCTCCTTCATTTTGGAGGTAATGATGTTTGGCAGTTACTTAAGTGGTTGAGATGACCCCTGCACAGATAGAGTTTCCTAAGGGTCTTAGGCTTGGGCCTTGAGAGTGTCAATCACATTGTGTAAATATGTTGGAAGCAGCAGAGGTTCTGTTTTCATGTATGTTACACTGTCAAACACACTAGAAAAGGGCATCGGCTCCCATTACAGATGGTTGTGAGCCACCATGTAGTTGCTGGGAATTGAACTCAGGACCTCTGGAAGAACAGTCAATGCTCTTAATTGCTGAGCCATCTTTCCAGCCACCCTCAGTTGTTTGGTTGGACAAAGCTGCTAAGACCACTATTGTGGGAGAATTACTTTTCACCAGATGCTATTGACAAAACTGGATACTCACCCACAAAAGAGTTAATTTTTTTTTTTAAATGGAAGCAGTAATTCTTATGCTGTTTGTTCTAAAAGTGATAAAAGAAGCTAGTAGCTTGTGTTTATATTGGTCAAACCTTTTGAAACTAAAACTACTTTAAAAGTATTTTTATTTAATTTAAAAGTAATACTAAATCCATTACATATTAACATGAATAACATGGAGACTACATTCTGAGGTAGAATATTAAGAAAAATGTCTTTATTTTGGCAAATCTAAACTTTTCTTACTAGAAAATGGCTGTGTTTGCTTCTGTGCGTGAGAGAGAGAGAGACAGACAGAGAGACAGAGAATATATAGACGGCAAAGGGCAAATAAAGTCTTAGGGTTTTGTGTTTTGAGACAGAGCCTCACTGTGTAGCTTTGGCTGTCCTGGAACTCACCGTGCAGATCAGTCTGCACTCATCCTCCCTCTGCCTCTGGATTGCTGAGACCAGAGGTGGTCGCCACCTAGCTGGTCCCCACCCCGACCCCCAAGTGGTTGAAGCTGCTTTGAGAACCAGGCTGTTGTGTTAGCTGCTCCTCCTGCCCTCCTCCTCTCCTCAGCCTGCAGCTTACTTAGCCCATTCTTTTAAAGCTGTGTATACATTTGCCACTTTGAGTTTTCTTATTTGAATTTTAATATTTGTTCAAAGGTAGCCTAGGCTGTACTTGAATTCTCAATCCTTCTGCCTCCACCTCTTTGGTGCTGAGTTCAGTCATATGCAGACAAGCATAACAAATGCAAAACTTAGAAATTTTGAAAGTCCACACTTTCAACATTCTGTGATTACTTTGCTATTCTGCAATTGGATATCTGTCTTTAATTTTTTTTTTGCTATTAAAATTGGTGCTATGTAGATATCTTTAAATATATCTCTGTGCATGTAAGCTATATATACTCATAGTAATAATTCTGGATCATAAAGCTACATGCATCTGCAACTTTGTTTTGTCAAATTGCTCTCCAAAGTGATTTGATGCTACTTAACACTGTAAATATCCAGGTATTGGTGGCACACACCTTTAATTCCAGCTCGAAGAGGCAGAGGATCCCTGAGTTAAAGGCCAGCCTGTTCCAGGATAGCCAGGGTTACACAGAGAAACCCTCTCTTGAAAAATAAAACAAATAATAAACAGTATAAATAGTGCTAAATTTCCCGTAGTCGAGCCTTGATGCATGAGATTTGTCTGGTGGTCTGACACACGTGACAGACCTTGTAGAGGATGGTAGTCAGCACCGTGTCTAGCATGTTCAGAACCCTCTGTCCATTCCCAGCATGCTTGTCTCTAAAGTGCCTACATCTTTTCATTTGGCTTTTGCCTTTCCTTTGTGTTAAACCTGCCTTATCACCTAACTGTCCATTGCTGCTCTTATTATTTACCACATAGATAATTTAGCATTTTATAACTTTACATTTGTGCATTTGCTTGTTCACTCAGATTTGCTTGCACCCCACAGTACATACACTACTTTTGCAGTCTCTGCAGATGTCTGCAGAGTAGGAGTGCACACAACAGTGAAGGCCACTTTAGTACAAGTCCCCAGCTTCTCAGGCTGTGAGTCGTGACTCCCTGTAGAATCCTATAACTGACTGTGGTTGTCACAGAACATTGGATAGCAGGAGAAGATTATGTGTTCCTAATAGACACCGGCTACTGTGGCTGGAGACCTGCAGGAGACTGACCCTGTGTCCTCTGGGAACACTGCATTTTATTTATTGCCCATGGTGTTTCTTGGGGTTCAGGGCATGAACCCTATGCCACAGCATGCAAGAGGAGGAGGTCCAAGAATAATTTGCAGGATTTGTGTCCCCACCCCCCACTACTCTGTGGGTTCTGAGGATCGAATTTAAGTTTAACCTCTGAGCCACCTGAAAGGCTAGTTTTCTCAAATGGTCATAGGGCACGATGAGAATCAGCTGTCGGGCCAAGTTCATAGTGTAGCAGCCTACAGCTGCAGGTTCTGCCACTGCTATGAACTATTACACTGTCCCAAGGGAAAACTGACACCAGCTGCAGGAGAAGCAATAGTAATCTTTTGTTTTGTTGTGTGTATCTATGATGGTGGTTCAGTATGTAGACCAGGCTGTCCTTGAACTTACAGAGTTCCTCCTGTCTCTACCTTTCAAATTCTGGAATTGTTGCGGCCCAAGCTGCCCCACATTGGGCGCCAAAAATGTCGCAGCCTGAGCTACCCGACGTTGGGTGTCAAAAATGTTGAGAGCTGCTCTAGCCCACGTTTGGGGGCCAAAATGTCTCGGACCACTCTGTCAATGTTGGGACCTGCACTGCCCCAAGCTTCTCCGGTCCATGGGTTCAGCAAGAGAGAGAGAGGACAGACTCGAGGAATGGAGACCAGACAGAGTGTGATTCAATCCCATTTATTCTTCAGTCTCTATTCCTAGTCCAAGTCCCTAGTCTTGAATTTCTAGTCCCTAGTTCCTAGTCCCTAGTGCCTCCAAGTTCTTCCTCCAAGTGCCAAGTACCTAATGTCTAATGCCAAGTGTCTAATTCCAAGTTCTTCCTCCAAGTGCCAAGTGCCTAATATTAACTCCCAAGTTGTGCTGATGTCAGGTAATCTGTTGTCTGGTTCTCTGATCTCTCTTCTGTCTGCCTCTTGCCTTTTATTTGTCTCATTTCTAAGCCGTCTCTAAGTCTCGCCCTTAAGTCATGCCCTTAGGTCATATCTCTAAATCTGATCTCTAAGTCACACCCTTAAGTCTCAGCTCTAAATCACACCTTTAAGTCTCACACACCCAAGGGAAGATCCTGGGTATCTAAAGCAAGATGTTATCAGAGCTCAGCTGTTGTAGGCTAATGTAATCAAGTCTCTTGTCAGGGTATATGGCTCAAGATGCCTGCAAGGGTGATATCCACCTTCTGTCGACTCCCCACATGGGATTGCAGGTGTACATACACCACTGTGTCTTGTCATGGTAAACCTGGTGTCTCATATACACAAGGCCCTGAGTTCTATCTCACCACATGGTATTTTAATACTCTCTCTCTCCCCACTCCCTCCTTCCCTCCCTCCCTCCCGCTCTCTATCTTCTTTGTAAGTGATTCGAAATTTTCCTCTGGCTCACAAGGGTTTCTTTTCAAGATCTCAGGAGTTTTACCAGACTAGTCACATGGTTTTTAGCCGGTCTTATCTAGAACTTACCATTAAGTTACAAATTGTATCATTTTCCATATTATTGCTTAACTATTGTTTTACTTTTCTCCTTTTACATTATCTTCATTGGGGTTTCTGTTGCTTTGATAAACGCTATGTAAAGTAACTTGTGGAGTGAAGAGTTTATTTCAGCTACCAACTCTCAGATCACATTCCATCACTTAAGGGAAACCAGGGCAGAACAAGGCAGAAGCCGATGCAGAGGATGTGGAGAATACTGCTTTCTGCCTTGCTCCCCCTGGCTTGCTGAGCCTGCTTTCTTACAGCACACGGGACCAGCCCAGGGTGGCACCACCTACAGTGAGCTGGAAAAGGCCTACACAGGCCGACCTGGTGGGGGGCTTTCCCCAAGCAAAGTTTCATCTTTCAAAATGACTCCAGCTTGTGTCAAGTTTGCATAAACCAGCAGCACACATTGCTGATGTCCTAGGTCTTCGGATCACCTTTGGATATTCTTTGTGACATCCATATCACATCAGGTTCTGCTGCTGTCAAGCAGTGCTTTCCTCTTTCCTAAAGGTTGTTTGTGAGCATCTTTGTTTCAGCTACTTAGATTTCAGCTTGAAAATCATTTAAAGACTAGGGAGGTTTTTCATTCTAATTTTATTATTTATCAATTGAAGACTGTCTTCTAGCTTCTTTTTCCTCCTCTCCCCTCTTCCTCCTCTCTTCTTCCTTCTCCCCTTTCCATTCTCTACTCCCTCCTCTCTCCCTTTCCCCTCTCCTCCCATCTCTTCCCCCCCACCCCTCATCCCCGCCTCTGTCTCTTGCCTTTGCCTTGTTCCTGGTGTTGAGCTTGCTCCCTCTTGGCTACCTGTCATTCTCTGTTGTGTGGTCAGGGTTCTGCTTCTCCCTGGCTTGTGAGATTGCTCATCTCTGTCAAAGTCCCATCAAGGCACCAGGAGAAAGTCTCTGCTTTTCTTTCGTCACCTTAAGATCCCATATCACTGATCTCTTCCTGATTTGCCCTTAAAGTCCTGATGTCTTTCAGCCTCTGTACTTACTCCAGGACTAAGTGGCGGATCCTTAAAGACTATGAGGAAGGGGTGGTTAGGTAAGGAGAAAGGACAGCACTTCACAAGGAGAGTAGACAAGTCCAAGGAACATAGGGTGGTGTCTTACGATTTCTGGTTGAAAATGAGGCTGCATCTTGAAATTGGGGGCTCTCTGTAGATTCTGAGAGGATATTATTGTGGAATAAGTGACGGAAGGCTAGGGAGCCATGGGCTTTGGATGTCCTAGTCTCACTACACATGTGAGCATACACGTGTACAAAGCACAGGAATATGAAATGCTTAACATGATGCTAGAGTTCCTCAACCTCGTCATGGGTGTGGTGTGTTTTCTCTGTCAGGAGCATCTGTAGTAATCACTGCTGCTATATGAGCTACATAGTTTGATGTTAGTGATATGACTATTATCTTGCAGGTGTTGCCTATATAATAATCACCAGGCTAAGGACTGTATCGACTCCTTTGTTACTCACTGTGTTCGGGTAAGAGCTACACCTTGGGTTGTTGTAATGGGTACTTGTAAATTATACTGCACAGTTCTTTCGTATTCATTTATACTTCCCCTATCTCTTATTCATATCTAGTGAATACATTAACATTCCCGTCTCCTCTTACTGCTTGAGTAAGTGCCTTTATGGCCTGTACTCTTTTCAGGTTTAGATAACTACCACCTTCTGTGGGGACAAAATGAGACATTATAACTCCTGGCTGGGAAGCACTTGTTTTCTAGTATGCCTTATAAATGGATGTACAAGCTTCACTTTTGACCTTAAAAAAGTGTTTTTGTAACATTCCTATATGCTTGTTACTGCCATAATGAAAAGGGTTCTTTGTAAATTAAGACTGTTAGTTTAAATAAAGTTGCAAACTTTTCTTTTTTTGGTTTGAGAAAATAGATAGACTTGTAGATTAAGTTACCAGTCTTTCTTATTTAGTTATATAAACACATCTCTCACTTCATTATATAAACATTTCTCTCAGATTAATCAATTAGGAAGTTCTTTAAAAAGCTAATTCTATTGCGTGTGTGTATGCATGCAAGTGTGAGCGTGAAGGCAGTATTGTATGCTGGAAGACTAAGGAGACTAGATTTTATTTCTGTAATATTTTATTATCACAAGTGTATTGCTTTACTTTCTGAAGATTACCTCTTTTAAAGAGTGAAAAGCTAATCCTGGCTGAGAATCGCTTACCTGAAATATGAAATACCTGGACTAAAAATGTTTCTGATTTTGGAATATTTGTGTAGAATTTGTGGGTTGAGCATTCCTATTTCAAAAACCTGAAATATCCAGCATGTTCCCAAGTCTGGAGGTTTTAGTGTTATCTTGGTACTCAGAAATGTTTTTGAAAACTGGGCTTCGTGATACATGCCTCTGTCCTAACACTCAGGACATGGGCACGGAATCCCAACTTCAGCATCAGTCCCCTCGACTCTAATGAGTGACTCAAGCCCACCTGGACTGCATCAGACTCTGTCTTTCTTGATTGATTGATTGATTGATTGATTGATTGATTGATTGATTGATTGATATATCCATTTATTTATTATCTAGCAAGTTATTTGAGTTTTCAGATGAGACATGCCCTGTACATCTTAACTCTTCTAAAACAGTTGCTGGTCCAAAGACAGCCTGTTAGAGTCCACAGTACAAGCTTTGTTATGCTTCAGAGAAGTCAGTCACATTTCCTAAATGTAGGGTGCTCACCATACTGTATTGTCGGATTAGTATGTTTTACAGGAAGCGCTGTTTTAGGTCCATAGGACTAGGAGAGCCAAAGGTAGGAGCCATGACTCGACCACCACAGAAACATCAGCATTGTAATCTTGATGTTAGTTTAAAATAAGTAGAGGATAAAATGAAGGACAGTGATTGAAGGAATGTGTGTTTGCCATAGCAATCATACTTCACAAACAGCTACCTTTCCCACCTAGGTATGAATTCTGATATTGAAGTCTTTAAGAATGGCTCCTGTCTAAGAAGTGTCAGCAGTGTAACTGTGCATGTCTCCGTGCATGTAGACAGGATTTAAGAACTTGGCATTTTGTTTCTTTAGAATAAAGAAAGTTCACGTTGACAGTTACTAGGTTGTCTCTGTGTTACAGCCATTTTGTAGTCTTGTTCAGATCCATGGCCATAACAGGGCTCGGCAGAGAGACAAACTTGGTCACATTCTTGAGGAGTTTGCTACCTTGCAAGATGAGGTAAGAGTCAGATGTCTTTTTGTAAAATCCATCAAGACACAGATTACAAGAGTAGCATGCTCTGTGAGAGTGCATACCTATAGTCACAGAGCTTGTGGGTGTGAGACAGAAGGATCATGAATTGAGCCCATCCAGGGTCACAGTATACTTTTTTTATACTTTAAATTTTGAAAAGCAAATCTTCAAAACAATAATTTGAAGATTAATTTTTTACTCTGAAATACATATTTTTCACTTAAAATTTAACAGTTTCCTACTTCAGAGGAAGAATGTTCTTGAAGAATGGAAGAATACACTTTGTAAGCATCTTAAATCATGTCTTTGGTCATCAAGATAAATTGTGGCTTATGTAGACAACTAAGGTTTCATGCAAGGTACCCAGCATGAAACAGTTTCAAGGTGACTCACGGCCAGCAGTGGTTCTCATTACTAATACCACAGACCTGAGGTCACAAGTTGAGGCTTGTCTGTTTTAAGACAGGGCCTGTTTCTTGGGCTTTTTTTAGCCATTGGGGCCACATGATCCTTCTGCTTCAGCCTCTGGAGTAGACTGATGGTGCTACATGTTTACAAGCATGTACCACCTCCTTGTCTGGATAAAATAAATTGCATTAAAATGGGTGTTTATTTTGAGGAGAAATTTGGGTAAATGTTAAGTATTGCAGGGTGCAAACCTTACCAGAAGTGCATTTGAAAGGAAGACATTTTTGGAGTGTGAGATACATTTCCTGCTCATATTTTCAAATTCTCACTCTATCTAAATAATTGACCATAATGTAACAAATTATTTTGACAGGCAGAGAAGGTTGATGCAGCACTTCACACTATGTTGTTGAAACAGGAACCTCAAAGACAACATCTGGCCTGTTTAGGAACTTGGGTTCTTTACCATAACCTTCGAATTATGATCCAGTATCTGCTCAGTGGCTTTGAGCTGGAGCTGTACAGCATGCACGAGTACTACTACATCTACTGGTGAGAGCTGCTGCAGCTGGAAGTGATGGGGAGAGCAGAGGTCTTGCACGCATCTGTAAAGTGTACAGTTTGGGTTACTCTGTGTGTGCATGCAGTCTCTGATCACACACACGACTTCCAGGAGGTGGTGCTTTCCTTTCACCGTGTGAGGCAGTCTCCATCCAGCTGGTCTACAAGCCCCAGGTTATTTCCCTCTCTACCATCTCACTGTACAAACGGTGGTGTTAGAGATGCGAGGGGCTGCGCTTGACTTTATAAATATAGGCCTGGGGATTGGAGTCAGGTTGTTGGTCTTTCTGGCAGGCTCTTTGACCAGCAGAGCCATCTCACTGGCCCTGGGATATTTTCTCTTTAGTTCATTTTTATTGTAGTTGTGGCACGGTTGGTAAAGTATTTTGAGAATTGGAGCTAGGTCAAAATATACATGTTTAGTGCTGCAGCATTACACAGATGTTCTTCCTGTTGTTTGACTATTTCAATGGAAAATACTAATGAAAATAAATGGGTTAATTTGACATCTTTTATTTGCAACTGTGGACAAGAGTGCAGTTTGTTAACGTGTACAGCACTAGTCCATGGTGTGGGTGCACTTGGTGGAATGTGCTTTCTTGTGGATGCCATGACTGCAGGGTGATCACCGGGAAATAATTCATGACATAATCCACAGATTCCCCTTCAGTGGAGGGAAAGATAGAGAGTCCTATGAAGAGGCTGTTTGAGGCTATCTTAGTCGTGAAAAACCTGTAGAAAATACATGACAAGCAAGTGTTGATTAGCAAAATGATAATCTTGAATTATCTTCATCTGTCAAGGGATGAAGACAATTTAAACAGTTCTTTCTTCATCAAATGTCAAAATTTGGTATATTACACTTTGGTACTGTTTGCTTTTTAAACTTACAGCTAAATTCATTTAACTTGATCTCTGCCCTGAGAGAGGAAAGACTATTGAATTGAAGTTCTTAATAAAAATGAGCAGCTGGTGTTTGGAAGGGCAGAGTCCTGTCAGCCCTTCCCTTCACTGGCTGTCCCAGATGATGTGATTAGGGACCACTGCTGTCTCACTGTGGAGCTTTGCACTGCGCTTGTAGACTCTGACTGTATTGTATTCTGTAAAGTGATACTGAATGCTTCATGTTTTCCTGAAGAGCCACCAGCTGCCTCTCTCGATGTTCCACACTCCCTCATGCAGTAGTGGATCCCTCTTGCCTCTCCTGCAGGGACTGTGATGCTGTAACTTCAAGTGTAATACCAAAGGCAACTTTTAACTAGTTTCTGTTGGCAGAAATATTCTGTTTTGAACAGCAAGATGGCTCAGCAGGTAAAAGCATTTTCCACACAAGCCTGATGACCTGAGTTCAACCCACATGAAAGGTGGAAGGGAAAACTGACAGAACAGACCTTCCTGTAGTCTCTGTGTGTGCTGTCTGGATGCACCACCACCTCACAATGTGAATAAATAAATAATAATAATAATAATACATTCAAATGTAATGTCTTATATGTGCTTTGGTATTGTAGCCTACCTGACGTCTTTCAGAGCAAATTTTGGAAATAGGTCCTAAAATAGGTGTCGTAAGAGATCATAAACATCATTTGGATCTTTGGTTTTTGTTCTGTATATGAATAGTCCTTAGTTTTCCTTATTCCTGGTTCTACTAAAAACAATATGTGCCATCTCCTAAATTTGAACTGCTTTTCTGGCTCAGAATGCATTGTAAGGTTAATATTTTTTAAAAAGTTGAAATAGAATATCTTATTTTACGTTTTGAATAAATTTAAATAAGCCTATATGTTTTTGAGCTTTAGAATGATTGTTATATAATACTAATAATTTCTGATACTTTCTAAATCAGTTTGTTTTATTTTTGTTGCAAAGAAAATATTTACTTAATATGATTGGAGTGAATTGTGTCCTGACAGTGAAAAATATTTAAGGGTATTCTAATTTGTATGTGTGTAGATAGTTATCCAGAAATCTTTTTGAAAAGTTGTAAAATGGAAAGGGGAAGAGATCACTTTAATTGCTCATTTCATAAAAGCTCTACTCTTATCAAGCTGAAAAAAAAAATGTTTTCCAAATTTTAAAGCATTACAAACTGTCCATATAGGGCTGAGGGCATATTAGAGTATTTGCTTGTGTTAAGTCTCTATGAGGCCATGGCTTCAGAAGTCCCTCTTGTCTGGAGGAAGTAATAAAACCTATCCATTGTTACTAAGGATTGTGTTGGTAACACTGTCTCCTTTAGCTCCCAGTCGCTAACTGATACTTTGTGACCATTAAGGTACCTCTCCGAGTTCCTGTATGCATGGCTGATGTCAACCCTGAGCCGTGCTGATGGCTCTCAGATGGCGGAGGAGAGGATAATGGAGGAACAGCAGAAAGGCCGCAGCAGCAAGAAAACAAAGAAGAAAAAGAAAGGTGCTGTAGACTGCCTCAGTCCTTATTCAGATGGTGTTTTAGGTTAGCGGGCTGCCTGTGTTGGGATTACAGGTGTGCACTATCACATCTGGCTGTGGACTGTTTGACAGACAGGTCTGTGCAGAGCTCCTGTGAGCTGAAGTGGCTGCAGATGTCTGCTGTGCTTGTCTCTCACCATCATTAACTGGAAGAGAGACTGGCTCCCAGCCAGCATTAGTAATGGGCCTTGCTTCTCAGTTCCTTTGCAGCTCCATGCACCAGAGGGTCTTAGAGCAGGAGGCAAGTTGTTCTCAGTTGTACAAGCAGAGTAGGTGGGAGAGCAGGCCGGAGTCCATCTGGAGCTGTGCTGTCCCGTTGGGGGTGGACAGGTAATCAGAGCCATGGGAAGCAGATGTTTCAAAGGCACTACATTACTTCTTACCAAAATTGTTGAGTGCCGCTCCCTGGGGAACACAGTGGCCTAACTTTTCAGCTCCCCTCAGTTGCATTACTTGTAGGTTTTGGACATAAAGTCTACATTAGAGAAGCAAAGTGAAGTTTATGTTCTGTAAACAAGCAGGGTGTTGGGTGTTTTAGAAGTATCCTTCTCTCATGGACCCCTGTTGTCGTTCTCCTCCCTCTGCTCCACCCAGCCCTCTCCCTCCTCCTCTTCCCCAGATCAGCTCCTCCTGATTGCCTTTTAAAAAAGAGCAGAGGGCATTTTTTAAATTAGTTTTTCTTCTTGTTTCTCTAATATAGACTTTATTTTATGACCAAAATCTACAGATACTACAACTGAGGTGAGCTGAAAAGTTAGGCAACTGTGTTCTTCCAAGGATCTGGTACTGAAGAATTTTGACAAGAAGTGATGGGGTTGGGAGGAGAAAGAGTATAAAAGATTTTCTTCTCTGATTACAGTGCGTCCATTGAGCCGAGAGATCACAATGAGCCAGGCCTATCAAAACATGTGTGCTGGGATGTTCAAGGTGAGTGGTGAGAGTCTTCTTACCGTGTAACTGCCATTCATACAGACGTGTTTAAAATCCCCTCTGCCTTGATTCTCACCCGATTCTGCTGCCATCTGTCCTGGTCCCCGCCTGTTTGACAGTCACCTTTTCCATTCTCGTTGTGTTCCTTAAGTAGTTGACACCTTGCCTCATGGGTACATGGCTCTGGCATTCCTAGGATTATAGTATGTAGGAGTGGACTCTAGCATAGCTGGTCTGGACAATACCAGGCATTTTTGCAAAGTTCTGGGTATTAATTTTTAAGTTGTATTGAGAGGTAACTCACCTGAAGTTACGTAATCCAAGAGGGGACACTGGAAAAGACCCTGGCCTGTGTGATTATGTGGTACTTGTTCCTTCAGCATATTAATTAAAGTCTCAAAGCAGCGACAGAAGCCTGGGATGTGGAAAAAAATGTGTGTGACCCCCTCTGGGGTCATTAATCCCCTGGGAGTTTTAATTAATGATATGTTAAAAAAATTATAATTGATGTATCATTTTCCTCTTTTCTTCCAACTCCTCCCATGTATCCTGTTTGCTCTATTTCAAATTTATGGTCTCTTCATTACACACACACAATACGTGTATATATTCCTAAATATGTAACTATAACCTGGTTAGCCCATATATAATGTTACTTATATGTGCTTGTATGTATATGATTTTAGGGCTGACCACTTGGTATTAGATAAACAATTGGGAGCTGGAAAGGTTTTTGTATAAATCATGGTGTATAAATTAAAAATGGATGAGAAGTCTGTTTTACTCTAGGTTTTTCTGTTTTCCGAGATGATGTTGTAAGTATTTAAGTTGTTGGATTTTTTTGTGTGTGTGCTGATGCCCGTCTTCACTCTTTGTTGTGTTCGAATTCCCCTTAGACGATGGTCGCATTTGACATGGATGGCAAAGTGCGAAAGCCCAAGTTTGAGCTTGATAGTGAGCAGGTTCGGTACGAGCACAGGTTTGCTCCATTCAACAGCGTGATGACGCCGCCACCAGTGCACTACCTACAGTTCAAGGTGAGCTTGCCCCCTGAGGTCATGGTGGTGCCACCCACCCTGCAGGCTGTGGGACAGCCACTGACGATGATAAGGGATTGGGGAGAACATTAATCTAAATCCTTAGAGTAATTGAGATATGGGGTACACAGGTTAAGAACTAAATGTCACATGGGTACAGACTGAGATGTCCTCAGCATTTGCTTCAGAGTCTGTATGGATGGGTAGTCAGTTAGAAAGTTCATATTAAACCTATTGTGATAAATAGTTCCTTCTTTTTAGGAAATGTCGGACCTCAATAAATACAGCCCTCCTCCTCAGTCTCCAGAGCTGTATGTGGCAGCTAGTAAGCACTTTCAGCAGGCAAAAATGATCCTTGAAAATATCCCCAATCCAGACCGTGAGGTAAGAGTGGATTCACTGTACTTTCAGGGGACACACTTGGGGAAGCATACATCCTGCCCCGGGGGCCGGGGGGTAACTATAGTGAATCAAGCAGACAGTGCTGTCAGATTGCAAGAATTTCAAGTAGGCTGCTAGCTTATTCATTTTAAGTCTTCACCCATAGGGCCTCACTTTTTTGTTCAGGCTGGCCTCTCAACTCCTGGTAATCCTCTTGCCCTCTGCCTCCCTGGTGTTAGGAATAGGTCATGATCTATAATACCCAGCTTCCATTATCAATTTTAAATATGAAAAATTATGTATCCAGTTACTATAGAAAATTCCATACTTGACCATTTTGAAAAGGTTGTTTCATTAAAAGACTATCTGCAAGAACAGACTTTGAAAGCAAAGATGGTTTAAGCATTTGGTGGTTTAATAGTTTACACTATTCCTAGTATAACTGAGATACATCTACTCTGTTAGCGTAGAAGCTACTCTTGCCGTGTCTAAGTCCCTGAGGGAGCTCTTGTTGCACCTCTCGGTGCAGATTAATTTAGCATCATCTGTCAGAAACAAGCAGTGCTGGGCTCAGATGGAGTGCGCTTGCCTGTCACACAAAGCTAGGGTGTCCTAGGACTGCAAGTGAGCACGTGCGCATACAGAAAGTCGTGAGTGTAGATGAGCACCCAGCATAGCTGGGTGTGATTGCAGACAGTACAGCTGTAATTCAGTCACCAACAAGGTCAGAAATTCAGATAGCAGGGGTTAAAACTGAATAGTACGCTGCCGTTCCATTGAAGGTTGGCAGAAAAGACTGGGTATTATGTGAACAAATCACTTACATTAAAAGAGAATGAATGATAGTGCCTTAGTCTCTGTTGAATGCCTTGGAGAAGAGAGCAGGAAAGAGATTGTGTAAGAATTTATTGAAGAATTATATTCTGGTGGGGCGTGACTGCAGAGGCAAGACCCACAGTCGTACATGCGGCACAAGACTATGTGTACTGACTCAGTCTTCAGAGCAGTTGTATAGGGGTGAGCGGCTTCTAGGAGGACAGACTAGGGACTCCATGAAGAGCTTTGCTCTCTGTGGAGTTGCGCATGTGAATGGCTCCCCAGTACCTCTGTGCTCTGGCTGCAGGGCGGGCAGTAACTGAAGTCTCCTGGTTTGGGGAGGGGAGGAGCGCCTGCAATGCAGCAGCTGCACTTTCCTGGGCAGACGCTTAGCTTCCGGTTGTGGTGCTGAGTGCTCTTCTTGTTTCAGGTCAGTAGAATCCTGAAGGTTGCCAAGCCCAACTTTGTGGTTATGAAGCTCTTAGCAGGAGGACACAAAAAAGAGTCAAAGGTGAGTGTGTCGTAGGGAAAGGGAGTGCTGAGTTCCTGTGTACTGTCGGACAAAGGCACCCATGGTCACCTCATCCTAGAAGAAGCTCAGCCACCACTTTTCCTCCAGGCGGTTTGAAACTTAAAATTTCTACGTTTTTCTTTCTCTCCCACTCCCATATAAATCGCTGACTACCTTAGGACAGTTAAGAAAGTATGGAGCAGATTCAAGAGCTCAGAAATAGGGGCTGGCAAGATAGTCAGTGGGTCAGGGAGACTGCCACCCAGGCTCATCTGAGTGTGAGAACTGGAGCCTCCCAGCAGGAGAGACTCAACTTGTACTGTGGCGTCATGCACCCACCCTCGTACAAATTAAATGGAATAAAGTATTCTAAAAGAAAACGTGTAGCGCAGATTTGGGGGGAGAAGTACTGAAGACTCCCAAATGAGGGAGACGCTTACTCAAGTCTCGGGAAGTCGCGAACACCCACAAACTCCAAGACACTGTACCTGGATGCAATCAGCAGAGGTTTATTAGGGAAGAGAGCCAGCAGCCAGCATACTGCACACTCGCAGGAGTACAGTTTGACCCAGAGTGGTGGGCTAAGGAGCTTTTTATAGTAAGGGGTAGGGAAAGGAAGGAATTTTTGCGTGGTTACACATGATTGGTTGTATTTTTGCACGGTTACACATGATTGGTTGTTTTACAAATTTTGAACTCAGCAAGCTGTAACACTGGAAAAGACCTGGGAGGGGGGGGGGGCGGTAACCAAGATCAGTGGAAAGTTAGTTCTTGGAACCACCCAGACATCTTACATCTTTCTTTGTGGCCAGGAATGTGTCTTCCTGCTTTGGGCCTACCCCACCCACAGGTGGATTTTCTTCCCTGAGGCTTGAGGAATATATCCTGGGACAGTGAAAGGCCTGGAATCTTATATTCAGTTCTGCTTTCTTGGAACTAGTGAGCCTGTATATATTTTATAAAATGATCTTTATAATTTTTCACTCTACAGTACAAAGTATTTAAATGTCACCTCCTTGAGGAAGGTAGGTGCTTCCTTAGTGTCTTAGTTAGGGTTTACTGCTGTGAAGAGATACCATGACCAAGGCAAGTCTTATAAAGGACAACATTTAATGGGGTTGGCATACAGTTACAAAGGTTTAGCCCATTATTGTGCCGGGAAGCATAGCAGTGTGCAGGCAGGTGTGGTGCTGGAGCTGAGAGTTCTACATCTTAATATGCAGGCCGTAAGGAGAGACTGTCGCACTGGCCAGACTTAAGCTTAAAAGACCCACCTCCACACTGACACACTTCCTCCAACAAGGCTACTTCTCCTAATAGTGCCCTCTCTATGGCCAAGCATTCACATACATGAGTCTATGGGAGCCAGTCCTATTTAAATCACCACAGGTAGTTAGGAGCTATGTGTACACATGTGTATGCATATAAGCAGCACCATTTCACTCAGGGTATTGAGCATATCCTCACAATGGATACATTTTCACTCAGTCTTTATTCGTTTTTGAAACATGGCTCACTGGACCTAGAGCTCACCAATTAATTCAGCTAAACTGACTGGCCAGCGGGCCCCAAAGACCTGCCTGTCTCCGCCTGTCTAGCACTAGAGTTGTAGGCATGTGCTGTCATGCTCAGCTTTTAACACAGGTGCTGGGAATCAGGCCTTGGGGTCTCAGGCTTGCACTGCAAACCCTGTACCAACTTAGCCATTTCCCATCCCAAGACTTAAACCCTGATAAGATGTGGCATTGATATAGAAGATCTGACTTGTCACAGGCCGGCTCTGATGCAACTTTGTGACCTTTGCCTCTTCACCTGTTGCCCTAAAGCTGAGCTGTGTTGCATCCTGACCTGGCCGAGCACCTTGTCTGAGGTCCATTTTCCTTAAACCCTCTCTGAACAAACAGCTGGCCATGGGTGTTTTCTGATGGCTCTTAAAGGAGAAACTCCTCATTTCTTTCCCTGTCTGCTGCTCTTACACCAATTTCTGTTGGACTGCCCTGTGTCTGAAACACAAGTCTAAGGTGGTTATGCACACTGCATCAAACCATGCAGGGGTATTCATTGACTTTCTCGGTTTCTTTTTAGGTTCCTCCCGAATTTGACTTCTCTGTTCACAAATACTTCCCTGTTGTGAAACTGGTTTGAAAGAGACTGCAAAGATGACCATGTCCACTCTAGGGGATACATCAGTCTGCCACTTATGGTGATGTAAAGTGGATTTCTTGAATGACAGACAGCTTGTTACAAGGAAGACTTTTCAGTTTAACACCCGTACCTGGCGAGAATGAAAACTGCTGTTTTAAAGTGGTTTACTATACTCCATGGGTGTAACTGGGCTGGAATGCATTGGTGGACGTTACTGGTTTTATTACAGACTTAATTGTAAAACATTTTTTTAATGAATGATTGAGTGAAATAGTGTTTGTAAAGGTTAATAAATTTCTTGACAAAACAAATGCACCAGTGCTGCTCTAGGGCTTCCCTGCTGAGAACCAGTGAGAGCTGCCATCCGAGTTACCCAAGAGTCTGCAGCACTGTAAGCCTGAATCCCAGCTCTTAGGCAGCAGGATCAGGCTTTGGTTATCCTCAGCTGTGTTCTATTTTGAGGCCAGCCTGGCCTACATGAGATTGTGTCTTAGACACCAAACAACCCTAAAAATTGAAGTTTCAAAACATGAGATTTATTAAGGATTTAAGATTCTGGTCAAATTACAAATTGATTTTGAGGCAAGAGGATGGCTAAAGTACATGAGGATTGACTGTGTTGTGACACAGATTTGTAAGGGTCTGTAGTCATGCAGTTGAAGAAGAGCCACATCACACTGCAGTGTCTGCGCTGGTGTCAGCAGGTAGGAGTGTGCAGGCTGCTAAACCTCCGTCTTGTCTGAATGTGGTGGTCCCTTTGTTCCAGTTGAGGTTTCAGGTGTACTGAAGTGCAGGTTTTGTTCTTGATCCACCAGCCAGAGGCCCCGTCCTTGATTCGCTGCTCATTCCTCTGCTGGTCTCTTCACTGGTGTGCTGTGACAACTGTGGGGTTTCCCTTTTGTACTCTGAAGGGGCAGTGCTTTTAGCAAAGTGAGCTACCCTGAAATTCAATCTGACTTTGTGGTTTGCCCTAAGACTAGTGGTAGTTCATCTGGCTTGCAGCAAAAATGATCCTAAGATTTCAGCGGCCTAACTCTAATGTGACACTGTTTGGCTAAGGATGCAACCCAGGGCCTCAGACATACTAGGCAGAAGTTCTCAAGGAGCTATGCCTAGCCCAACCCTGTGATACCTCCCATTTCCTAGAAACACTTTGAAGCATGCCTGACTGAACTTGATGAAGATACTAATGAAGACAGGATGTTGCTTACTTCCTGGTCAGTACAGAGGTGGTCTGGCTCAACTGTCAAGTATGGCTATTAGGCACCCTGGAATTTTAGGACCAAGAGGGCAGAGTGTGGTCCTTACCTATTTTACTTGTTAAAAAGGAAATCAGCACAACTTGTCAGCAATATCTACACTTTAAACCAAAACCAATTTAAGATAGAAAACAAGCACTAGAAAGTACAAAGTCCCTTGAGCTTGGTACCTAGGAGTAGAAAAGGTGTATGTTATGCTAAGAATACAGTACGTCTCAGGCTCTGGCAAGTTAGTAATGTGAAGGAGAACGGCCTGTGACATTGGACAGTATCCATCTAAACATGGAGCTGTACGTCAGATCTGGGTAGAGTGAGCACCAGATCTGGTTGGCTTTGCAGTGAGAGGCAACCCACATCTGCCATGGGTGTTTAAATGTGTGCTTGAAATGGGCATAGTGGGGACAGGGCAGCTGCACCCCCCGGGCATCCACTTCACTGCAGGAATCTTCAGCCCCCACAGAAGGCACTAGGTGCTGCCCTATGCCTCTAGTGCTGCTGCCTCCTATTTAACCAGCACTTCCGAGTCAGACCAACCCTGAGTACTGTCCCACTCTTCAGAGAGACCATTTCTGGAAGGAGTCCTCAGTGTGACTGCAGTCAGTCTGCAATTGGTTAGAACCCACTGATCAGAATCAAGAACTTACAACACATTACCATCAATGAACTACAAGTCTTTCATAGCTAAAATTAACCTTGTGTGTTTTTCAAATAGTATATAAACTACAGGGGGAGAGAACAGCTCCTGTGTTGCTCTTGCCTTTGTAGGTATCCAGCTTGTAACCTGGGTATCCTCCAGCAGCCAGCCTTTCTTCCTGGACACCTGTGTCGACATAAGTGTCTGGGCCTCTGCTCTGACTGTCCATGCAGCCTTTGTCCTGAGCCTAATGCTGGCACTGCCCTTCTGGGTGAGATGAGTAACTTACTAGAAACTCTTTGTTCAGACCATAGGTGCTTACATTATGAGTAACTTAATAGTGTTCTGTACATCAAAAGAATAGTGAAGGTTATTGAAACCAGTCTTTTAAAAACAACTCTCACTGACATTTGAGACAAGGGCTTACTTTCTTGTTCATCCTAGCTTGGAACTGACTATGTAGCTCTGAGCTGGCTCAGAACTTGCAGCAGACTTCCTGCCTCAGCCTTCTGAATGCTGAAGAAAGCCAGGAGCAGTGGCTATCTTTTAATTAATGTATTCTTTGCGCAGAACAGCTTTGTGTTGAGGCTGACAGCAAGAGCTCTAGGCCATTGATGGTGGAATCAAGTGTGTGCAGGAGTGATGGACTACTTAGTACCAGTGGACAGACACTGGCAAGCACCAGCATGAGAAGGGAGCCATTATCGCTGGCAGCTGCCCATACAGGACAACCTCATTTCTCTTTTCTGGTGTTGACCTGCTCAAGAAATACCTGTTAATCAAGAAAGCTTGACCAATTTTGACAACTTTTGTAGACACTTTAAAACTACCCCAGACTGTCTGAGATGGTCCCATTTTTTCTTTGCTAAAATGTACTGATTACACCCCAATAATCATTGGCCGATGTTCGTTTTACTTGATACATTTCACAGTAGAGTCACGGGTGAATCTCCGTAGGATCTCTCTTCAGGCTTATTGAGAAATGTGGACTCCCACTTGATTTAGACTGTGACTCTGCTTTTCATCCCCATCAGGTAAATGTATTATGCCTCTCTTCTGAGCTTCAGCATTAAGAACTAAAAATGCAAAAACACTATTTCAGTATTAAGCATGTTGAGAAATGGTATGGGCAGGTGTGTCTTCGTGTCAGTTTCTACAGTTGTCATAAAGAGAACGTCACTTTCCACAGCAGCACTGCCACTTGGAACGCTGTCCCATCGAGAGAGCAGAAGACACCACGTATACAGCTAACTGCCACAAGACAAAGCTGAGTGGTGAGCTAGCACAGCCCCCTATGCCAGGAGGCCTCCCTGAAAGGGCAGCACTAATGACACATTCCTTCCTAGAGCCACCTGAACAAGTGGGACAGCAGGACAGGACACAACTTGTCTAGCCATGGGCAGCTGCATGCTTACAGTTCACCGTGCTTTATATTATAAAAGAACTGAAGAGCATGTCCAGAAGTTAGGCACCGTGTAGCAAGCAGATCTCACCTGAAAGACACTGAAGAAAACTAGCGCTCAGAGCTGTAGCACCATAGGAAGCAAGAAGCTAAGCTGCAGAAAGCTCATGGATTAACGAGCAGATGCATAAAATCCACCAAGAAACATGTAGATTGGTTGACACTGACTATGCTATATGCAGCCCAGAAAGGCAGAGTGAGGCACTTCACGTCCTAGGTCAGTAGCACGGTGCTGCTGATGTGCGTTTAAGGAGTCAGAACAGAAAGGAGCTTTGTCAGAGACATCCTGCTTGAGCTTCTCTAGAAGACTCACACAGAAAACTAGTTCAGAGGCAGTTAACAGAGAATCTAATGATTGTACCAACACCTAGTGTGGAATGACTCTGGGGTGCCCTGGGCATCTTGTTGGAAAAGTTCTAAGTCACTAAAAGCAAGCCCTGTGATTTCTGGGGCATCTTTGCTCCGACCCTGCTCACCACTACCCCACTTTGCAGGTCTTCTAAAGAACATAGTTTCCCTAAACTGACAGCTACTAGAGTGATTATCAGTCCTAATTAAAGAAAAGGAGAAAGGATGGTGACTGCTCCCACATCCCGCTGCTCTTACCATTTATATTTCTGTCATTCCCTGCAAGAGCTGCCTGCTTCTCCCTCTCAGACTCTGCTTCGTTTTCCTCCAGGTTGTACTCCTCTCCTAGGTTCTGCTGGCCTCCCCCTGTAAAGCCAGCACACCAGACACACATAGCTTCAGTTTAGTCTTAACGGCACTGAAACACCAGCACCAGTACAAGCTGTCACCCAACCTGTACCTCAGAAAGTAGCCTGACTGATGGTACTCACTCCCAATACAAATGCCCCGGAGAGTACCAGAAACACGCCCCTTCAACACCGAGGCTATAAAATTCAGCTCTGTTGACTGAACCCTAGCACACATACACACAATCCTAAATAAGCCACGATTCAGTCTGAAAATGAAAAAACTAAATGCCTTTTTGAGAAGGGCAATCTACAAGATTGAGAAAAAACCACCACCATTTGAGGAAACAGGCGAATGGTGGGAATGCCAAGCAGTGGCTTCTTGGAATGACTCCAAGAGAGGAGAGGATGACTACCGTGCCCCATTTCACATACAGGATTAGACTGTTCGCAACCATGTTTTGCTCTGCAAAAAAGAGCAACCAGGAAAGATCACATAATGAAGATGAGATCACAGGATTCTCCCAAAAGTCTGAAATATGTGTATATGGGGAGGCCTGGAAAATCCACTCTACTTTCCCTCTGCCGTAGAAGCAGCATAGAGCAGTTGTGTCTGTTTACACTCCAGATGAGATCATTACTCATGCATGTGGAAGCAGGTACACCACAGAGGCCTGGTAGCCCATGTCTATGTTTAGCCATTACACTTCATGTCCAGTAGTCACTCACACCTGAGTGCCACCAGAATGGGCTCCCTCCCCTTGGGAGCATCTTTTACTGTAGGTATGGAGCAGGGTTCTGAGCAGTGACACTCAGCGGGAGGCTGATAAAATGCACCCGTATCTAAAACAACAGGACACCACTGTTCCAAGAAAGACTGAAAGAATTAGACACATTTCCTCAATCTGATACTGGGTCTAGCCAGGAACACAGAGGCCATGAGTGCTCCTGGCTCCAAAGGATGGAAAGGTCCCATCTTTAAGGCAACAGAATACATGCAAGATACTTAGCTGAACCAAGATATCACTCTTTATAAAGAGAAGAGGAGGTGAAATTCGCAAGTCACTGTTCCTCAAATGCAGTAACATCCATCATGTCTTCCTTCAGTACTTCAACACAGAAGCAGGTGGAAATAGACAAGTGCCTGCCTGCCTGCCTGTCAGGAAGCAACATTTAACCTACCAAGCACCCATCTCAATGTACATACACCCTTGAAGTCCCACTGACTCTAACACTGGTCTCTAGATAATGAACAACAAATAAACATACAAAGGAGTGAACAAGGCACTTGTGTAATTGAAGACATGCTAGCAAGCCGGAGCCTGGGACCCAGAGCCACCCACCTTCCTCGGCAGCACGTTGCTGCTCCTGTCGATCACGGATGACAAGCTGCTCCCGCTCAGGATACTGAGAGTCCTCCTCAGGCCTGGCCATCAGGGCCACTGGCGCCTGTGTGTTCTGATCAAGTTTCTCGGTTTGTCTACCTACACGTGTGCCATCATCCACCACCGCCTGCCGTTGGATGGATGCCTTCATCAGTGGCAGACCATGCTCCTCATTGACAACCTGAATCTCATTGGTTTCCTCTGTATACAGAACATAAGTATGATTGCAAGAGCATTCTTTGGGGGTTTTGGAGGGGGGGTTACTGTTTTGTTACATGTTTTGATTTTCCATGGCAGGGTTTCTCTGTGTATCACTGGTGGCTATCCAGGAACCTGCTTTGTATAACAGGCTGGCCTTGAACTTAAAGATCCTCCTGGTTCTGCCTCCATGGTGAGTGCTGGGATTAAAAGTGTGCACCACCATGCCTGGCTGTGGGACCATTTTAACTAAAACAAAAATAAAGTAACTGAGCATGGAGTACACACCTGTCATCCTGTCACTTAAGGAGTAAAGGCAGGAAGATCAGTTCAAAGGCCAGCTTTGGCTACATAGTCACTTTGAGGCCAGCCTGGGAAACTGCCTCAGATAAAATAGAAGAAAAAAAAAATGGTACCATTAACTGCAAAGAGTGCCTGCAGGATACCTGTAACCCCAGGAGGATTCAGGGGATGAAGGCAGCAAAGTCAATTCAAGGCCTTAGCTACACAGTAAGTTTAAGGTCAACCTGGACTACACAAGCGCTTATCTCAAAAAACCAAAAAAAAAAGTGTCACCTCTGTATTCCTAACATCACTAGAAAGAGTGGCTGTGTGGTGAGTTCTGTACTTCAGGATAACTGGGAACTTGTGTTTTGATCTCCACTACAGACCAGAGGCTTTCGAGCACCAGGCCATCTTCAGATTAAACAACAGGAAGTGTCTGGTGTGGTGGTAAATGCCTTTGATCCTAGCACTCAGCAGAGACAGTTAGATTTCAGTGAGTTCGAGGCTAGCTTGGTCTACATAGAGTGTTCCAGGACAGCCAGAGCTACATTATAGGGAGATCCTTGTCTCAGAACTGAACAAAACAAACAGAAAATACATGGACTCGGGTATCCTGACATCCCTGAGGGCAGAGTGCTAGGCTCTTAGAGTCATTTCAAGCCATAGGAGCCCAAGGTACACCAGCCGCCCAGGACTCTGTCTCTGCCCTTCGGTCCCATAATGCCCCTAGCACCCTAAAATTAAGAGACCTTCTGTATCTGTACTTACTAACAGCTTGTCCTTGTCAGCTGTGTAAGACAGAGTAGAAGCCTGTAGCCCCTATTCCAGGGCCCCAAGAGAAAGAGCACCAGCCACCCACCCACCCCTTCCACACTTGACCCTCAGTGTCTGTACTGCCCAAGACCATACACTGCTCCTTGATTTGAAACCAAAAACCAATGTCTCCACTTACCATTCTGTACGTGTGGCTTCAAACTCCACCCCTCTGAATTGGGGGCTGGTATCTGGGACTTGTTTCTGGGCACATCCCCTTGCTCTTGTGGCTTCTGTTCCTTTAGTGGGACTGCTTCCTGAAGCCTGGGCTGAGGCTTGAGGGCCTGGAGTTGAAACAAGCACAGGACTGAAAGAGTAGCTCGTGGGACCCTCACTAATAAGAACCCCTAAACTCAGATACCACATCTTCCCAATGATGCCCTGTCACATGGCATAGATCAGTAGACTTGTGGGTAAGTCCAGGTCCTACAGAAAGTAAGCCAGGGGAAAATGTAAGCATTCAACAAACCAACTTACCTGGCCATACATCTACAGCACTCAGCCTGGCACTGCACACGCCCACCCTGACCATGGGACCTTACATGTATTCTGTACCTCGCAGAATACATTCTCCTGTTACATGGAATGGAACTTAAGGAAGTCACAAACGTACGGAAATGAACACACTCCAAGATGACCGAACAGCGATGTTCATTCCAGAAGCTAACTGAGGTGAAGGAAGGGGACTGTCCAACTTCAGTCCATTTCTGCCATTTGGGTTTGAGAAGCAGGGGACTTAATCCAAAACACAGGCTAATACCTACTTCTAGCCCTAAAGAATTCCGTCTCCCCTCTGTCACACCTTACCAACCAATGCTAGATAGCCTACCTAAAGCAGTTCCTTTTACCTGGCATATCCTACCTATCTCATGGCCAAGACAAAGGTATCCTGTGAGGCAGAAAGCAATCTGGAGACAGAACAGAAACATCAAGACCACCACACAGTGATAGCAAACTTACCATGCCATGGGTGTAGAACAGGGAGCCCCAGTGTGTGAAGTAGACATGAAAAACAGACAAGGAGGCAGAGACAGAAATACTGAGAAAAAGATTCTATACATACAGAAAGCTTTTGGTGTGCTTGTGTGTAGACTAGCTATGGAGGAGGGACAGGTTCCCAGACTTAGAGATAAAATCGAAACCTACGAGAGTGAAAAACAAAAACAAAGCCTGCAAACAGTGGAACAAAATCCCAAGGACATGGGACAACTACAGACAAGACCCCTTATGCCTCCCTGGATTCCTCGTGTTCACTGTAGGAGGGTGGCCATGTATGGCAGCCCTCATCCTGAGACAACTTCAGTGTGTCCCACATATGTAACGATCAGATCCGGATAAGATAAAAGTCAAGAAATGTCTAGCTAATCAAGATTTAAAAATCTCTGGGGGGAGGGGGGCGCTGGAGAGATGGCTCAGTGGTTAAGAACACTGACTGCTCTTCCAGAGGTCATGAGTTCAATCCCAAGCAACCACATGGTGGCTCACAACCATCTGTAATGAGATCCAATGCCCTCTTCTGGTGTGTCTGGAGACAGCTACAGTGTATTCATATATACATAAAATAATTCTTTAAAAAAAAAAAAAAAAATCCTCCAAATTCATGTCAAACACCAAACTATAAATTGTGGGAGTTCAGAAAACATCAAGCAGGACAAAACTATCATTTCAAATTAAAATTTCTGAGAAAGCCAAAAGGAAAATATCTGCCTCACAAGGGATGCTCACCAACACTGACCACATTCTAGGCTAAAACTGTATCTTAGCAAGTTTTTACTAGGAACCATGCCATGTCTGCTCTTCTGTTCAGTAAAAGATAGCTGGGAAATCGGTAAATGAGTAGAGAGTATGATCTATACTTTTAAGTAGCACATAGGTTAAAGTAAAGTCTCAAATTTCAAAATATTTTGATCGTGCCTTTAATTCCAGCAGTTGGGAGGCATAAGAAGATGGGTCTCTGTAAGTTTGAGGCCAGCCTGGTCTATATAGTGAGTTCCAGAACAGACAGAACTATATAGTAAGACTCTGCCTCAAAAAGTTAAACTAAAATATAAATAAATAAGATAAAAGTGTCTTGGTAAATATAAATGAGGACAGTTTGCTGGCATGTATAGGCTGCAGTAAAAAGCAATGCTTTTTAAGAACAATATTTGTAGCACTAAGTATGTACATGAGAAAGGAAGATCTGTATCCAAGAATCAAGACTATACCTTCAGAAGCTATGGAACAAATTGGCCAATTAAATTCAAAGTCAAAGTAAGTAGAAGAAAAGATATATGAATTACCTTAGAACTTAATTAAAATTAAAAAAAAATCAGTGAAAGCAAAAACTCATTCTTCGAAAAGATAATGCTCTAATTATCAGAAGTGGGAATATTCTTATGGGCTCTACACATTGGCCTGGCTGACCTTGGCCACAGTATTTAACATTGTGACCTCAGTGTGCTCAAGCCACACAGCATCAGCTGCTTCCACAGGGGCTGAGATTTGAAAGGACAATGCTCCAAGCTTGGGGTCCAGTACCCAGAATCTTGCTTGCGTGTGGGCATCCTAGCACCAGGCTTTGCTCTGTTGTACCACAGGGAACCAAACCCACAGGACAAAATGGTGAGGAGAAGAGCGAGTACCTCCTGGAAGCCCGGGCCAGAGCAGACCCAAATTACCTGCTGCTGCTGGACGTTTGTTTCAGCCACATCTCTGGAAACTAATGCTTCACTTCGCTTTCTGATGACCTCTTGTATCCGCTCTTCACACTGTTCCTTCACCTCTTTCATCTGATTGATACACTGGCTCCTGGGGAAGGCAAATGGAAGGATGTGTGGGTGTCCCAGGCACCCAGTCCCTGATCCCACTCCCACAATCCACTGCAGCAGGAGACAGAACAGCCCTTTTCCACTAAGACATGGTCTGAAAGTGAACTGCAAGAGCAAGTGTCCATCTGTAAGAACTGGAGGACAGAAGAAACCTGCTGGTCACACTTTAGACTTGTTATGTTGCATTAAACAACCCCACCCTGCCCCCTTCTCTCTTTATCAAAAAAAAAAAAAAAAAAAAAATGGCTACCGATACAAGTTCTTAAAACCCCTGTGATTTCCTGGTGTTCAGAGCATCATCATCCATGAGCTCTTGGACCAGACATGTAGTGATGTTGATAAGATGGCTCATGGGGTGAGGTGCTGGGGTGCTGCACCTTTCAGGATAGGGATTGAAATATTCAGCTCCACCTCCTGGAGAAGGTGAAGGGGCCTGGAGATGGGGCTTGATCATATGGCTAATGATGTCCTCAGTCACTGCCTGCATAACAACCTCAGGTACCACCTCTTCACCTTGAGCTCTGACAGCTTCTTGGCTGGTAAAAATTCCCTGATTCCATGGGAAGCCTAAGTTCTGCCTCCTCAGACCTTGCCTTTAACTATTGGTTATTGTCGTGACTGTTCACCATGACACCCTTTGTAATGAAACTCTGATAGTAAAGAGAGCTGTCCTCAGCTCTGTGAGTGGCTATGGTGAATTACTAAGGAACTCGTCAGGTAGCCCTGAATTTATAAACTGCCCAGTGTGTGGCTGGCTTGTGGAACAGCCTTAGGAAATTGAGTCCTAAACTTGTGGCACGTAAATGACCTCTGGGCAGCATCCAGACTGACTGGAGAACACCTAGCTGTCAAAGACCTTCAGATGCACTGCAGGCTTGCACCACCTTCCACCTGGAATGTACAACATCCATCAAAGGGCAGAGGCAGACTGAAATTGCTTGCTTAGAAAATGGGGAAGCTAAGAGGGGCTCTGTTGCCTGCTATAGCTAGGCCATAAGACAGACTCAGGTTTCCAGAAGACACTGGGCAGCCTTGCCTTTGTTCGAAGCATTTCAGAGCGTCACTCTATAACTTGGAGCATATACAAGACATCGTTGGATCACAACATTCCACACACAGAAGGCAATCCTGTGATAACGGGAAACTCGAACAGATAAGGAATAAGTAAAAACTTCACTGAAAAACTTGCCAGGGTCAGTCAAGCTCCAGGTGGTAGAATATCGTAAAGGGGATGAACCACAGTGAGTAAAGAAACCCAGCTGTCTAAGGAGTGAACAGCAGGCCATCTTCTACTCCTGAACCTTTCTGCCGACAAAGAGGAATGTTCACCTTCTCTTGCTTTTGCTGCTACAGAAGTAAGCAGGGGGCCTCCCTCCACCTCTCAGGAATGTAGTGGTATCTCCACCCCCACATTCCATCTCAAAAGCAGCAGGGGAAATGAACAGTCTGCTCAGGGTAGGGCCTAGATCCTGAGACACAATGTAACCTAGGTCAGCATTAACTCCTGGCAGGTCTTGGGCTGGCTCTTGTGTGTGTGTGTGTGTGTGTGTGTGTGTGTGTGTGTGTGTGTGTGTGT
>JANHMN010000006.1:4103593-4145547 GCA_030674055.1 Rhabdomys pumilio | reverse complement strand
TGTGTGTGTGTGTGTGTGTGTGTGTGTGTGTGTGTGTGTGTGTGTGTCCAAAGCAGCTCCTCGGGGATTAACTGGCTAAACTCTAGTGGTGCACAACTCCAGGTCACTAATGGCACTCCCGATAGTGCAGATTGTGACCACAGGACCACTGAGGATCTCTCCACCCAGAACAGGAACTCATCACTGGCAGTGTCACACAGGACCGGGCTGTCACTGCAGCATGCCAACACCGGCATTGCCAGCTGCTCCCTCACAGTGTGAAGAGGAGCCAGAGTGCTCAGAGATCAAAAGGGCAAGGCAGGCTGCGTTGATGAGTGCAGTGATCACGACTCAGTTGTGTGTGCCAGGAAGAACAGCCACTGGGATGCCTGCTGATCCCCAGAAAGACACTAACTTGTACAAGTGAAGGGGAGAAAGCCTTCCCCTCCATTTGTGGCTACCTCAGCATTCCTGGAAGTAGACAGGTGTGTGCAGGCATGCCTGGAGGGGCTCTCAGTTCAGCGTACTGTTTTATGCACATTACAGATTTGCTAACAAGGTGTTTACATTCTATCTCTAGTTCACAGACACTTAAGGACAGCTGTCTCTAGCTTCCACCACTCTCTGGCCATTACTTCCAAGAGCTTCCTGCATCTGCAGCATGGTCTTTAAGCACAACCAGTGAGGCAGACACTGTTAGTCAGAAAGATGTACTACCATCAAAGCTGCTCACCTCTTAGAAACAAGTGTCTCCATGGAAACAATTAAGTACTGCAGAGTGATCTGAGCACTTGAGTCAGAGAAAGATCATGAGTTCTAGCCAGTCTTGAGCTATACAAACTTGAGGCTAGTTTGGGCTACACAGGAAGACCCATTTCAAAATGAAACACAACCCAGGGCAGCACCAGAGCCACTGCCTGTGCTGAAACACAGGCTTCTCCCTTGGCCCATGACTGACTTCCGATGGGTTGAAGTCTTAGGTCAACACTTACCAAGTGAGGCTACTGAACTGGGGTAAGTGTTGGCTACAAGAGGCTGTAGACGTTATAAGACTAGGGCATTTGACACTGATCTGTGTGGAATTCTTCAACTTTACTAGCTCAGTTTCCAAAGCTCACTGTGAAGGTTTGGGGCTAGACACAAATTGGTTGTGGGAAGTTGTCTTGGCAGTGTGAACATTTGAGTGTCTTTGTCTTTGTTCACTGGATTCCAATAGCACTGTCTCTACAAACTGCCCAGTCTCTGAAGGACAGCCATGATGTCGGCGCAGTTTCACAGTCCAGTCAGTCATGTCTCCTGATGCTGAGTGCTCGTCATCTGAAGTTATAGTCACAAGAGCAAAGGTCATGCAATACCTAGCAACGTCTTGGCCCAGAGAAAAGCCAGGACAAGTGAGACTGCAGCCACCTCAGTGTTCAGACAGAACCCCTGCCGACTGGTGCAGTACTCAATGCTACCCAGTTACCGTGAAACACATGAGTGTGCTCCAGAGTTCATGTGTTTTGTAGTGTTGGGTTTTGAAGTAGGAAGAAATAAGGCAAGTCGCTGGTATTTCAAAAGAACAAGGGCATGCTGTGAGGCTGGAATGCACGGGACAACTATTCCCAGCTGATGGGGACTGCACAGCCTGCTTAACTTTCAGGAAGCAATTAGGAAGTTCTGTATAGGATCCCAGCACTTGGGTAAGAGAAAGACCATGAGTTCCAGCCAGTCTGAACTATACAAGCTTGAGGCTACACAGGGAGACCCATTTCTAAATGAAACAAAAGAAATCAAGGAATTTAGCAATGTGTATCTAGTGACAAGCTAAACCTAAGCTGTCTTGTAGAAGGATAAAAGCCCAAGTATCTTAAATGACAAAGAAGCACCTTGTAGCTCTATGAATTTGGTGTGTATAAGAAACTGTGAACAAGCGGGCGGCTGCAGTCCTGCAGACAAGCATGGACCAGAAGTCAGTGTGGGAAAGGGCAGCTAGGGCTGGGCTGTGACCACATGCTCCCCTTGATCACTGTTCTCTAAACCTGCGGAAAACTAAACAGATGGCGGCTTTAGGCTCCACCCTTCGATAGGTCCTTTACTGTCTTCCAAGGGGGCGTGGCCTACCTTTTAAAGCTTCATTGTTCGATTAAACTCCACTCTCGCTGTAAAATGTGGAAAATTCTCAAGGCAATGAGCCACCTGCCACACCAACATCAGCAATGGCCTATCAATATCTTGCCACAATATTCTAGGCATTTTTTTTCAGCTCATGCTTGACATTAAGAAAAATACTTATTCTAATGTGTGTGTGTGTGTGCCTGAGTGTATGCATGTGCACCGTGTGTGTAGACGAACCCACAGAGGTCTGAAGACAGCATCAGGTCTCTTGGAAATGGAGTGACAGATATTTGTGAGCTACCATGTGGGTGCTGGGAACTGAACCTGGGTACTCTGGTACCCAGCCAGTGCTCTTAGCCACCGAGCCGCGTCTCCAGTTCACACCTGATATTTTTAAAGTGTTTCAGATTGCCAAAGCAATCAGTACAACTGTGCTTTAGTTTATGATACATAAATGTTATAGTGGCAATTCATGTACTGCTGAGCCCTGCTTGTGTGTATGCGTGTGCACACGCACGTTTGTGTTTCCATGTGAGCATATGCGTGTACGTACAGACGTACCTTTCCTACTCACTCTGTGTCACAAGCCCTTCTGGCTTAGACTTATCTCAGTGTAATCAAACAGAACACTGATTCTTAGGGGACTTGAGTCTCAGAAGATGGAGGCCCTGCTCACAGCTACACAGGACAAGGGCCCCCACTGCCCCACTGGGCCACACTCACAGGTCGTAGGAAAACTTCTGCTCCAGGCTGGTCTGGTTCTTCTGGGACTGGAAGACGTCCTGCTGCAGTCTGCCGTAACTCCTCTGCAGCTCCTTCAACTGGTCTAAGCCAAAAGGACAAGTCACTTCACGGGACTGTGTGGCTACCACGCCACTCAGACACACAAGACACAAAAGAACTTACTCTGGTAGTGGCAGTACATGCCTTTAATCCTAGCATTCAGGAGGCAGAGGCAGGCTCTGTGATTTTGAAGCTAGCCTGATCTACAGAGCAAGTTTCAGGACAGCTAAGGCTACACAGAGAAACCCTGTCTCAAAAAAACAAAAAAAACAAAACACCACAACAGAACCACAAGCCAGCACAACCAGCACAGGAAGCAGAGAGGAAGAGTGCCCCACCCTGCCAGCACACCACCAACATCGGAAGCTCTCCCACAGAAGCCTGCACCTTGATCCTGTTAAAAATGACAATTAGAGCATTTTAATCATTAGTTTTCTTATGTGTGTGTATTCTTGCACCACTGTGCATGTATAGAGGTCAAAGGTCAGCTTGAGGGAGTCAGTCCCTCCTTGTACTATGTGAATTTTGGGATCAATCTCATGTCGTCAGGTTTAGCAGCAAGTGCCTTTTCCTGCTGTGACATTTCACCAGACCCAATGTGTGCCTTACATACACAGCTTGGAGATAACTCTAAACAAAGTTTTAAATACGTTTGTGCCTTCTGGCCTTGGCCTGAGATCAGGTATGGGACTTTCCACATGTTGGTACCCAGAGTCTTGGAGTATTGAGTAATACTCACCCAAATTCATTACTTATTTGCTGGTGGGAACTGAACCTAAGGTCTTGCAAACACTAAGTGCCCCACCCTCAGCACACCCCATCCCAGTATTTCTTAAAGATCCATAAATCAAAAGACTGAATTATGTCCATCATAACTTGCAATGTACACAATAATATTTCATAAGGACAGGTGGGTAAAGAATACATTAACGACTCAATAACATCTAACACGAGATTACAGTGACAGAGCCATCCAAGACCCTCATGGGAGTCAGGCCAGGCTGGCTCTTCCTTGAGGCAGCTGCTGGGCTGGAGGCAGGTGGGGGCTTGGAGGGGCTTACCTTGCAGGTCTCGAATGAGCTTCTCGCCTGTGGTGATGTTATTCACTAAAATCGCCTGCAAGGAAGACAAACTCAACTCAGCTTTCAGGGCATGTGTCAGCAGAGCACCTAACCAGCAGCAGCTCAGCCAGGCATGGGGAGCCATACTCCACTGTAATCTCAATCCATACTGAAAGAAGTGCTTTCCAGCCACCCCAGGAGTAATCAAAGCAATGCCCCAATCCCAGTTCCCAGACATCCTTCCCTGCCACGCATAGCTTCTTCCTGTTCCAAGCCACAGACTCACTCAGCAGCAAGCTCAGCCATAGCCCCTGTGCCACTGACAGGAGGTAGGAACAAGGCAACACATAATGAGGACTCTGGGGCTGCCAATCCTGGCTACGTTGTCATACATGTAGCTACTCACTTGCCCTGGCATTAGGAGCTGGACAGGCCATCATCCTTTGGCAAGAGACAGGCACCTAGGCCTAAAGATAGCTTGTTCAAGTGGCTCGATAGCAAAATTCCTAAAGAAGAAACACAGGTGCTACCACACCAGATAGTAGGCTCTCAGCAGCTGCCCTGCCAGTAGCTAGGAACCTGGGCAAGGCAAGTTTTATGAGCTACACCTGTGATACTTAATTTTAGGCATTACTGTGACAGGATTAAAGAGTCCCTAGAGACACACTAATGTGCTTCTGAGTATTTATCCTGCATCCTGGCAGGATCTGTATCCTGAGAATAAGATCTACCTACTTTGAGGGTACCATCAAGCGAGCTTGGTGCTGTGGAGAACACACGGGACATAGCTGGTCTTCAGATTCCAGGGCTACCATGAAAAGCTGAGAATACATCACTGTCTTCCTGGTTCTGGGGCTTTCAGATATGGATGTGAACTAGAACCCCAGGATCCCCAGTTCACAGGAAATCTGCCCCAGCCACACCCCCAGACTCCATACTTCTACACACAGAGATAAATATGCTTGGTGGCACCATGAAAGTTTCTTACTGCATCATCTCCAACAGAGGAATATTCTAATTAACACACTACTCAAAACAGACATTTTCATCCATCTCCATTGATGAAGCTGCCAGCGCCTCCCTCTGTTCCCTCCCATGTCCTCTGGAACCCTCTGTGACACAGCCTTTACAGTCCCTGAGGCCTGAGCAGAGGAAAGGTCTCCTGAGCAATGCATGACCCTGTGCCGAGAGACGAAATGCAGTCAAGCCTGGTGCTTGCTGTAGGAATAATGTGGGCAAAGGCAGAGAACCCCCCAAAATGGTAAAAGTCCTCTACCAGAAAGAGGCTTTTCTAGAGAAGTGTTCTTTTACCCAGATGTGGAGATGGAGGAGAATGAAGGATAAAAGGGTCCACTCTAATAATAGGACTAGAATCCCACAATCTTTCTCTGAATATATATATAGCGAGAGAATTCAGAAAGAATCCTCAGGCCTTATCTGCCCACCCACACAGCCAAGAGGTGACCTGACCCCAAGAGTCCATCAGTACAGACACATGGCACACTACACAGCCTTTCAAAAGGAGGTTCCAACCCATGCTTTGACACAGATGAACCTCAAAGACCTGGGGGTCGGGGGGTGAAAAGGCATGCCAGTCACAAAAGGAAGATGCTGAGTCCCTCAAGAGTCTGGGGAGGGCTGGTGGGGGGTGGGGGAGGACAGGCATGTGGTAAGTGTGAAGTCTTCCTGACAAAGAGGCCCGCCACACAGCAAGGGGAAGTGACTCTGATGGCCTGGGAACTGCAGAAGTCTGAGCATTCCGAAGGCATTTCTGCTTCCACTTGGCTTTTATTCTACCAAAGATGTCTTCTCACCTTCACTAAGAGCACGAAGACAGAGCCAGAAAATGCCACCAAGGTTTCTGTATATAATTTTAAATTTACAGAAAATGTTGAATTGTGATCAGAAGGACTGAAAATTCTTCCTAGCTTGTTTGGTTTGTTTCGGGGGGGGGGGGGGGCTGTATTTATAAGGAAGGGAAAAAAACTGCATCCAACAATTTTTAAAATTCATTCTTTATATATCATACTAGTATGTAGGACATGTAGATTAGTCGGCTTCATTATGATGTTTTTATACAGCCACACAATGTACTTGGCAATATATATTCACCCCACAATTATTTTCAAATAACATAATAGATTCTACTCTTAACAATCAAATTTTCCTCATATTTTGATTTCAAGTGACTTTAGTGTAACCCTGTGTGCAGTATTCACCAGAATGAACTGGGAATTAAACTGTTAGTTATCCTGAATACAAATTTATCCCAGCCATTCTAGTCTGAAGACCAGTCATTTCTGCATTAGATTGTTGGAAAACTAGCTCTGTGTTTCACAGTAAGCCTTCGAACAGTGACAAAGTGGCGGGCTTGGAAACACGAGGCTCAGAGAAGAGAGGCAGATACCAAAGGACACTGTACAGATCCAACGAGAGCAAATCAAAGACACACAAGTCAACCGGTAACTCCTGGGCTGGTGGGAGAGATGGGGAGTGACTGTTTCCCCAGAGGGTGACAGCTGCACAAATATTATAAATAATAATGACAACAGCATTGTCTGATATATTAAAACGTATCTGTTTTACAGGTGCTTTGCCTGCACACATGCATGTGTACTGTGTCTACCTGGTACTCACAGAGGTCAGAAGAGGGTAGGGATCCCCTGGAAGGAGACGACTGTGGGCTGTGTAGGCGCTAGAAACTGAACCCAGGTCCTGTGCAGCCAGTGCTCCAACTGCACTAAACTGTGCACAGTCTTTCTGGCCTCGTGACACATTTTTAAATTTTCAGGATGGTGAGTTTTGCCTGTACTTTACTCCCACAATACTATTTTCTATTTAATATTTGCTTTAATGTATACAAATTATTATTTCAAGATGTAATTTAAACTAAAAGTAACCAGGAAATGATTTACTGTCTTCAGGATAAACCTCAGATCTCTAGTCACCGTGGTCACGGCACACCTCACCCAACACAGACAGTTTAAGACATGGACCAGGACAGCACAGAGCCAGAGGGAGGAAGAGCAGGAAACTGAGCAGCAACGAGTAGACTGACTCTCGGGGACCACATCCTGCTGGATTCACACTCACCCCCCAAACACTCCACCTCCACCACAGCCCCACAAACCAAAGTGGGTCAGTCACTGAATGCGTGTTCCCATAGAAACAAGAGTGCTGTGGCAGGACAGCTGGTCAGTGCCGACAAAATTCTGTGATTGAGCAAATTCACAGAAAGGTGAGAGACGCTGAGCAGTTCACAGGAAGAGGTTGCTGTGTTTTTCTGTGTGACAGTGGGCAGATGTGCCTATAAGCAACATTGTTGCCGCCTGTCACTTAAGGAAGGGATGCTGTCTGAGCAGCCTCTAGCGATTTCACCAGGCGCCAACATCCTAGCAGTTATTTAACAAAGTAGACCTCAATACTTGAAGTAACCTCCTGCTACAATCGAGAGTCATAACACAAGGTTTCCCAGGAAACCTGGGAGCAAAGGCCTCAGGAGCAGAATCCCTCAACCCCTTCTTCTCCCAGGACTCATCGGACAGAATGGGGATTCCTCTCTCCAGCTATTCCCATCAATCAAGTCTCCACATGAAGACAACAGTCCACCTGGGTCCCCCAGCTTCGCTTTGGATGTCCTCGGTGTGTTTCCGTCTCATCAGCCTGTCTCTCCTGAGAGGAGAGTTACCCTTCATGATGAGCTGTGTAGTGCTTTCTGTCACTGTGACCCTGGATCAGGTTTCAGAAGTTGCTGCCAGTTCATTATGGTAAGGGACGTAGAGAAGCAGTTCATAGCACAGACCAGAACAGACACGAGGAGGAGGCAGGGACTAGATGGGGGGGGGGGGGATATATCGACGTGGGTGAGGGGCTACTACAGGAGCATGGCTAACAGAGACTGTTGTCAATAGAAACCACCTCAGCATTCAGGAAAGCAGCATCCCTGCTTTGCTCTTCCAAAGGTCCTGACTGAGTTCAATTCCCAGCAACCACAGGGTGGCTCACAACCATCTGTAACGGGATCTGATGCCCTCTTCTGGTGTGTCTGTGGACAGTAACAGTGTACTCACATACATAAAATAAATAAATCTTTAAAAAAAAAAAGACTCCCTCACAATTCCTTCTTGTGGTGTAGCCTCAGAAGGCTGAGGATCATTCTGAGCCTTGCTTAGGCCTTTGTGTTGAGCATTCCTGTCCCCTCTAGGAGGGAGTGGTTCTGTTGGAAGGAAAGAGCACTACAGATGCCCCCAGTGACCTGTCTCTACAACCAAAATAGCATGCCAGCTGGGGCCAATCCCACAGGACAGGAGCCTGTGGAGACAGGCCACAGTCAAGCCACCCAGCGAGCAGGAAAGGTCCTCCCCTCTTCTGCAGCTGCAGCACAGATCCCCCATGTTCCTCATGGGGAGTGTTGGCCTGAAGCAGCTCTGCTACAAACCCTCCCTCCCCACATGCTCCTTACACTGGCCTTCACGGCCACAGCATTCCGGTACCTCTATCCAGCTACTGTTCTAAACACCAGGAGCTGAACTGTGGCTATGCTGAGAGGTGGAGAGACGGACAAGTGGAAGGGCATGAGGATCCTCTGACAGATGGCCCTCTCCAGGATCTCCATGCAGCAGCCCAGGACGGGTGAACAGGCACCAGGGGCATGTCAACAAGCGATCTACACTCTGGCTTCTGGCAGCAAATAAAGGCACTCAGCACGTGAGCTGTGGCTCAGTGGCTGAGCCTCCGTGTCAAGGGCAAAGGGAGGCAGCTGAAGCTCAACTGTGTAGGAAACACCTGGTGCACACGGGCTAACCACAACCGGGCTGACCACAACTGGGCTGACCACAACCGGGCTGACCACAACCGAAGCAGCTCCTGCCAGCATCCTGGGCCTTTTAAGGAGAGCAACACCCTTCCACCTTCAGCTAGGCTGAACAGGAAGGCTGAGCCTACAACTCAGTGGAGGGCCCAGGCACCCCAGGATATTTCTGCAGACTAAGGGCTGCAAGGAGTCCCCATCCCCAAGGGGGGGGGTGGGGGGGGGGCTGGTCCTGTGGAAAGTGAGGCATAAGCCAAAACCAAGAATCCCCAGGAAAGGGGCTATGCGGGTGTTGATGAGAGGAAGGATAATGGATAAAGTTGGGAGGGAGGGAGGGAGGGAGGGAGGGAGGGAGGGAGGGAGGGAGGGAGGGAAAGCAATGTGATAATGACAGTTTTCTGGGGTTTGTAAAGTCCATTTCCTGGCAGAAGAGTTGAATGGCTGAGAGAGAGACTAAGCCTCAGAGAAAGGGAAAGTAACAGCTTCATACATTTAGGACAAGAAAGGCCTAAACGTCTGCTGACTGGCTTGGGTGTTTATAGGGGGCCTTGGGGCCGCCCCTTTTCCTTACTGGTCCTGTTTATATCCTGGCCTGGTGCCTTCCTAATGTCTCTCCTCACAGTGTTCTCTGCAGACAAGAAGCTCCCATCTCAGGGAGCCTGCCTTGGCTTTCCTGGCCCACCTGTGGCCCTCTAAGTCCTATCAGAAGAAACAGGAAGGGATCAGCTGCCACAACGCCTGCCAGGCTCTTGGCCCACTGCATGCCTCTATAGGTAACTTGAGTCAAAGAGAACTCCAGGGAGCCCCAAACAAGCCAGGCATGGAGGACCCCAGAATACTCACCAATGCCTTATTAGTAAGTGAACTGAAGTCAAACCACAGCCTCCTCTGTCCTTGCTCTGGGGCCTTTACTCCCAAGGAATGTGGGTTGAGCCCAGAAGCAATGCACACTCCTGTGGCACACTCAGCACCTCCTCAGCTCCTCTCCACTTCCCCTTGCTAGGCACTGCTCCAGGCTGTAGCTCTGGTGCTGAGGAGAGAGCCTGAGAGTGCAACTCTCCACAATAGCAAGGAAGCAGCTAAGACAGAGAACCCATGTCTGTGTCTGAAGGAGGCCATGCTGGCACTACCAATTCTGAATTCTTCTTGGCTTGCTTTGGCCATCCAGGAGACAAGCCATCTTTTGGCTGGAGGCCTGTGGCTGTAGGTTTTCAGCCTCAAGGAACTTCACGATTAGGACACAGATGACTGAAGAATCCCTGATTGGAGCCCCTGAGGTAGCCACACTGTTTGTCCCCAAACTGGAATGTTGTCCCTATTTCTTTCCTGTGCAGGATGTGACACTTGTACTCAAGTGATCTGTACCTGATGGGTACAGACAAGTTAGTGAACATTCCCTAAGGGCATGTGCACAAAACTACTCACCCCAGATAGAATACCAGTGGCAGACTAATTCATTTCCAAGTCTAGAGTGGTAAGCCAGTGAGTTTAACTGAGTTATTTAGGAATCAGGGGTGAGGGCTACATGCAAGAGCATGGAGAACTTAAGGCAGGTATATTACTACAGAAGAGGCTTCCCACCCTCCAGTAGCCGTTAACTGACCACTTACACAGCCTCAGGGAGGGCCCGAGTGCATTCAGTGCCTGACTCTGATTCAGCTGCCTCTGAGCAGTCAATGAGCCTTTTGCTTCTGTCTAAAAGTCAGCGGTCGTCAGCTCAATGTTAAGAAGGAGAGGGTTTCAAGATGGCAGTGGTCACGCCCTGCCTGGAGGTCAGAGTTTCAAGGCAAGTTAACAGGGCCATGACCACCACTCCTAATGATCCCGCTTGTGATGACTAGACTGCCTGTCAAGTGCAGAGGATCTGAAACCACCTCAGAGACAAACCTCTGGGCACTTCTATGAGGAAGCTTCTAGACAGAGTAAACTAAAACATCAAGGCCCGGCGACACGGCAGCCGCCATGCTGGTCTGAGCTTTAACTGTGAGCCAGAGAAGCACTTCTCCTCCTCTGTGACAGCCTGAGAAAGGCAATGGATCCACCACAGGTTCTAAACCCCAAGTAACTGCAGGCGTCAACCTGCCAGAACCAAAGGGAAATAACATCATAGGGGCTGGAGTGCTTTCTTTCCACGCTTCCCATCAGATGCTTACCTTGTGGAATTAGGTTAGGAAGCATAAAGAGAATTGTGTGCATGTCTCATGGGACCCTGTGCTCCTTTAAACAGGTATGGCCCCCACAGACTGTTTGAATGCTTGGCCATTGGGAGTGGCACTATTAGGAGATGTGGCGTTGCTAAAAGAAGTGTGTCACTAGAGAGTTAGCTTTGAGGGACACTTAAAGCAATCTTGAGTGCAGAGAGAACAACACCCAACCTCAAGGGCAAAGCCTTTTTTACAGTCTGTCCACGACACTGGGCAATGTGCACCCAAGGGAGCCTTACTGCCTACAACAGATGTGACCCTCCAGGTCTGGGAGTCAAATCTACCCTCATGCTTTATAAAGTGTCTATCTCAAACATATTTCTGTCTGTCTGTCTGTCTGTCTGTCTGTCTGTCTGTCTGTCTTGAGACAGGATCTCCCTGTCACTGAAGCTAGCCTGAAGCTCGGTCTGAAGATCAAGCTGGTTTCAGACTCACAGAGATCCACCTGCCTCTGCCTCCTGAGTGCTGGGATTGAAGGCGTGCAGCAGCACACCAAGCCACAAGTACATCCTTAAAGCAACAGAAAAAGGACTAAGGCACAGTCCAACCCAGAGGAAGAGAACAACACACTTGTTCAGTCACTAACCAGCACGGCTAACTTCACATTGCAGGACACCATCTTCCATGTGGAAGCCTTCCATGACATAATCAAAACTATCTTCAGGTCTTCAATCAAGCAGGCATCTGGGTGCTCTCCTGAGGCTAGTGTGGCCACTGAAGAGACACTTCCTCAACGGAAGAGGAGAACCCAGTGCAGGGGACACGCAAAAGAACACATACTTGATGTCACATTGCTTTGTGGGGTATCGATCACGTGAGTTAAGTTACAAACCTGTTTGTGACGCTAAATCAAATCTGCAGATGGAGAATTTCCAACCTACTAAGACTGATGTCATCTGAATCACCTGACAGATCTTTCCCCAAACAAACGCATCTGCAATGGAGGATGCACTCTGCAGTGGAGGATGCGAGCCTGCTTTCACTCCACTGCTCACCTCCAGGGCAGGCCTGTGACCCCTCCTGCCCAGCTCTCTGTAGAATCTACTCAACTCCCACCTAATTGCAATGCAATGGCTTTTTACCTCAGGCACTTCAAAAGCCACCTGACAGGGGACTGCACTTTTCTAACCCTCAAGTCTGAATACATACGGCCATCCCAGTCCCAGAGTACACACTCATACTCCTTCCTGGTTTGACACACCCTTTGGGAATGGGTTCCTCCCTGCACTGCAACAGTCCCCTCTGCTCAGGAAAGCCACCAGTGACCTGCCATCCTGTCTCACACACTTTTATCCCAGGCTCTTCCAAGTGAGGTAAAAACAGAATGCTTCATGACAAACCCTCAGACCATGCACAGCTGTCTGGTGGAGGATGCAGGCCAGGGCCCCGCCTTGGTGTGTGCTGCAGTTACATTTTACCCAGCCTTCCTTCCTGCATACAAAGTCTAGGGGCTCAATTCCACTTTCCACAGTCATTCCTAGTAAGGACTTGAACTAGCAAGATGCACTCACGTGGGTGAGTGGTTCCCTCACAGAAGCAAATCTGTCTGGATCATTTTCTGCTCCTGTAAGTAACCACAATAAAACTCACTGGTTCACCACGGTGGACGTGGGTGGTATCTATCTGGGTTTGTTGCTGGTTCCCTATCTGGGGTAAATAGACAAGCTTTCAGTCACCCCAAGAATACTGTCACTCAGGGAGAAACCAGGAAGCTGACAGCACCTCAGTGCACCCCAGGGCGCTGTAAGTGAGAATCACCCAGCCAGAGGCCCAGTCTTTCCACCTCCCCACTGTGCCTGATTTCACATGGCCAGAATCAAACCCAGGCTCCACCAGCAGCTGTTCATCTGCGAGCTCCTCTTGCACACAAAGCAAAGAACAGGCCTCTGCAGCTTCTTCTCCATCCCCCTCATCTTCTATTCAGTCCTTTCTTTCCCCGGAACTTTATTTCCATCACAAAGCAAATGCACTCTAAGGATTTTCTTTGTGCCCTGCAAGACAAATTAACTCACACAAAAAGTATAAACATCAAGGCAGACACACAGCTGCCAGGAACCAGCCAAGCAGAGGAGGCCATATACATTGACAGAAGCTATTTCAAACTAAGGTTTGGCAAGCAAACATGAGCAAAATGGCAGGAAGATCTACATTAGTCCCAACAGTGCTGCTAAGTAGCCAAGGATCTCCCAGCCTCGTCCTCTGGGTGGGCCAGACAGTAAATACCCTGCCGCTGACCCAAGACCCCGGGATATCACCAGACCCCAAATCAGCCTTCTGTCAGAAACATAATAGAATGAACTCAACCAACCTTAGGAGACAATGCAGAGCCACACAAGTGAATATTTACAGGCTTCTGTCAATAACTAAAACCCCCAAGCTCCGCTGCCTCTTAAAGCTTTAGAAACCTGTTTTAAGCAGAGTACAGGCTCCTGCCTACAGTCCTAACACTCCAGAGGCTGATTGGAGGACCACATCCCAAGTCTAAAGATAAGTAAACTGCTGAATAAAAACAAATGAAGACAAATTCGTTTTATATGTACCCATATGCACCTGTTAAAGGGAACTATGGAGTTGGGAAGGATGGCTTATGCCATCTAATCTTAGTACTTGGGAATCTGAGGTAGAAGGATTGCTGTGAGTTTAGAACCAGCCTGGGCCACACAGTAAGTTTCAGGTCAGACTACCTCCAAAACATGGGGCTAGAAAGATGGCTGGCAGTGGAGAGGACCAGCTGTGCAAGGTCAGGTCCCAGCATTGATGTGACAGACGGGAGGATGGAGGCAGCTGGTCGATCTTCAGCCTGACAAATCACAAGCCCAGGACAGGAGAGACCCTGCCTCTAAGGTATAAGCAGAGGACAACGACAGAGGAGGTCACCCCAAGCACTCCTGTGGCATCTGCTCCACACACACGCATGTACTATACTCACACAGAGAGACATACACGCACACACACACAGAAATACATTTTTAAGAAAAACAAAACTCCACTAACAAATGAGGGCTGCTGGCCTGGAGCAATGGGAAAGGACAAACTCTCCGAGTTTAAGCCACTTACTCTGTGGTCACTTGTTTCTGCGGATCTGGCAGACATAGGCCTAAGGTTTTCCTCTTGGCTGGATGTGAGTTCCTGGCACCAGGCCAGTGAAAGGAAGTCAGGCAGGTAGGTGTGTGGAAAAGATGAACAAGTCTGCCACTGCAATCAGGTGAGCTCTCAGGTGACAGGTGCAGTTAACAGACACATGGCCAGATCCTCAGATGACTGTCAGCAAAGCCTTTGGGAACTCCAGGCTACAGAGGTATAAAAAACCCAAACTGCTCCCACAAAGCATGTTCTACAGGAGTTTAACCACTTCAAAGGAACCTGAGATGCAGGGACAGAATCCAGGGTGGACTGTGTCCATTCACCTGAATCAAATGCAGAGCTTTGAATTCTGAACAGTCCCCTGAGTGGGTGGCCACAGCACAGGCTGGGGCCTGTGCTGGTACCTGGGCCTGAGACGTGAAGGGTGAGCCAGCCTGCCAACTTCTGAGATTAAAATTACTGTGATTGCTGTCATCAGCAATCTGAGTACATACAGATGTTATCCCAGGTGTGTCCTTGTGAAGATTGAGACAACAGAGTTTTATGTTTGAGAATAAAACAGTGCCTTTGGGAAATTTCGTATTTATAAAGACATGGATCTGTAGATGCACTGAAAGGCCTGGCCCACACAGACACTGCTTAAAACATTCATACCCAGTCAGCTTGACGGGTTTAAATGGACCAAGATGGTGGCTCACTGTGGGCAATGGAGGCCCACTGTGGGGAATGGAGGCCCTCTGTGGGAGATGGAGGCCTACTGTGGGGAATGGAGGCCCTCTGTGGGGAATGGAGATCTTCTATGGGGAATGGCTGCCCACTGTGGGGAATGGAGTCCCACTGTGGAGAATGGAGGCCCATTGTGAGAAATGGAGGCCCATTGTGGAGAATGGAGGCACTCTGTGGGAGATGGAGACTTACTGTGGGAAATAGAGGCCCACTATGGGGAACAGAAGCTCTCTGTGTGAGATGGAGGCCCTTTGTGGAGAATGGCTGCCCACTGTGAGGAATGAAGGCCCTCTGTGGAGAATGGAGGCCACTGTGGAGATTGGAGGCCCACTGTGGAGAATGGAGGCCACTGTGGAGAATGGAGGCCCATGTGGGGAATGGAGTCCCACTGTGAGAAATGGAGGCCCGTTGTGGAGAATAGAGGCCCACTGTGGGGAATGGAGGCCCTCTGGGAGGATGAAGGTCCACTGAGGGAGATGGACGCCCTCTGTAGGGAATGGCTGCCCACTGTGTTGAATGGAGACCCACTGTGTTGAATGGAGACCCACTGTGTTGAATGGAGACTCACTGTGGGGAATGGCTGCCCACTGTGGGGAATGGAGACCCACTGTGTAGAATGGATGCCCACTGTGGAGAATGGAAGCCCACTGTGGAGAATGGAAGCCCACTGTGGAGAATGGATGCCCACTGTGGGTAGCTGAGAGAATTAACATAGGAATGTTGTGACATCACACAAGCAGCACAGTGCTCTTTAATACGGTTTCCTCAAAATGAATGATTCTCACGCAACAAAAGGTACTGTGGGATTTACCTTCTAAAGACTTGCCACTGAGCCTGGGACCAGCATGCTCAGCAACTGCTCTGCCACTGAGACACACTCCTAGCCCCCAGCTGAAGTCTTTCTACCTGAACTTACTTCCATGCCAAGCAGCTCTAATCCAAAGAGCAATAATCTAAGACCTTAAAGAAGTGTTCTAAGATAGGATTGCCCACACTGGCTTCAAACTCCTGGGCTCAAGAGATCCTCTGGTGCCAGGACGATAGGCAGGCATGTGCCATCAGGCCAAATGCAAAACTCTCACCCTCAATAAACTCTTAAAATTGAAGGGTTTTGGTTTAGGGTGTCTATGCAAATATACATATATGTAAGTTAAACATTCAAGACTAAAAACGCTTCTAGTCTTGAGCATTTTAGAGAAGGGTTACTCAACCCGAACTAGTCAAAGATCACAGTCTCTTGGATATGGCTCAAGTTCTCAAGATAGGGAACCCGGGTTGGTCAGTGCCTGGAACAAGGTCCAAAATTGCTCTCAGAACATGGCCAGCTCTCTATGTGAGTGACGCAATGTGGGAAAGATCATCCGTGGAAGGATTAGTCAGGTCTGTCAGTGACACTAGCCATCATACACATGATTATCTCCCAACAAACTACCCAGTCAGCCAGCTAGGATTTGTCCCTCTCCCCCTTTGCACGCCCTTACACCGCTCCGTGTACTGACTTCTGCACTAAATCCACATCTCATTTGGGGAAAGACCTCTGCATCTAAGAATTAGGACCACCCAAGTATTTTCGAGAGCCTCATCTACCTTCAAAACTGAACGGAGGTTACCTAGAACACAGGGTCATGAGCTTCCACTCAACTAGTAACCAAACCCTTGAGCTTCTTATTAAGTGTCAGCTACCATCATATAAGACCCTAAATGGCCAGGCACTACTAAGGGAATTAAACAGTTCTTCTTAGACAGGAAACAGTGAGGAGAGCAAAATATTAGCAGAAACTAAGGGCCAACTGATGTGACGTCCAGGGAACGTCAGCTCATAAAATGGGTTTCATGGGGCTGGAGAGCAGGCCCCATGGTTAAGAGAAGTCAGTGCTCTCAGATAAGACCTGGAATTCTACTCCCAGCATGCCCATGGTGGCTCACAGCCATCTGAACTACAATTCCAGGAGACCTGACAACTTCTTTAACCTCTATGGGCACCAGCCATGGAAGAGATGCACACAGATACATGTGGGCAAGACACTCATACAGACAGAACAAATAAAGCTTAGAAAAACAGGTTTCCTATACAATCCAGCCAGTCAGCATCTGGATTTCTCCCTGAATCTTCCAGGCTCCTTTAGCCATAATTTACAAGGACAGAGTTTACCTTGGGAGTCAGTACAAACATGTACATATACACCCATTTTTTAAAAAAGGAACTGAAACAATAGATTGACAAAACAAATGTAACACCTATAATAACACTCAATTACTATTCATTTTCTGAATGTGGGCAGAATGTAATTATTTCTCGTCACAGTCTGATACAGGACTAGACTGTACTCGAGGAAAACTCCACAAGCATCAAAAACTCCAAGAGCCCAGGGAGCAGGGTGGAGCAGCTCACTACAGCCTTCTGTCAACAGAGGGAAACTGAGAACAAGGAAGGGCACCTTAGTGAGGAGTGCCAGATCAAACATCAGTTTAAGGAAGGTGTGGCCATTTCAGGGAATGAACTAGATGTACCCTCAGCAAGGAACTCAAAGAAACACAGACCACAAGAAGAGGAATAGAGGCCCGAGAAAACACCTGAAACATGAATGTAAACCTGTATTGCTTTCGGATGTGTGAAAGTTCAGCAATAGAAACTGGAAGACTAGATGTTCAAGCTTACAGCACCAGCTTTAGAGGCAGAGGGGGAAAAGACGGGAGATGGAGAAGGTACAACCTATCTTTATAAATTATCATGACCCTTATATAGTATCTGGGTGCTAGGCATGGACTTCGTGCACACCTTGTGAGTGCTGAAGTTATGTTTTCAGTTTTAATTACCGTGCTTAAGAGATTTATAAAACAAAATGCCTCTAACCTGAAGCCCCACTTGCCCTAGGACAGATAATTCCTGGACTGCTGGGGCATGCTGTTTAAATAACAAGCCACGCGTTCTCACTTCTGTAAACAAGGTTGGTTGCTCCAACTACACAGGATGTGCTTGATCACAGGGAGGCAGGAGGTACATCAGGATGTATGCTTACCCTCGGTTGGACAAAGTCCAGGAATACTTAGCTTTGTGGAGTTTGCTTTCACAAGCACCTGACTAATGTGATTTGCAGCCATTCTTTGGGAATCTGAGGTATGGACCTGGCTGGTATCGATTGTCCTGGTCAGTATTTAATAAAGCTTGGTTCAATTTTGGCTTTAAAATTATGGTAGTAGTCTCATTCCTGCCCAGGGAGATTAACAACCTGTAATCCCACCATTTGGGAAGCAGAGGCAGTAGGACACAGAGTTCTCAGGTGGCCTGGGATACAAAGACCCTGTTTAAATGTGTATCTAACATTTGGGTGGAACCCACACATGTGAGAGTTACTGTTGGGTCCTCCAGATACGGAGCTTCTCAAGTGGTACCTCGTATCTGCTCAACACCCTGGTCCATGTCACAAAATCCTGAGCAAGCTGGTTTCAGTGCTAAGAACCCCAAGACCCAACTTTATTCAAATTCTAGGTATGGCAGGAATCTGGGTGAAAGGCATAAGGTGAATAGCAGGGTTGTAAGCTGGCACAGCTTCCACCAATCCCAGTAAGTGTGAATAAATACAGTTTATTGCAGGGCTCAGCAATTAAGATCAATGGCTGCTCCTACAGGGGACCTGAGTTCAGTTTCCAGCACCCACATGGCAGCTCACAACCATGTGTAACTCCAGCTCCAGGGCATCTAGTGCCCTCTTTTGGCCTCTGGGGATACCAGGCACTTACATACAGGAAAAGCACTCATACACATAAAATAAAATATGAAAATCTATAAAAAATAGTTTAGTCCAACATTTTTGCCAACTCATTTAAAGAATTCTTATGTCTAATCATACTGGCTTTTACTTTTAAATTATTCACTCAGGGCTGGGAAGTGGTGTGTTTGAGAACAGCCTGGTCTACTAAACTAGTCCCAGGACAGCTAGGACTACACAGAGAAACCCTGCCTTGAAAAACAAACAAATGAACAAATCCCTCCACCACCCACTCAGTTAGGAAAAGTCAAAATGCCAAGACAAAGCCTGATTATCTCCTTCTTAGCTACAATGCGGTATACACTTGATCTCACGCTGCAGCCTCTGGGTCAGCGGATCACAGTGATTTGAGAATCTAGACAAAATGTGGGGACACAGGAATGTGTGGACAACCTTCTAGAAATTAGTCTTTGAGCCCTGATGCCCAAAGAGTCTGGGACAATGCATGTATTGCTTTACATTTTCCCCATGCGCTCTCAGGGAACCCCACACTGGGCATAAACAGCAGAGAATCTGATGGACTGACCCAGCAGCTGAATAGCAAGCTGTGAGACTCGGGAAGCATTGCCCACTCCTCTGGGGAAATGCTTGGGCTCTAGTACCTCAGGATCAAGGCTTTCCAGATTTTAGCATATTTACATAATCTTTACTCAGTCATCCCTCACAGAAAAATACGGCATCTAAATTGTTCCTAAATCCACAACTGTGAGAGTCGGGTGCTTTAATCCCAGCACTTGGGAGGCAGAGGCAGGCGAATTTCTGAGTTCGAGGCTAGCCTAGTCTACAGAGTGAGTTCCAGGACAGCCAGGGCTACACAGAGAAACCCTGTCTTGAAAAACCAAAAAAAGCCGGGAGGTGGTGGCACACGCCTTTAATCCCAGCACTTGGGAGGCAGAGGCAGGCGGATTTCTGAGTTTGAGGCCAGCCTGGTCTACAGAGTGAGTTCCAGGCCAGCCTGAGCTATACAGAGAAACCCTGTCTCAAAAAACAAAACAAAACAAACAAACAAAAAAAGAGTCGGGTGCTTAAAAAGTTTCAGAATATGGCACACCTCAGATAACAGATGGGGTGCCCAGCCATACATGTGACCCTCACAGAGAAAGGACGGAAAGCAAGCACCTCCTGGGACCCACCCAGGGGTCTGCTTGACCCTGGAACACGACTCCCAAAACTTCATCCCAGGACAGCTTCCCTACCAACTCATGCTAGAGGATACTGCAGTCACGGAACGTATCTGACAACTTAATTTCAATTAGTTAAAATTAAATTAAATTGAACCACATTCAACAGCCTCACATGGCTAGTTGCTACTCCGCTGCAGAGGCTAGACCGACAACTAAACCACTGCACTAGCATGCTCACACCTCCATGCAGTGACATAAAGAAGACAGCGGCCTTGCCTTCTCGTCCTGGTGTAACTTGTTGACGTTCTCCAGCTGGAAGCTGTGACTGGACTGGATCCTGTCCAGTTGCTCTCGTTGCTTCTGGAGCTCACCCTGGAACTCATTCTTCTTCAGCTCTACAGCACCTCTCTCTGCGGCCGCCCTGCGGACCCGGCCTTCCAGCTCTACGATGCGCGTCTAGAAGGAACCCACAGGCAAGTCACCAGCTGAGACAGTCTGCTCCCTCAACCAAGGTGTCACAGGGCCAAAGCTTATGGTCCAGTGGAGAACAAAACAAGGGAAGGGGCGGTGGATGGAAGATCACCCAGAGGACACGGGGAAGGGGGACTTGCTAGAATAATAATAATAATGATTGCATTGGACACTTGCCAAAGGCAGCCAATGACCTAGTTAGGAAGGGTGAGCTTGTTCTCTACAAGGAGAGATCAGGCAGATCAAAGACAACAATCACGACCTAGGAGGCAGGTGGTCTCAGAGGAGCCCACATCTTCAGTGAGAGACTGCCATTGTTTCATGTCTTAGATAGGGTTCCCATTGTTATGATAAACACCTCGACCAAAAGCAACCTGGGGAGGACAGGGCTGATTTGGCTAGACCCCTAGACCATCCTGGTCACAGCTCATCTTTGAGGGAAGATAAGGCCGAAACTCAAACTGGCAGGAGCCTGGAGACAGAAACTGAAGCAGAGACCATGGAGGAACACTGCTTACTGATTTGCTCCTGCCGGCTCGCTTTGTTTGACTACCCAGGGGTGACATGCTCTGTCCTGTCAATATCTGCACCACCCCACACTGGGATAGGCTCACTCACAACAGACACTAACAAATGCCCCACGACGGGCTTGCCCACAGGCATATATTATAGAAGCATTTTCTCAGTGGTCCCCTCTTCACGGATGACTCTTTGAAACAAAAACAAAACAAGCAGCAACAACAAATCCAACCAGGATGGCATGGCCTCGTTTATGATTGGCCACAATATGTGGGTAACCTAAAATTACCACCCACATGGCGCTTGGTTTCTCCAGAGGACTGACAGACAGGAATGGGCAGTGTCTGGATCACCTCTACAAGCCAACATTCCAGTCTGGCCTAAACATTTAACAGGGAAGCAGAGTGAGGTATGACCTGCAACTCAGAAGTCATAGAGTATGCAGAATTGAGCTGGAGGGAGGAACCCTGGGAGTGGGGAGGTTGGTGTAGAGAGCTAAAACGCCATTAGCACATGCAGTTAGAACCCACAGTATGGGCTGACAATAAACAAGGAACCTGTGGCACTGTCCCCCCAGCTACTTTAAACATTCAGTGGTGTCCATACACTCTAAATAAATGAAATACCTGGAGTTCCACGCTTCTGGAGCTAGCAATCCAGTAGTTGAAGCCAAGCACAATGACACAGGCCACCAGGGCAGCCAAGATAAGGGGCGGAGACTTCATGCTGCGACGCCCATTCCCCAATCCCATCATCTTAGAACAAGGGCTGAGAACCTGCCAAATAAAAACACATGAGTGAGTTTCCACACTAAGGCCAGCATCCCTGAAGCAGACCACAGCCATCTTCAGTACCTACAGGAAAGCAACCATGTGAGCTCGCTCTCTCTCTCTCTCTCTCTCTCTCTCTCTCACACACACACACACACACACACACACACACACACACACAACTACTCATGAAGACGATATACCAGCATCCAAAGGCAAAGGTCTAGGTGCCTGAATGGTGAGCCAGCACTCAGGGATGAGGTTTATGGATTGCCACCACACGGATACCCAGACCCAATAACCCAGAGTCCTCAGCATGGAACCATCTCTTCACACCGACTGCTCCCTGTGCAGTGGGCACAGCTTGGCATTCCCACCTCCAGTATAATCTGAGATTGCTCAGGACTGCAAACAGGAATAGCAAACCTTGTTTCCATATCAAAAAAAAAAAAAAAAAAATCCAACATTTTTTCAAGGTTTCCAGAGAGTGCTAGGTTGGTCCTGGGAAAGGGAGGCTTTGGCCGTCTGCCCTCTCAGAACAGCTATCACCCCAGCACAGCCTTTGGACCTTTGGAGGCAGAGCAAGAATGCCATGCTGGAAGTGAGTGTGAGCTGTTCTGTGTACATCACAAGCAGAGTCATCGCCCCAGCAGGGAGCAGACTGGGACAGGGATGGGAGGCAGATGTCAGTCAAGCTAAGATGGAGCAGGAACCACGAGAGCCTGAAAAAAAAAATCCTATGAAACCAGGAGTCAAAATAAGTCTTTCCTTAAATCGACTCCATCCAGAGCTTTGGTTACAGGGAAAGGAAGGTGACTCGTCCCAAGGGCAGGTCAATGACAGACCACAACTCTTCTCTACTGCAGTGTTCTGCTGGCTGTTCTCTTTTGAGTCCACTGTCTGCTGAGGCAGAGATGACGGGCATCACTAGAGCGTGGCTTGTGAGTGTGACCCTGGAAACAGGAACTCCTCAGTGCGGCCCAGAGCATGGCCACCTGGGAAGGTTTGCAAACAGCAAAGCCGGGAATGTTCAGCCTGCTGATGGGAGCAAGGACTCCAGGTAGGAAAGCGGCTATACGAGAGAGCTAGTGTGGGCTGGCAAGGCCACACAGCTGGGTGACTGAGGGACAGAAATGGAGAGAAGCAGCCAAGATGGAAGAGGACTATAGCCCTGATCCCTTGTTTCTCTTCCCCCACTGCAGACTTTATAGAATCTAAACCATTTAAACCCTGCAAACTGCCCCCCCCCCCAAGGCTCTCCTGTGGTAAGCACAAGAGCCGTTAGTGTTAAAAGTTTCTGACTTTGGTGGTGGGAGTGGGAAAATGGGTCTACTGTGTAGACCAGGCTGGCCTCGAGAGATTGGGTCTACTGTGTAGACCAGGCTAGCCTCAAGCTCTCAAGCCTCCAATTCCAGTCCCTACAACTGGATAAAAGTCTCCACAAAACTGAAAAGCCCTGAAAAGCGCTGTGGATTTTCAACTATCAACTTTACTGTGTTTTAAAACGTTAACGAGCTGGGTTAAAGTCAATACTAAGGTTACAGGCATCAGTAGCCACTATGATATGCCCAAAATTTTTTCCCTTGTTTTAGAAAATAGGCTTCTAAGGGTGTAGCCCAATGGTAGCCTGGGTTTAGCACAAGCAAGGGCCTGGTTTAGGGGCTTGGCACCCAGTGGGCGGTAAACAGAGGTCTTCCATGGTAACTTTTGTTAGTGTTGCTTTTGTCTGGTGTGCTTATTTTTGTTGCTTGGACAGGGTCTCTCTATGTGGTGCTGGCTGTCCTGGAACTTGACCCATAGACCAGGCTGGCCTCAAACTCAGAGAGATCCACCTGCCCTTGTCTCCCAAGTACTAGTGTTAAAGGTGTATGACACCACACCTAGCCAGGTATGAGACAGAAAGAGAGGGAGGGAAGAGGGGAAGGGGAAAGAAGGAAGAGGAGGAGGTGGAGGGGAAGAGAATATGGCAATAGACGACCTATCAAATTTATTGGCACTTTCTAAAAATTTTCCTTTTTTAGGCCAGACGGTGGTGATATATGCTTTTATACACAGCCCTCAGGAAGCAGAGGCAGGTGGATCTCTGGGAGTTCAAGGCCAGCCTAGTCTACAGAACTTGGTCTCCAGGGCAGCCAAGTTTACACAGAGAAACCCTGTCTCAAAAAAACTAAAAAAAAAAAAAAATTTTTTTTCCTTTTGCACAGAATTTTTAATCATGTAGCCAAATACACGTGAGCAATCAGATGAGAAGAATCCAGGTAGCCATGCTGGCCAGACAGTTTTCTTGTCAGCTTGACACAAGCTCTGGGCATCTAGGAAGAGGAACCAATTAAGAGCAATGCCTCCTTCAGATTGGCCTGTGTAAGGCTGTGGTACATTTTCTTGACTAATGATTGATGTGGACCTCAGCTCAGCTCAGCTCAGCTCAGCTCACTGTGGGCCATACCACCTTTAGACAAATAGTCCTGGCTTGTATCAAAAAGCAAACTGAGCGAGCCCTGGAAAGCAGTGTCCTGATATGGTCTCTGTTTCAGTTCCTGCTACTGCTTCCTTCAATGATGAACTGTGACCTGTAAGTCAAATAAAACCCTTCCTTTCGAGCTCCTCTTAGCTGTGGTTAACACCGAAGGAGCAGAAGCCTGCCTAGGGCACAGTCACCAAATAATTCTTGGCCACACCTCTGTCCTACCCATAGGACAGGCTCCACCCAAACCCAGCCTATAAGCCAGCAGCTAGTTCAAAAGCCACTGTGATAAGCAACCTTGCACAGCACCCAGGTCTCTGAAGGTCACAGGCATCACCTTGCTTTTGAGTTTAAAAACATCTGCTTTTGAGTTTAAAAACATTGTGCCCATTCTCAAAGCTGTCCCTGAGTCAGAGATCAGAAAACTGTGGCCTGTAGCCCACAGCCCACAGCTGGCTGGCCATTCGGGTAAACAGTTTTTCTGATATGGTTATCTTCCATAACTGCTTTCCAGCTACAAGACGGAAACGAACATTTAAATCAGACACCTCTGAATAGGACCATTGAGGGACTTAAACATTAACAATCTTTAACGCAGTCACAAACTTCCTCTAACGGAGACTGGTTAACTTCCTTTATAAACTCACCAGGAAGTACAAAGGCTACCTTCCTCTTACTTCCTCATCCGCCAACTATAAACACCCTGCTTGCCCCGATTCCGGGTGTTTATAGTTTCTAGAAATACTAAAGAAAAAGACTACACAACTGGACATGGTGGGGCATGTCTGCCACCCCAGTTCCCAGGAGGATGAGGCAGGATTGTGAATTGTAGGCTAGCCTAGGCTACCCAGGAGTCTCTTTCACAAAACAAAACAGCCCCCAGCCTGTATTCATAAGAAAGTTTTAGTAAACACAGTGCTGACCTTTACTGACACACTAGTCCCTGCATGCCAGGAGCCCTGGTGGACACACCCTTCTAAGGATGGTTTGACTCCTATTGTATTCACAATAGGAATGGCTTAGTGTCTGCAAACACCCACAGTGCTAATGCTGAGTCCTCCAAGGAGCCCTGCTATTTAGAAAAGGAAAAGACAAAACAAAAAAAAAAAAAACAAAAAACAAAAAAAACAAAAAACATGTGCTCTATGTGCATGCCTGGTGCCCTCAGAGGTCAGAGGGCATCAGAACCCCTGGAACTGGAGTTAAGGGTGGATGTAAGCCAACATGCAGTGCTGGGAACCAAACCCAGGCCTTTTGCAACGCAACAAGTACTGTTAACCACTGAGCCATTTCTCCCGACCCACGTTAACAGTTCTTCAGTGTGGACACTGAGCCAACATTACAACAGTTGAAAATGCAAATTTTCTGATTCAAGGCAAACCCATGAGATTCCAGGACTCTGGCCACGACAAGCAGAGACAAGCAGACTCGACACGGAGTCCAGAGATGTTAAGGAAGCCTGGAGGCCACATCTGTTCCTGTTAGCTCCGTCTGGGCAGGGTCAGCATAGAATATGGATAGCCACTAGAGAAAGTGATCCATTTCTCTTTGGGAAATATTTCTATTTCCAGGCCATTTGGGAGTTGAGTTTGGTCCATTTGCCTAGCTCTTTCATGGCAGCCTGGCTTCCTCAAGAGTTACCACCACCGCCCCTCTGTTCAGGACAGCTGCTCCTCCCACCCCTAGCTAGACTATCTGTCCTGCGTGTGCAAGCTTTCTGTTCATTTCTTGAGAAAGAGATGAAAAAACGTGACATGGCTCTGTTTAAAGCAGCTGTGCAGTCTAAGGCTCGTCTCTGTCTTTATCAGACACTGCATACATGCAGTGCAAAGCTAATGGGTTTATCAGAATGAACCCAGAGCAGCCCTGTCTCTGAAGGACCTGCAAAAGTGATGGGGGGGGTGGGTGGGTAGGGGGGATAGGGAATAGCCTAGTAACCTGCTGTCTCAATACCAGCATCAGGAGGCGGAGACAGTAAACACCAGATCCCCAGTTCCGCTGTCAGGAAAACCAGACAAATCAAATATTTGACTAATAATAAAATCCGGTCCATGCAAGAAATCAGCAAGGCAACAATTTTAAAACCTGTTAACAGTCAATGAGCTATCTTGAAACCTCTGCCTTTCAAATTAAATTCCTCAAGGACCACAGCCCTGGCCAGTACTGTATGGAGAAGAATCACCCAGCTGAGCACAACCAACTCAGAGGATCACTAGCAGGAATAAATCAGTGCTAACCTAGAGGGAAAAAAAACCATCACCAGTGTATGAACTATAGGGTGAAAAACTACAGAGCAGCCAATAGAGAAGTTTCTGGGTTTTCTGTGAGGAATAAAACTTCAAAACATCCAGTACATGAATATATTTTCCTATATTATAAATGGAAAATGCATAAAAGCAAGGACATGGATAAGTTATATGATGTAGTTTAATTCCCCCTCCCATTTTTCCAATTTCATTTTCCCTCGATGAACACAGTTTTAATACGAAAGCAAAATGGTGAAAACATATACAACGAGAGAGAGAAAAAGAGAGGGAGAGAGAGAAGAAGAGGGAGAGGCTAAAGGAGAGGGAGAGGGAGAAAGGGAGAAAGGGAGAAAGGGAGAAAGGGAGAAAGGGAGAAAGGGAGAAAGGGAGAAAGGGAGAAAGGGAGAAAGGGAGAAAGGGAGAAAGGGAGAAAGGGAGAAAGGGAGAAAGGGAGAGCAACTCCAGCATCCTTAAAGCTTCATTCCATAGCATTTAACAGTTTCAAGGGTCCATTTCTAATTCAGACCTCCAGGCGATTAGGAAGGATAACCCTAGGGTCCTGGTTTGCTTTCTATTGCTGTGATAAACACCACAACCAAAAGCACCTTGGGGAGGAAAGGACTTACCAGCCTAGGGGCGGACCTGCCCATAGTGGGTGGGGCCTTCCCACATCAATCTTTAACGAAGAAGATGCACCACAGACTTGCCTACATGCCAATCAAATGAAAGTGTTTTCTCAAATTGAGTGTTCTTCTTCTCAGATGACCCTACCTTGTATCCAGTTGACCAAAACTAACCAGCACCTCTGGGGTCTGTTGTCTGAAGAGAATATCAAGGAAAATATTCAATCTTCAAGGGAAGATTTAACCACAGAACTAACAGAGAATGCTCCTGCGTGGCTTTGTGGGGATCAGATGTAAAAAAGCAGAGGACCAGCTGTCTCCTTTGGGCACCTGCATCCCAGAGGGTATGGGAGATGCTGCACTGAGCCAGGGAAGAAAAACACTGTCATCCAGCCACAGGGGAGCCATGTACTTCACGAGCATGGTGTTATATTTACGTATAGTGCACAAGAAACATTCAAACTTCATTTGCTTCCCTCCAAAGCCATAAAATCCCAACAGTATTAATACAGGTGGGAGCTAAAGTCTGCACACCCTCCGTCAGAAGGTCACTGGCATGCCTGAGGGTTTGGCCGGTGTCATTGGTTCCACTATCTGGTTGGCCCATGCACAGTGGGGTACACAGGGAGACTGTAAGTACAGGAAACCTTATGAGGAACAACAGGCCTTCGGGATGGCTGTGGAAGGTACAAACAAAACCTGTGTAAGTAACACAAAGAGTAGGAATGGCAAGGCACAGGCTCTGAACATAAGCTAAAGTAACAACTGTGCATGATAAAAGCAGACCCAAGCGGAAATGCACCCCAAAATAAGAGAAAGGTCTGAGGCACGTCGTCCTTACCTTCTCTAACATCAACAGCAACCACAGCTAAAGTAAAAATTCTTCAAAAGTACCATGAGGTTAATTAACTAGTGCATGCATGTTATCCACAGAGGAGGAGCTAACACGCAGAGGGGGATGCAGGCTTTGGGGATGAAAGGAATGATCAAAGAAATGATGGAAGCAGCAGACTGCAGCTCCACTACTGCGTCTGTGACAGTCTTTACAGATGCATGGGTCAGGCTCTCAGGCCAGCACCTCACAAAGCATGAGAAGGCCTCTCTCGGGGGAATCAGGAAACACCCTTAAACTTCAAGCCAAGTCTCTCCTGACTCATTCCACCAATAAGTTCAAAAACCTGGAAAGCAAAACTGCCTAAAATCTCTTGAGAGTGTTTTTAGGTATGAAACCGTCAAAGAAAATTTAAAGTGTTCAATACCTCGTGCAGTTTCTAAGATTAAAGCTAAAGCCTGTGTGTGTGTGTGTGTGTGTGTGTGTGTGTGTGTGTGTGTGCGCGCGCGTGTGTACACTACGAGTGTACGCGTGTACATGTTGATGTGAAAACACATGATGCCTCCGTGACCAGCATCTTCCTCTAGGGCTTTCCATCTTGCAGTGAACCTGGACATCACTGATTCAGCTGACTAGCTGGCCAGACACTCCGGGGCCTCTGTCCAGTCTTCCCACCTGGGGTCACAGGTCAGAGCATCACACCAGGCTCCTTCAGAGAGCAGGGGAGTGAACTCCAACACTCACACTACACATGCCCTGGCAGTAAAATAAAAGCATGTTAGGACCATTCTGCCTAACTTTATTGTTTCCTTTTACCAAACTAGAAATGCTTTTTAAAAAGAAATGATGGATGGTATTTTTCATGTTAAGTCTTAAAGTAAACGAATCTTTAATTTTTTTTTTTTAAAGAAAAAAAAAGCGAACATGTAAAGACACTAGAGGGAAAAGCAGTCTCTCCCTCACCACCCTCCCTTGCCCTCACCACTCCAGGACTTCCAGGGCTGCTCTGCAGGCCCAGGCTTCCTGCAAGCTCCCTTGCCCCGCTCTCCAGAGGCCTATTCCCAGATTCTGTCTTTACTTCTTTGGGACTTTCACAGGACACTGGCAGGCCCTCCCAGGAGGTGGCCTGGAAACTCAAAGAAAGAGCTCCTAGTGCCCCTACCCCTATAAGCAAACAAATGCAAGTCCTTCCCATCCCCCACCAGTAACCAGGCTAGTCACCAGTAATTAAAAAGCAGATGGACTTCAAGGTTTAACAGCCAGAAAAGGTCACAGTGTGTCATACCCCTCTCCCTCCCCGCCCCAGGCTCCCATGCAAACATTTCTTTCATTATTTTTTATACAAAACTCATTCATTTAAATGTGCAAAATTGTACAAATGTCAAAATTGCGCAGAATGTAATAATCGTTCCTTAAGAGAGAGAATTGGGCCTAAAACCCAACATACTTTCTTAACATTTCCTAAGAATTACATTTACTGTCCACTAACTTTCGGGAGTGTGTGCCCCGACAAATCTTCATGCTGACTACTGTTTGCTATTCGCAAGGGAAAATGACTCTTGCTCGTAGCTGGAACTTGGCTGAAAGCTTCTCTAAGGTAAGTAGCGGAAGGTGGGATGCCCAGTGGCTTCCCAGACCTCCAGTCCTCACCTTCGGAGATACAACTGCCCAAGTGACCCAAGCGTTGGCCATTCGTACACACTCAGTCATTGCGTTGCGCTAAACAGCTCATCAAACTGGTGTGCACTTCACTCCCTCTCCTAAGGATCCAACGGTCCTCAGTATGTGAAAATGTGTAAGGCCCAGAGACCCCTAACCAGACAAAGAAAGCCTCAAGCCTTGAAAATCAAAAAGAAAAAAAAGTTAGCACACTTCTTGAGATGATACCTGGAAACGGCTAGCCCACGCTGAATTCCCGACCTCACTATTCTTAATTGCTAGAAAGAACTCCTCAAAACCGGGATCGTTTCCCAATCTTGTTTTACATTTTCAAAGTAATCTTTAACAAGTTTAAATACAGTGTAGAAAAAAACAATATCAAAATCCCAGCAACTGCTTCCAGAACAGACCAAAAGTTGCTCGGGTGTTCCACCCTGGCAAGGAGCATCCTAGAAAGCCGGCTGCGGCTGCCGGCGGCTGGCGACCGACCCTGGACCCGGGGGACTGGGGGCCACTTTGCAGGGTCTGCCTGGGCGGGATGAGGGCAGGAGGAGGGGGAGAGAAAGGGAGGAGGACGAGAGGGAAGACAGTCGGAGGAGAGGGAGAGAGAGAGGACGAGGAGGGAGGGACGGAGAAGCGGGGGAGGCGAGAGGAGGAGGCAGCGGCCGAGAAGCGAGGAGCGGGAACAGAGGCGCGGGCGGCGGCCGCACCGCATCCCACGGGAGAGCTCACCTGCGGGGCAGCGAGGCGCTCCGTCTGCTCCGCCGCGCGGTCTCCGCCGAGGACGCCCCGGGAGAGCGGGCGGGCGGGCACTTCCGGCGGAGCCGCAGCCCTGGCCCCGGCCCCTCGGCGCCGCCCTCCTCCGCCTGCTCTCCGCCTGCAGTCCTCCCTGCCCGCCACACTGCAAATAGTGACCCCTGAGGTAGCGGTGAAGCAGGATTTTGTCTTTCGGGACAGGTCTCACTATGTAGCCCAGGCTGGTCTGGAGCTCGCTGTGTGGACCAGGTTGGCCCCGAACTCACGGAGCCCTTCTGACCTCTGCCTTCGATTTCTTAACTCTGGTGGCATTTACCAATCATTGGTTTTTGCCATGCCCGGTCCTAAATTCGACCCTGAATACTGGTGTTAATCACACACATTAAGCCTCCCTTTCTTAATACATGGCTAGGACTGACAACAGTTGAGGAAGAATGTCTCTTTCAAGGCTTCCCAGTTTTCCTCTCTGCCCTGAGCATTTCCGGAATACCAACAATAAACACTTGAGGTGACTGGAGTCACATCTGTAATCCCAACGCTGAGAAGGAAAGTGTTCTTTTGTTTTAACAAGAGACAACTTGTGGTTGTTTGACTGAGAATGCCCCCCATTACCGGATACATTTGACTGTTTGCTTCCTGATTGATGAACTGCTTAAGAAGGATTAGGAGGCGTGGCCTTGTTGGGGTAGGTGTGTCACTGGGGGTGGGCTTTGAGGTTCCACAAGCCTGTGCCAGGTCCACTCTTCCCTGCCCTCTGCCTCCTGGTTGTGGATAAGATGTAAGAGCTACAGCTCCTACAAATGGCTGCCTACTGACAGGGAGACACGGTGTCCACCATGATGGTCATGGACTCAACCTCTGGAACTGAGTCCCCAATTAAATCCTTTCTTTTATAAGTTGCCTTGATCTTGGTGTCTCCTCACAGCAAAACAGTGACTAAGACAACCCTTTCTAGACAGGACTCTCAGAGCATAGGGAAGTTGTTAAGGACACTCCTACCCAGTGGTTTATAATTAGAAAACACCAAGACTTGTGTGGATGGAGGAAGTTTCCGAAGACTTAAGGTTATTAATTCAGAATCAGCTTCCTAGGGTGTTCTCCCTTCTGAGGGGTCCTTGGCCATCAAAACAATACAGATAAGTATCACTGCTGTTGGCCGCAGACCAGAACCAAACTTTAAGACCCTGTTATTAAACACTGAATGGTATGCTTGCAGGACATGGAGAAATCAAATGGTTGGAGCAGGAAGTTCCCCCAACTGGATTTTGTAGTGCTAGAAGGCACTAGGAAGGCTGCAGAAAGAGAATTGTCACCTCAGGCTAGGCTGGGGACTCTGTGTGACCAGCATTCCAGGCAAGACATCATACAGTAGTGCACAGACTGTTCTGATGCCTCCAGCAACTTTCCCATGGACTGGAAGTTACAAGAAGGAATCAGATGCTTCACTTTCAAAGATGCCTTGAGGCAGCGAATCCCAGCTACAAATAGAAAATAGATCCCTGCTAAACCTACAAGGTCATGCCTCTGAAAAGTTCAAAATGGGGTGAAAGCTTAGAGATGAATCCCCCATGGGGTTTGTTGAGTAAAAGACACAGACTATGAAACCAGGATAACCTGTTAGATTGTGTCTTTATTACTGTTCACAAAGCAGGGTGCCTCACATGTTCATTTGTAAGGTAGTCTGCATTCAGTCAGTGGGCCCGCCATTCAAGGCAGACTGCCAACTGCAAATCTGCAAAGTAAAATGCTTGGATTTCAAATAATCTTCATCGCCACGCTCTGACTATGAAGTGAGAATCATTGTTTCTCATGCAAACCCATAGCCCCGGTGGGGAGAGCTACTGCTGTTGTTAAATAGTTAAATAATAGGATGCACCTGTCAGACGGCCTCGGGACTACACCTGCTCACACAGAGCTTGGCTGCCATCAGCCGCCCCCTTCAGAGATTGTCACAGCAGATGTTTATATTTGGTGAAGATGCTGGCACAACTGTTGCTGTACCACAATGGTCCAGTCATCAGGAAGAAATCCCCAGTTATCTGTATCAGCCCATCGGAGGTTCAAGGGATGTTGTGGAGGGATGGGTGGGAAGGCTGAGAAGCTGGAGGAAGAGGCAGACATAGAACACCATCCTCAGAGCAGAGTGGCCATTACATCATCACCAGGGCAGCCGTGAGTACTCTACAGTGCTGATTGATTAGCATTACCTCATAGAGGGGGAGGCCCGCAGTCCTCACCTGAGACAGCAGCCATGCCTTCCCCTTAAAGCAGCAATACTCCCCTTTGCTTTGCTCATAATTTGAATGTTGCCTCAGGAGGTGCTAAAACAAACTAGAGAAAGTCAGGGAACAGGGGGACTCCATTCATGTGCAACTATGGGACTGTCATCATCCACACTCCCTTGAGACTTCACCTGCGAGGGAACTTGCTACATTGTTTCTCCAAGTAAGACTTTGAAAGAAAACTGACTTTTCCTCCGCTAGTCAAGCTCTTCAGGTAAGGAGTGAGGACCGTTGTGCCCCCACCCTCCATTCTCGTTAGACTGCTTACCAGGAGGTTGATCATATGCAGGCAGCCACGGATGCTGTGAGTTAAAGAGTGCAGGGACCCCTCCTGTCCAGAAAACTGTTTACCCTCAGCACCCCCAAACCTTGACCCTTAGAATCTGCTCACGCTTAGGAGTCTTGGGAGATGGGTGTTAAGTTATAGATGTCCCGCTTATGGCCGAGTGCTGCCTGGATACTTATTCTCTGCTCTTTGACCAGTAATGGGACTCTGTATTAAACATCGACCACTACCCAAAGATGATTCTAGATGCTTCCCTGGTGAGGCTAACTCAGTGATTCTTAACCCTGCTGTGCCCAGGTATGCGTGACTAGGTGCCGAGACGTTTGGTGGAGCTAGCTTTGTCTTTACTAAGAACCACGCCTTTTCTAGTTTGGCTGGGTTTTGTTTGTTTGGTTGGTTGGTTGGTTTTCCGGTTTGGGGGGTTTTGTTTTTCGACAAAACTTAGAATTTGTAAATGTAGATATGCTTCTACTGTTTGTTTGCATGTGTTTCAGTCTGTGTAAGCATGGCTCTGAACTTCCTTCTCACAACCCTTTTCTCCTCGTCTTCCCTTCCCAGCATCTAAGTGCAGCTGGTTGCCAGATGTGTTGGCGTTTTGTCTTTACAGCCCTGGTCTGTCAGTCAAAGGAACATCTTTCCTAAGTTGAAGGATGGGTGTTCTCTCAGATTTCTCTTTCCTGGCTTAACACATTGTCTTAGTTAGGGTTTGACTACTATGAACAGACACCATGACCAAGGCAACTCTTATAAGGACAACATTTCATTGGGGCTGACTTACAGATTTAGAGGTTCAGTCCATTATCACCAAGGCAGGAACATGGCAGCGTCCAGGCAGGCATGGTGCAGGGGGAGCTGAGAGTTCTACATCTTCATCTGAAGGCTGCTAGCAGAATACTGGCTTCCAGGCAGCTAAGACTAGGGTCTTAAAGTCCACGACCACAGTGACACACCTACTCCAACAAGGCTACACCTCCTAATAGTGCCACTCCCTGGCCCAAGCATATACAAACCATCACATTATTACAAACTTAACATCTTAAAACAGCACCATTTCTGTTTTAGTTTGATTTTTGATTTTTTGAGAAAGAGTCTCAGATTGGAGAGATGGCTCAGCAGTTAAGAACACTGGTTTCTCTTCCAGAGGTCCCGAGTTCAATTCCCAGCAACCACATGGTGGCTCATAACCATCTGTAATATGATCTGATGTCCTCTTCTGCTGTCTGAAGACAGCCACAGTGCACTCATGCACATAAAATAAAAGAGTCTTAAAAAAAAAAAAGTCTCACTGTGTAGTTCTGGCTGACCTAGAACTCACTGTGTAAACCAGGCTGGCCTTAACTAAAGTCCTGGGACTAAGGTATGTAGTAAGGTGAACACTATGGTTGTCCAGCCCCAAACAACATATTTATTTGCAGTTCTGTATGTTGGAAATATCACAGGGTTAAACTAAAACCCAGTAGTCTGCAGGGCTGCCTCTCTCTCTCTGGGCTTTGGGGAGGGGCCATGGACCAGGCTTCTCAGCTTGGAATGGCTGCACACTTTTCTTGTGAGATCTTCAACATAGTATCTTCTAACCTTGCTTCCATAGTTCCGTCCAGAGGAGGGTATGGTCACCATTAGGACTCCTGTGCTTTTGTTGACCTTGCCTGGATACTCCAGAATTGCTCCCTGCCACTGACTATGACTCTTCAACCTGAGACTTGCAAAGTCCCTTCAGTCAGGCAAGGAAGCAGTAGCAGGTTCCAGGACATAGCAGACAGCTTTGAGACGTTTCGCCTACCACAGACCCATAACCTCAAGAGGTTCATTATTCTGTTGCTAGCACACACACACTGATGTGTTAGGACTGACAGGTATGGCTGCATGCTCATCGAAAGAGCACATTCTCTCTTTTGTCTCCATGTGATATCTGTGGGTCTGATTCCTATTTACTCCAAACAAAGTCCGGCTTTTCAATTTTAGTCTCAAAGCCAGAGCTGAGAATATGCTAGAACCATACTTAATGCCCCACAGAGAAACAAATGAGCAGTTCTGGTCAGGAAGAGGACCCTCCAGCAGACCCCAGGACCTGCTGAGACTCTAACCGATTATGTGCCCATCCCCCAGCCCAGCACAGGAAATTTCTCTAGTCTCTCTATGAAAAGCAGCCACTAATCCTCATTAAGACTCCACACTAAGGGACCTTTGCAATGAGACCCCCACTTCCTCTCTCTCTCCAAGACCTCTTCTCTTCTCATTTCTCTCTCTCTCTCTCTCTCTCTCTCTCTCTGTCCTTCTCTGTCCTCTCTCTTTCTCTGCCTCTACTTCCTTCTCAACTCCCCTTCCCATACTCCCAAATAAACTCTATTTCTTTTAAAGAGAAAGAAAGCAGGCAAGCAAACAACAACAACAAAACAAACAAACAAACAAACAAACAAAATCAGCAAATATGCTCCATTTTGTCAGGAGAGATTTAGAGAAATCAAGAAGGTTCAAAGGACCAAGTAGCACAGGGAGATGGCACACGTAACCCAGGAAGGGAGATGACACACAGCCTGGGTTATGCTTGGATCTACAAACCTACCTGAAGGAGAAGTCTGAACAATAAGAGTTTGATCTCGGACACTTGTGGTTTGGCTCTAAAGAACCATCTGAAAGACTGGTGTGCCGAAGGCTGTTTCCATGCAGCAGCGCGCAGAGGTGAGGCTCTCACCAAGTGATGGATCATGAAGGGTCTGACTTGGTCAGTGAGCTAATACGCTGGTGGGCTCTTGATTAGATAGTGTTGTTGGGAGGTGCTGAAAGGTTTAGGAAGTAGGTCACTGAGGTATGTCTTTAAAGGTTCTGTCTGGCTCTTGGTCCCATATTTCTGTCTTCTGGCTGAATGAGATGGGCAACTCCTACCATCCCCTCCTCCCATAATATTTGTTGACATTCCTTTTATGCTCCACCCAACAGTTACCTAGCAACAGCCAGGTAGGCCTGGCTTGCTATAAAAGGGACTGTTTGACCTTTCCCCCTCTCTCTCTGACTCTGCCCCTTTTCTCTCTCTGACCTCCTTTTTCTTTCCTCTTCCCCCACTCCCTCTCTCTCTAAGACCTCTTCTCGTTTCTTTCTCTCTCTCTCTCTCTCTCTCTCTCTCTCTCTCTCTCTGTCCCCTCTCTTTCTCTGCCTCTACTTCCTTCTCAACTCCCCTTCCCATACTCCCAAATAAACTCTATTCTATACTAGACCTTTTGTATGGCTGGTACCTCAGGGAAGGGATGTCTCAGCATGGGCCCGCTGAGGTACTCCTTCCCACTGTACCATACCACACTCTATAAAACATATCCTTGGTTTTATAAAACACATTGTTTGGGGCCACAACTAGGATTTACAAACTCATAGGTTCACATTTTTCCTCTCCCACCATATTGACTTTCCAGCCATCAGATCGCTAGATCTATCCATCCAAACAACGGCAAATTGGTAACCTTCCCCTCTCAATGGTCAGCATAAAAGGCCTCTGGTCCCAAGGGAGGGCTGTTGAGTTCACAGTCACCTTCTGGTGTTCTTAGGGATGGAGGTATTAACTGTCATGACTGGCCTTCCTTGCTGACTCCTTGTCTTAGGACCTCTTCCCTTGCGTAAGCTCTCTTTCTCTCCTCGAGATGATTTCTCTCTCACTGCTGGAAAATCCTAGGCCTGGGTAATTCATTCTCCTGCTGCTCTGGCACTGGGCAGCTCAGCCCCTAGGTTAGTTCATGATGAACTGGTATATTTAGCCCAGCTGCTTGTTATTAGTTATTAATTTATCAATATTAATTTACCTTGGGATGCCAAGATAAGATTAATAACTTCTACTCTCACCCAAAGGGAATGTCTTCACAGCTACTCCCAGACTCCCTACTGGGACACCACCTAGTCTTAAAGGCTTCCAAATTCACATGCTAAATTTGGCCTTCCAATATCCACTTGATAATAACTCTAAATGGTCACTTAATGGCACTTTGAAAAAACATTTTTTACAACTATCGCCAGTGATCTGAAAACGGAAGGTTTTGTATGAAGGCTTTTTCCCAGCTTCACTCCAAACTGCTTTACTCTGTTCCTGCTCCCTTTGGCTCTAACTTTTAGCACTTTCCAGATTTTGTTTTAGACTTAACTCGTTCTCTTGCACCCTGCCTGAACTACCAGCCAGCTGGAGCCCCAGAGGTAGGATGGTATACACATGCAGTTTCGGGGTTGGTTGGCAGGAGGCGGGCGGAACACAGTCATGGGTACAACCCCGCACCCTCCCTGGAGCGTTTGCTCACTCCCCCAACGATTGGGTTGTTCACCTGCTTTCCTTCAGTGCCCAGTAGCCTACTCTGCTGAACCACTGCTGCCAGCTGCTTGCTCCAACAGGCTGTGTGCTGCTCAGACCCACAAGGCAGAGGCTACTTGTGGTGACAGGGAGAGATCTCCTCACATGCACATAGTACCCTGTCTGCCAGACAAATGTGTTTGTCTCTGCTGATACATAACCACGCTTCTACAGATAAATGCCATTCCATTCCAAGGCATAACAAACACGTGACTTTAACTCCTCAGGAGGAGCTGTTGCTTCAGAACCATTTTAGCTACGGGTGGTCACATGGCTGCCTGTAGCTTCAGCACAATCTTGGTTAAAGGCAGTCTCATGACTATCCTCCATCTTTGTTATGGGCAGTCCCCACTTCACCACTGTCTTTAAGAGAACAGCCTGACTTAAAAGGTTTCAATTAAGATATGGTTTTCATATGATTTCTATCCTGCCTTGGTAAATAATAATTTTAATATCAGTTTAAAGATGTGCAACAGTAAAAAGGTTAAAGACCACTGCCTTAAAGATAAACTTAGCCTAGCCTTGTTTTTGCTACTGTCACTAAGTTATAATGTAACCTCTTTGTTTGCTAGATACATTGAAGAACAAGTGATTAAAAGCAAACAGATTATTTAACTCAGGTATGCTTGATAGATACTAGCTCTCAATCTTGTCAGTAATCTGCTAGACAGAATGTTAAATGTTTAAGCAGAGACTCCCTAATCCTAACAGTGACCCCCACACACAAGGTCTCTGAGAAGATACGGGCACAGCGACAAAGGACTCTACCTGGACTGCGCTGTGATAGCCACTGAAAAAGACTGCTCCATTGCCCTGCCCACTGCCAGGGCTCAGCCTAAACTGTGCACAAATAGAGGACACCCAGATAATTAATGCCTAAGACAAGATGAGTCATTTCTCCCAAGTTCCTCTTCCACAGGAAAAAGCTTCTCATCTTCTGGTCCTGATGGCCAGACTACCTCTGCCGGAGTTGCGAAGGAGACCACAGGGCCCTGGGAGAACTGTTTAGATAGTGGACTATTCACCAACCTCTTTCATTTAATTAATATGTGACTCCTAGAGTATAATTTATTCTCCCCAGATTTCTGATTATATTGACAGCTAAGCTAACTGCAGTTTTCAGCTAGAAAATGGACAACTAGCTTCTTCTTTTTTTTTTTTTTTGGTTTTTCGAGACAGGGTTTCTCTGTATAGCCCTGGCTGTCCTGGAACTCACTCTGTAGACCAGGCTGGCCTCGAACTCAGAAATCCTCCTGCCTCTGCCTCCCAAGTGCTGGGATTAAAGGCATGCGCCACCACCACCCGGCTGACAACTAGCTTCTTACCCTAAGGCAATCCACCATTATATTAGCTCATTGGTCAATTCATTAACTAGTTAAGACTATGAGATCTCTTATCAAAGACAGGTTTGCCTTGCCCACAGGCTTCACGATAAAGAATGCACAAGTTCAGACGTGACCTTTCACAGATATAAGCTTCTGTTGCTTCCTCATCTAGACTCAGTGACTAAATGCTTCATATTTCCTCTCTTTGTTAATGCCACCGTTATATTGACACTTCACAGATTCAAAATCCTAACATTAATCAATGGAGTCCATGTAAATTAGCCTAACCCTAATAAAATATTTCTCTATATGACCCACTTTTATAATCACAAGTTCAAATTTTAAGTTTTCTTCGGTTATCTTCTAACTATAGACAAAATGTCTCTTATGCTAAATCTACACTATCAGCTATCACAGTCACAAATGTAAGTTTTCTTTGATCGTCTTTTAACCATAGCCTTAAGGTGTTTCTCATACTAAACTATATGATCAACTATCACATTCATAGGGTTATCAAAATTTTTTGAGTTTCCTTTGATTGTCTTTGTAAATGTAAACTTAAAAATGTTTCTATTTTTGCTAAACGTATATATTCAGTCTCCCAGACAGAAGAAAAAAGCCCTCTTGCTCTTTCTGCTCCATTAAAGTTTTTTTTCCAAAAAAAAAATAAAAAATAAAATAAAATAAAGTTTTTTTTCCTTCCCTAAGCTCACCTTAAAGACAGTTCATGCTTAACAAGTTTAGCTCTTTTATAAACTTATAAGCTCCAGGAAATGCACTGGTTTTGGGACTCCCCTCACCCACCAAGACCTAATGGCTTCAAATGTACATTTAAGAAAAACTTTTCTCCCAAACCTACTTAACTTTATTTTCTACCTCTAGTGTGTGTGTGTGTGTGTGTGTGTGTGTGTGTGTGTGTGTGTGTGTGTTTCAGCATCTTGCCAAGTCCAGGTGTTTACTCAAATCTACATCCAGGACAGCTCCAAAGAAGGAACCCACAGATGCTCCAATCTACTCTGACAGACAAAGATGCTCCTGCTGGTCCTGCTTCTTTCTACCCACAGGTGGTTCCACAGACCCTGGACAGCAAGGATACAGTCAACTCTCCTAAAACTTGACCAATATCCCATACCCATTTTCTTAGGTTTCTCAGAGATATTTTGCCCCAAAGTCAGCAGGGAGCACCTAATGATCACAACGACCCTATTCCTGCTTCAACCACCCCCTCTTCTAGTTTCTCTTTTTAAAAAAATTAAATTCCTCCAAAATGGAGAAATGTTGGCATTCCTTCTACACTCTGCCCAACAGTTACCTAGCAACAGTCAAGTAGGCCTAGATTGCTATAAAAGGAACTGTTTGGCCTCTCCCTCTCTGACTCTCTCTAACTCTCTGCCCTTTCTCTCTCTCTGAGCCCCTTCTCTCTCTCTCCCCTTCCCCCTACCCTTCTTTCTTCACATGTTCCTGCCAGGTCTCTTCTCTTTCTCCCCCACCCCACCTCTACTCCCTTCTCAACTCCTCTTCCCATGACCCCAAATAAACTCTATTCTATGCTAGACCCTTCGTATGGCTAGTACCTCAAGGGGAGAGATTCGTCAGGATGGGCCTGCTAAGGTACCTTCTCCTACCAAACCATACCATGCTCTATAAAACATATCCTTGGTTTTTAAAAAGCACATTGGTATTCTTTCATGCCACAGCCCATGCAACAAAGCCACCAGAACCCTGCAGAATAAAGACTGTAAAATCCTGTGCCAGTAAGTTCTTCCTCCTTTAGAGGGTGTAGAGTGAAAAATTATAAAGACCATTTTAGGAAATATATACAGGCTTTTTCTTTACCCCTAGACCTGAGCAAAAGAATGCAGGTTCCAGAAAGCTAAACTGAATGTAAGATTTCAGGCCTTCACTGCCCTGGGATACATCCCGGGAAGAGTATTAACATTCCTCAAGCCTCAGGGAAAAGAACCCACCCTTGTGGGGAAGGCCCAAAGCAGGAAGATACATTCCTGACCACAAAGAAAGACGCAAGACATTTGGGTGGTTCCAAGAACTAGCTAACTTTCCACTGTTCTTGGTTACCCCCCCCCTTTGAGGTCTTTCCAGTGTTGCAGCCTGCTGATGTTCAAAATTTGTAAAGCAACCAATCATGTGTAACGAAAATTCCTCCCTTTCCCCACCCCATGCTATAAAAAGCTCCTCAGCTTGCTGGTCTTTTGTCAAATTCTGCTCCTACGTGAACACACAATTTGACCTTGGCAGGCCAACTCTCCCTAATAAACCTCTGCTGATTGCATCCAGGTATGGTATCTTGTGATTTTTGGGTGGCCGTGACTTCCCGAGACTTGAGTAAGGGTCTCCCAAGTTTGAGGTCTTCAAGGGCTGTTCTTAGATTTTATCACAGCAACAGAAGTCTAACAGAGATACAAAACCGGGGCCAAAGACTCACTGTCACTTTTTCTTGATGAATAATTTTATTGTGTTTATAAAAGAATGTGCCCATGTTTTTCTGAGATGCACAGTAAATACCTATGTATAAGATTCTTAGACATGAAGGGCAAAATTGCATTAAAAAAATTCAGCAGACACAGCAAAATGTAGATAAAACACTGGATTAAAAAAAAATAGGCTTTGCTTTCAAGACAGGGTTTCTCTGTAGCCTTGGCTGTCCTGGAACTGCTCTGTAGATCAGGCTTGTCCGCTCCTTGCAGCTGGCAGGTCCAGGCAAGAGGAGAGAGGTCTGGGTCCCGCCGGGTCTCTCTGGGGCTGAGCGGGATGGTGGGTATCAATATACACTGGCCAGGAGTCTTGTGGAACAAGAACTCAACTTTACAGTTAACAACCTCTTGTTTATATAAACTCAGAGAATAGGGAGGAGGGGTTTGGGTGGGGTGAGATGAAGTAGGGGGCAGGGAAGGGTGACTGGGGGTATGGGGTGACTGACAGGGCCAATGAGAAAGCTCTACATCAGCAACAGCTGAGCAGAGGCGGGGCCAGCCAGGTCCTGCTGAGTCACCCCAGTATGGAAGTGACTAAGACAGGTCTCAAACTTGAGCCAGGCTCCAGTTTGTCTACAAGGCCCAACACAGGCTGGCCTTGAAAACTCACATAGATGCACCCAACTCTTCTTCCTGAGTGCTAAGATTAAAGGCAAGCAGCACCACTAACTGTCCGAAATGGACTAAAACCTTAATGGCTTAAAATTTATGTTGCTTTTATACTATACAATTTTGTCATTTTTATGAATATTTGCATTATGCAATTTTGCTGACTGTATTAGTTAGGGTTTTGCTGCTGTGAACAGACACCATGACCAAAGCAACTCTTATAAGGACAACATTTCATTGGGGCTGGCTTACAGGTTCAGAGGGTCAGTCCATTATCACCAAGGCAGAAACATGGCAGCATCCAGGCAGGCATGGTACAGGAGGATCTGAGAGTTCATCTTCATCTGAAGGCTGCTAGTAGAATACTGACTTCCAGGTAGCTAGGATGAGGGTCTTAAAGCCCACACCCACAGTGACACACCTACTCCAACAAAGCCACACCTCCTAACAGTGCCACTCCCTGGGCCGAGCTTATACAAACCACCACACTGACTTTTATGTATCTTTAACATTTTGATAATAAAATAGCAAGAAAAGAGCCTGGAGGCACGGCCCAGTCAATAAGTGATTCTTGAGCTCAGTCCTTAGCACCTGTGTTAAAGGAGGGAGGGAAGGAGGGAGGGAGGGAGGGAGGGAGGGAGGGAGGGAGGGAGGGAGG
>JANHMN010000006.1:4047707-4103583 GCA_030674055.1 Rhabdomys pumilio | reverse complement strand
GGAGGGAGGGAGGGAGGGAGGGAGGGAGGGAGGGAGGGAGGGAGGAAGGAAAGGACTGCATGAATAGTAGTCACAGGTACATAGAGCCCTTTGTGCTGTCATTGTTACTATTGACACAGGGTCTCACTATGTAGCTCTGGCTGGTCTGGAACTCAAAAAAAAAAAAAAAAAATCTGCCAGTCTCTGCCTCCCAAGTTCTGGTATTACAGTCACATTCTGCCATCCTCTCTAAAACAAAACAAAACAAAACAAAACAAAAACAAAAATAAATAAATAAATAAATAAACCAACCCAGTCCTGCTGTGTGTTTTAATCTGTCTCCACACTTATTTTTTTCCTGTGATCTTGAGTACTGGGTACGCAGGCGTGTGCTGCCATTCTCCACTTAACTACGTTCTAAAATGGAATCCTAGGTTACGTCCTAATGTATATGATGGTAATATGTACAAAAATCATGTGTATCTATAAAATCACTACTCAACCTGTTCTGTTGTGTTGCTCCATTTCTCCTGGGTTCTTATCATTGTCCTGGCTTTGCTAGAATTTGTTTTGTTTTATTCAGAGTGGATTGGAGACAGTAAGCACTGTAAGGTCCTCATATATTATTCAAATACATTTATTTGACCTTCAGCTCTTTGAAGAGAGTTTGACTAAAGTTGGCTTCCCTCCGTCTTTGTAGTATGAGACCTTTGCTTTCCAATGTTTAATGCCAATTAAATTCCACTGTTCACTTATTGACATTAGTGAAACTTGCCCTTCTTTGGAAGATTCTGTTTCCTTTACTGTTGAATGCTTTGCAGTTTTGCTACACTGTTTCCTTTATTGTTGAATGCTTTGCAGTTTAGCTACACTGTTGCCAGGGGTGATATTAATTTCTAATTTCTTGCTACTGACATGACAAGAGTTCTCCATGTAAGGTCTCATGTGTGTTATCATTTCTGAACAATTGTGGAACGTTATAATTTTCTCTTTTTTGCTCCTGGGGATTGAACCAGGTGCCTTAGGCACACCGGACAAGTCCTCTGTCACTAAGCCCTCTCTTCCATATCTTTTCTTTATACCATATAACAAAATGCTTAATACTGACTTAAATCATTTCCTTTCTGTTTTGTTGTCTTCTGCTTTATCTATTTGCTATACTAGTCAGATCTTTGATAGCTTTCTTTATTACCTATCAACAGCTAAAAGCTTGCCAGTACAACTTTCTCAGTCATTAGCATGTCTCTTCAGATGTATCCAGGTTTTGGGGGCTTAGAGTGTGTGTGGGGTGGGTTATTTTCATTATTTAACTTTCACCTTTAAGATTTCCAATTTGTTCTTTTTTTCAGGTCATCCTGTTCTCGTTTTGTGGTTGCTCCATCCTTCCTAACTTTGAGTAACTGACGGTTTTCACATTGATCTCTATATTTATTTTTAATTCTTCTATTCAGTGTGTTGTTCAATTCTTTTTATGGTGATGTAATTACTGTGTACTTAACTGTGAGAGGTATAAGACACTGAGGCTTCAACTTGAAAACTTGGGTAGGCAAGGAAACGTTCACAGTAGTAGTGTTCACAGCCATTGCTGCTCTTTAATTCCAGTGCTGCTTCTCTCTTGTCGCACTCCAGATAAGAAGGGAGCTAAGGAAGGGGGTGCTCATTCCGTGGCTCGCACAAATCGACTGCCTGCAAATCCACTGGGGTAAAGCGCCCAGGAAACAACGTGCTACAAAAGCTGCTTGCTTGCAAGAATGCGCCCTCTGCTGGAGGGATAAAGAAACGGCATTGTTTCAGGCCTGGTACTGTGCATTCCAAATGAAAGCAGAGGCTATCAGTAATTCACTGAACTTTGGAGTCACAAGCTCCCCTATCAGCGCCTGATGCGAGAAATTCCTCAGGACTTCAAAACAGATCCACTACGAGGGAAAACATTTTATTCTCAAAGTAAATTTTTTCCCCTCTTCTTCCTGCTATCAGTAGTTCTGAATGTTAGCTATGTTTTCCATGGGGTCAAAGGTACCTACGTATATGATTGTTAGTGGAAACATAAGGGACAGAATCAGGTATTGGCAGCTTCTTCATGTTCATTTGTGTGTGAATTTTAATATAAATGCAAGATGTAAAGCATTAATGCAAGCAAAATGTTTCAGTGAACACATTTCAACAGGTCAACTTTATAACCTGATGAAAATTTCTGGACAGTGCCAGGATTTGGATATTTTTTTTTTAACAAGTAAATTTCTTATTAATGACAAAAAAAAAAAAAAAAAAGAAACAAAAACAAAGAAAACTTTGTAAAGATCCATTTTTGATGGAGAGCTATTTTTGTGTATCCATCGAATGAATACTCGCTCCACCATTGTTCAGATGAGCACCCTGCATGTGAACCAGGGTAACGTTAGCAGATCAGTTGGATATTTCCCTCCACACAATCATTTTAATGTAGGCTTTGCACAGGTACCTCACAGGTAGAAAAATGGATTACGTGCTTTTCTGTCTTTTGTATCGATTCGGTGTTCCCAAGTGCAACAATCCATAGCCAGACCAATTCAGTATTCTATACTTTCCACTGGACAGAATAATGTCCCTCTTCATCATACTCGACGTGAGGGTAAACCACCAGAGTTTTACGAACTAGAGGGGGAAAGATGAACCCGGACATGCCCTGGCTCTCCACATATCTCTTCTCACTGTTGAATGCTATGTCCATGAAGGAAAACATCCTGGGCATTTTCCCCCACTTTGCAAGCCCCTTGAAATACCTCCATTGAAGGTCTGCCAGGTCCAGGAACTGCTTTCCTAGAAAGGACCATGGTTTGAAAGAGTCACACAACAGCACACTTCACAGGAAGAATACATTTCTAATGAGCTGATGCTCATCCATTCCTGTTTTGTTTGTTTGCTGTTTTGTTTGTTTTTTTAACTAGAGTTTTTGTGGAATACCAGAGACCACACAAGGAACACAACAGTGGGTATGTACAACAGGTGTTGTCCAACCCCAGGGCTCTGAGGAGCCGCTCTCAGAATGTCGAAGAAGATATCAGGGCTATCTTGTGTCCTGTTCACAGTCACCTCTCAGACATGAATGTGAGTCTTGGCCCTGGATTCTCAAATCTTATTCTTTTGTGGTTGTCAGGGTTGAACTTAAGACCGCGAACATGCTAGATAAGTGTTCTATCATGAGCAACTGCCTCCTGTCCATCTCTGTGTCTATCTGTGTCTGTCTCCCCCTCCCTTCCTCCCTTCCTTCCAGGATTCAAAAATGCTTTCCTTGATTTCATTGCCACCATAGGCAGCGACAGCATCAGCTACAAACCCACCCCAACACCAGGTGAGCCTCTTTTATTACCTGGGTCTGAACAGACGTGGCTTGCTGATTTTTCTTCAAAGAACAGCCTGCCTGGGGCAACGGAAGACAAGAGAAGTTTGCGGAACGTGGTGCTTTGAATCCTTTTTCTGAAGTGGTGTGCTGGAGCAACTACAGGCATGTCGGTCCTTAAACCATAAGGAAAGGCGATCGTAGGAGGCGGGATACCAGCCTGGGCCAGTCTCTGCTGGGAGCTGTACACCTGTTCCAATGGGACCGTGTAACCCATTAACAGACTTTGGTGAAGCAGATCTGACATGGATGGTGACTTCTGCTCTTTAATCCCAGTCTGTATGACAGGGAGGGCTTCATTTTCTCTCGAAGTGTCATAGCTGTCAAATGGCGGGCCACCCAGGGTTTTCTCAAGGACTTCCTGAGCTTCCTTAAATGTCGTGCCACAGACTTTTTGGAGATTAGATTTCTTGCTCTCATTATTAAAATTCTTAAGAGATTCGTATAGTTCTGGCAGCTGTGGGGGTGGGGGGAGAGAGCGAATACAAGTCATGAGACCAATGAACACAGAGTAATCTCTCTCTACAGAAGCCTTCATCTTTGTAAGGTGGTGTTCTCTCAGTTAACCACAGCAGCAGCAGACTGTGGCATAGAGAGCAGGAAGTAGAATCCAAAAGACAGATTTAAGACACATCCTTTAAGCCCATTGCTAAAGAAATAAGTTGTTTATGTTTGGACTTGGTGGCCTGGAGGCCTTTTTACCTTTCCCATCCTGATGAGTGGGCAGAAAGATGGCTGAAGTGGGTGGTGCCTCATTTGGAAGGAAGTAAGACAGATCATGTAGACACCAGAGTTTTACCCGGGTACCCCAAGAGCTCAGAACATTCCAGAACATAAGGCAAAGGAGGCTGACATCAGAATGTTTCCCTAAGTAAATGATTACATGATTGAATGTTTGGGAGTAGTTGCTGGCAGAACAAAACTGTGATTCCTCATAGTATGCTTCTCCAACTTAAGTTCTATGTACAAGGAATAAAACCTTACTTTTTAGAGTACCTGTCTACAGATCAGGTCATTCCTGACAGGTGTCTGTGGGCAATTCTGTTGGAAAGTCCTATAGTCCCTTCTCTCGAGTTACAGACCAAGTTTATGTCATCTTCCTTCGGACACTGCTCACCGGTAAAGGGCTTGCCTATCATGTGTAAAGATCTGGAATTGATCCCCAGAGAAGAAGACAGGAATGAAAAGAGCTAAGTAAAGCCAATCACCCCATGCTGGGGCCATGGCCCGATGTGGTCTCCTTTCCCTCTTAGTCATTTTATTGCAAGAAAATAACAGAGTGAACTAAAACCGGAATGTGTCTGTCTTCAGAGGTTTCCATTAGGAAAACAGCTTAACCTGCTGCTGCTCTGCCTCTGGACAGCTATGTCTTGTGCTAACAAAAAAATGTCAAGGGGGCTGGAGAGGTGGCTCGGTGGCTCGGTGGTTAAGAGCACTGGCTGCTCTTACAGAAGACCTCGGTTTGATTCCCAGAACCCACATGGTGGCTCACAACCACCTGTAACTCCAGTTCCAGGGGATCTGACACCCTCTTCTAGCCTCTGTAGACACCAGTCACACACATGGTACCCTTAAGACATGGTGCCCACACATGTAAAAGGTGTTACTGTTTTTAAATGAAGCCACTGAAATGAAACTCTGGTGCCCCAGGCAATACTCAGGCACATCTGTGTACATTCATGATTTGATCTCATGTGATTCTTTAAGTTGCCTGGGTACCGTATCATGGCTTCTAAATTCATACCGAGCATCGGTGGTGATACAATGATCCCCTGCTGCCAAGACTCCAAGTGCTGCGACGTCTGGAGGAGGACATTGTGTTAAGATCTGAATCTCCACACCCCTGAAAGGAGAAGATCAAAACCAAAGGTCAAAGGTCAAAGGTCAGGCAGAGTGAAAGGGGAAGTCGTGTTGTAGTTTCTGTCACTTATCAACATCTTCTGGATGTGGTGAATGTGACATTTTAAAGTTGTGCCGTTTTATGCTTAGTTTGTTTTCTTACTGGTTTACGTCAGGTTTTTTTGTTGGTCTATGTGATTAACTAATCACGCTTCAACCAGCTATGTTTATCTTTAGTACTCTAAATTCTCACTCTAAATATACACTAAGCTTTAATCTTAGTCCAAAGTATGCTGCATGGACTGCTTTATTTCCTTGCCTAATGTTTTGATTGATTATACTTCACCTAAGGAAGAGACTTACTTGCCTCCTTACTTAGAAAAAGTATTCATTTAGGAGGGGGGGGAAAAGCTAATAACAACAATAACAAAAAAATAAAAAAAAGAAAGAAACTCTGACCATTTCATTGATGGAATTGAAACAGCCCCAGAATCCACACAGTTCCTGCATCAATAAGTTAAGTACACGCCCACATCTGACTCGGGTAGGCCTTCTGTGTGGTGCCCACTGCTAACAAGTGCCCCTGTTTGAGTGACATGGCGTAAATGGTGATGTCTGGGCCTGTGGGGCTTTCTTGGCGTTTCTCCACATTTTCAGAAGAACCCTGTGTCTTTGTGCAGAGATGGTATTTCTTCATGAGCGTCTAGAAACCTCCACCAACCAAGAGACATGTAAGAAAGCTGACTTGGCTAACTTAACCTCATACCCAACTCCAGATGACTAGAACCATTCAAGCTGAGTCCAAAAAGAGGAAATATCACCCACTGAGCCCTACACTTGGGGAGATTATTATGTAACATGGAGAGAGGCCTGTGGTATTGGCTGACTGTCCTGCAGGTTCTGAGATAGGCTCTAACTCCATGCTGAAGGAACACTCTGACATAGGGAGAAACATGCCGATGAGATGTAGACACTAAACCCTAATGTTAATGGCATGGTATGAGTCCATCTGCAGAGGAGATAAAGCCAGTGATGTATTTTCTATAAGAGAAAATGTGTGCAGTGAAGAAGGACTGGCAACTGGCTGAAGGACTTTTAGACAAGCCTAGAATCACGGGCCAGGGCTCAGGTTTGGGCCTGTGTGCCATCCACAATCGTGCCGTGTGCCCATGGGAGTTTCTGACAGTCTGGAACATGAGGCAGGGCGTGGAGAAGAAAAGGAAGAGAAGATGCTGTCTGGGGCGGGGGTAGTAGGGTTAGGAGTGAACAGGATGAGTCAGAAACAGTAAAACCTCATGCGGTAGGATTTGCATGGTTCTGTGGTAAAGCCTATGCCTGTGCCTAGCACGCATGAGGTCCTAGACTCAATCTCTGTGATGCTAATCAGTAAGTTAGTTAATTAAAACTGTCACGGATAGTTGGGCATCGCAGAACACATCTACCACCACAGCACTTGGAAAGCACAGACAGAAAGGTACAGGCTATCCTGGGATACATAGTAAACCCATTTCAAGAAAAGTAGGATGACAGAGAGAAGAGAAGGTGGAGGAGGAGGAGGAGGAGGAGGAGGAGGAGGAGGAGGAGGAGGAGGAGGAGGAGGAGGAGCAACAACAGCAACAGGAGGAGAAAAGATGTATATGGAAACGGCTGCTTAATACCGAAGTGCCAAGCTTCAAGGGTTGTCTCCAGGGACTGTACCTGCCTGGGGACTTCTTGGTTGGATGGATGGTGTCCTTAGGGATTACCAGGCCTGCTGTGGTAGGGAGAGTTCATTCCTGCAGCGTAGGTTGGAACCCCGTTTGACCTTACACTTCTTTTCATCATTCACAAATCATATTCCATCGTGGTTCAAAGGAGGTTGCTTGCTCATGAGCTCCAGCTCTGGAAAACACGAGAGGAAGCTCTACCGTGTCCCTCTCTTCCCTTTGCAGCCTCTCTGGTCGCTGGGCTAGAGACCCTCCATGACGGATATGAGGGAAGGAGGACCCCAGGCAATGGGAGTGGACTGAAGTCACGCCTAAGTATCTATAGGAACAGAGGGCTGAGGAGCTAAGGCAGGGCTGGTGGTGGTGACAGAGTAAAGGCTCAGCCGTGGAGGCTGGATTCTACTTTCTTGTAGCAGCCTCAGAGGAGGCAGTGTGTCCCCATCCCTATGGATGGAATGACCCAAACATGGCCACCTGTCACCATGTAGCTTTGAGCTCCTGCCTCTTTCTCATGCCTCCCGATAAGCACAGCCTGGCTAAGTTTACCTCTGTCACCCTTCTATCGTAATGTCCCATGACAACGTCTATCCCTGCATTACCGCTTGGTTTCTCACATTCCACCTTTGTTAGCAGTCTCTGAGGTCCCAGGCTGAGTATCTCGTTCACCTGGTAGACCCCAGGCCCAACTGAGTGTGATAGTGCCTTACTGAAGGGCAAGTAACTAAGCCACTGTTCATTGTGACATTTGGAAATCCTTCAGGTCACAGAAGTGGCTGTTTGGCAGTAAGGGTGGGGTTGGGGTTTGGTAGACAGTGAGAGGTGGAAAAGTGTTTCTTCTAAGAGTGTTTAAGACTGAATCATTAAACTTCCCCACCGTAGGCTCTTCCTCAGCTCTCGCTGTCAACATGCAAAGGGGACACTGGAGCTTTGAAGTGCTTATACAGTGTGAGCCATCAGGGGTGGGGGTGAGTTGTTCAGACCTCTCGGTTGGCAGAATCACTGTAACAACTTGCTACGGTTTGAGTGTATTGGGAGTCCCTGTGCTAGATGCTAGTATAAATTCCTCCCTTCCTAAGCTGTGTCAACAAAATCCTCCCCAGGGAACCACTGGCCTGCATGGAGCCTGTTCTTCTGTCTGTTTCTCTTGCTTCTGCAGACGACAGTGTGCGGTACCTGCTGTGGTTACACTACTGTTTTACTCTGATAATTCAGACTGAAGATCTTCCAGGTCATTATCTAAAGGTCTCCCTCCATGGCTGCACATATTCCTGAGAAGGTTTGATTTGTTCAACTAACCTTCTTTATGAAAGGTATCTGGGTTTTTGTGTCTGCCACAGACATCAGTTACCGGCTGTTGGTGAAGTGAGCCAGGCCCAGTGTTCTAGGGAACACACAGGCTATTGTGTCATATGTCTTATGGTTTCTATTGCTCTGATAAAGTACCATGACCAAAACAGGCTGGGGAAGAAAGGTGCCTTAGTTAGGGTTTTACTGCTGTGAACAGACACCATGACCAAGGTGAGTCTTATAAAGGACAACATTTAATTATGGCTGGCTTACAGGTTCAAAGGTTTAGTCCATTATCACCAAGGCAGGAATGTGGTAGCATCCAGGCAGGCATGGTGCAGGAGGAGCTGAGAGTTCTACATCTTCATTTGAAGGCTGCTAGTGGAATACTGACTTCCAGGTAGCTTGGATGAGGGTCTTAAAACCCACACCCACAGTGACACATTTACTCCAATAAGGCCACATCTCCTATTAGTGCCACTCCCTGGGACAAGCATATACAAACCATCCAAAAAGGATTTATTCCATCTTACAGGTTATAGTCTATTATTGAGGGAAGTCGGGGCAGCAACTCAATGTAGACCTGAATCAGAGGCCATAGAGAAGCACCAATACTGGTTTGCTGCCCAAGGCTGTCTAACCTGCTTTCATGTACCATCCAGGAGCACTTGCTCAGGACCGGCTATCCACACTGAGCTGGGTCCTCCCACACGCATGCACAAGCCCTTCCTATGGAGGCATTTTCTCAATTGAAATTCTCTCTTCTGGGATATATTCGTTTTGTGTTGATTGACAAAAACCAACCAGCCCAGAGGTCTATGGATCATTTTAGTAACATCTTGTCCCTTATTACTCACCTGACTGTAGAATGTCTGTTCTCTGTGTTCTGCTGTACAAAATGCAGTAAAATGTACTGGAAAAACTCGCTTTGCGCTCATGTCTGCATGTGAAGATGTGAGTTCTCGGCTTTCTGTTCCTGCCACCATGTCTGATGTCTACAGCCATGTCACCTCTGTTGTGACGGACTCTCCTCTGGAAACATGGAGACACCCAACACAGTCAACTGCAGGCAGCCTTAGGGGACCCATGGTTCTTGAAGGTAAAAGAAGAGGGACAGTTTAGAATCAGGATGTTCCTTAGAGTTGATAACCTCTATGCTGGTTTGATCCTCTCTGGACCATGCAGCACTTGAACGACTCTGGCTAGGGGAGGCGGGTTGTCATGTGTTCATACAGGACCTGACCCTTCCCCCGAGTGTTGAGAGATGGCTCTTGGTCAGGCTGTGCTCATTCCTGCAGCTCCTCCTCATTCTAGTTCTATCCCGGTGAGCCAGCTTCCTGCCCAAATGCCCCGCTGTCTTCTTGGGTCTTTCAATGGTCAAAGACAACACAAGGCATACAACCCAGAAAGCTCCCACTTCCTGGTATATGTCCTTTGTTTTTTGTTTGTTTAGAGATTTATTTTATACATATGTGAGTACACTGTTGCTGTCTTCAGACACCCCAGAAGAAGGCATCAGATCCCAATACGGTTCGTTGTGATCCACCATGTGGTTGCTGGGAATTGAACTCAGGACCTCTGGAAGAGCAGTCAGTGCTCTTAACCAGTGAGCCATCTCTCCAGTTCTGGACTTTGTTTTTTTTTTTTTTTTACTACAGGAATTTTACCACAAAAAAACAAAAAAACAAAAAAACAAAAAAACAAAAAAACAAAAAAACAAAAAATCCAAAACAAACAACCCTCCCCACAAAAAAACCAAAAAACAAAAACCAACCAAACAAAGAAAGCCCCCCAAAAGCATGAATAACCCTGCTCTGTGTCTTTTCTGAAGGAAGTAATAGATTTCAGTGGGTTCTTCTCTGACAGAGAATTGGAAGCTTGTTCTAGTTTCCCGTCAAAATAATTTCCTTATGTCTCTGGGCAACACCAAATCCTGAGTTTTTTACTTACCTTCCTCCAAAAGGAATGGAGGCTGCTGGGTGAATGTTTCCTGCCTGAAATCTCTTGAGGCCTTATTTGAAGGGGAAGGAAATGGGGCTGAAAGCCTAGTGGTTAGAGCAGGAAGTAGACCTATCACTGAGACAGTTTTGAAAGGATTTAATCCCATGTGGGCATATGCAGGAAATACAGAGAGAAGTCATAGGTGGGGATCTCCATGAGAGGGACATGGGTTCTGGTGACCTTCCAGGACTGGAGCATGACTGAATAGCAACACCAGTGACAGACTGCCAGATGAGAGATGTTGGAGGAGTGGCAGGCTAAGTCATTGGCTCAACTGGCTACATGGACCAGTGGCTCTTATATGTACTCTGCGGCTCTGCCCCCTCTGGAGTCTCAACCCACTCAGCACTTTCTCTGTTGCTCTGTGACTCTGTCCCTGCAGTGGTTAGTGACATACTTGGAAGAAGAACATGAAGAGACAGTAGACTGGAGCAGAGGTGGAGACATTTTTGACACCCACAAGACACCCTGCCCCGCCCCCCCCCCGGAAATACCCATAAGTCCTAAGCATCTTGCCTGGCATCATTTTATCTCCTTCTTCCCTTGAGACCTGCATGTAAAAAGGCAGAATTTTGTGGAATTTTGGTGACATGAACATTGTTAACCCATGGAATCTGAGTCCACTTCGCTACAGGGACTTGATCTGTGGGTGACACAGGGGAGTTCTACGGCTCCACCCAGGTCATCATCTGCAGCACGCACACTGAGAATGCATTGTCATCAAGCATGGAGGGCAGCCATTGTATCACCTTCCCTGAAATCAGCACTTCGTGCCCGGCGCAGGCTAATCTTGCTAGTGGTGTTCAGATAACAGAAATCTCTGCGCTCCCCTTAGCAGCCTTGAGAAAATGCCAACAGCATGGATCAGGCAGCATAGTGCAGTATTATGTTGTCGGGGTCGCGGGATGAGAGCTGGGTACTTGAACAGCAAGCACATTAACCTCTGTATGTCTTGCTCAGGCAGACACCCCTTCACACACAGTCCCTTGCTTGGGGTGCCTTATCAGTGTGAAAATGAGCTGACCACCTGGTGGACATTCCCCATCTCCCTGTTGAAGTCAGGGTCACAGTCTGACTTAAAGAACTATCTTCTATACAGTCTGAAGAAATAAGTAGGGAAGGGACGTAGTTCCCACAGGTGAGATATTTCCGGTAGGTGTGTCTCACCAGTGAGTGTTCGTAGCAGTAGACAGATGCTGCCTCCTGTTCAGCACCACCATTACCACACAGAACTCGACCCAGGCCAGATGGAACACCTACAAGGTACATCTTAGATCATTAACAGCTGTTCCAAAAATGTAGACCGAGTCATCATATGTCCTGGTCAGGGAAGGATAACCTCAGTCAAAAATATGGAACAACCTCATATAAACACCTCCGTTTTCAAGAATATGGAACAATAGAGGGAGGGTGTGGTCAGTCACAACGTACTATTGAGGCTACAGGAAGTGTACGCCATCTTAAAACACTAGGGAGCAAATCATGCTTTCAATAAGAGCTCCAGTGTCCTGTTCTTAAGCATAAGGCTTATCTAAATACTCTGCCACCCGTGGGCTCACACACACACACACACACACACACACACACACACACACACACACATACACACACATTTACAGAAAATTTATTAGCAAAGGAATAAGACTTGAAATGCCCTTGAAATTTTTTTTTTTTTTTTTTTTTTTGATTAATGGAAACAAACCTCCATCAGTGCCTTCAGCACAGGAAAGGGCTACCAGAGGCTCCTAGCCAGCTTCATGCCTACAGATAGGACTTTGGTGGAAAAGCATGCATGGGGGAGGGCTCCCCATCTTAGCTTTTCCTGTAGGGCCACACCCCTCAGGGGCAGCCCTTGGCCAGGGACTTTTCCTGTCCTTTGTGTTTCCTTCCTGGGGACAACCTCTGCCAGAAGCCCCTCACCTGGTTGCTGAACTGATTTTCCTGAGGCTGGCTCTTAGGTGTCAGTGCTGGGGAGGATGTGTGTCCCAGTGTTTCCTCTGGTGGCCTGGCCTGAACACAGTGTCTCTTCCCTCTGGTTTGGGATGTTCCTAAGCCTGCATCCCCTCCACCAAGCTTTCCTGCTTCACTTGCCAGTGTGAGCAATCCTCTGGCAGCCGGAGGACAGTCCTTGTTCTTGCTCTTGCCTGAGACATATTCAGGGACCCAGGGACCCTGCCGGGACTCCATGTTGATGCCCACGGTGGGCAAGTGCACATGCAGCACCTGAGAAACTGCCATGTCCCCACTGGAGGGGCCCTGGGGTTTGGAAGTCATTTCTGCTGAGGCAAAGGGTATGGCAGGCAGGTCTGGTACCCGGATGTGTGGCCTGCCCTCTGAGTTTGGCATGCCTTCCGTGGACACCTGACTTTTAGAGTCAGGTGCCTCAGAGTTGTGAGGAACTGACACTCCCTTCAGGGACTGACATGCAGTCACGTGGCTCCCCGAGGAGCACAGGTCTTGTTTGCCTCTCAAGTTCTTAGTAGACTGTGGGTGAAGACCAGGGAGTTGCTCTCCCTTGTGTAGCTCCGTGGACCCCTCAGCCCTGGAGCCGTGTTCCCAGCTCGTCCTTTCTCCCTGAGACTCCTGTGTGTTGGTGCTGGAAGCCAGTCTCTCATGTGTTGGCCCATCTGGGCTCATGGGCAGCTCTGGGCCAGGTCTGTTGTCTGGTCCAGACTGTTGCAGGATGCCTTTGTCTGCCATACTGGGTGTCCAGTGCTGAACTGGCTCTCTGCCCCTTGGGGCTATGCTAAGGTCTTTATCTACAGACACTTTCTTGTCCTCAGAGGCTGGCTGGCTGTGGCCCACAAGTGAAGTAGTAGGGGCAGGCCTTTGTTGAGTGGGGACTGAATTCACAGTCACAACTTTATCTCCAGTAGTGTTTCTGTGGAGGAACCTGGAGGACTTGTCAGAGTCTGCTCTAGGACCACTGTGGGCTTGAATGTGGAGCTGAGGGAAAGGACAAGATGACTCTGCTTTCGTCAAGTAGGACTCTAAGGATTCCTCAACTCTTTGTGGAAGGCCAAATGCCATCCTCTTGCCGAAGGATGTAATGTGTTCTTCCAGCATCTTTTCTCTGCTACGACTAAGTGTCAAGCTGTGTGGGTGCTTTGTCAGTCCATCCTCCTCTCCTGCCAAAGGTGCCGTTTGTCTTAGGGAGGTCTCTGGTGGAGGCTGTGCCATGTTCATAGAATGCCCTGACCTGTCCACAGTACTAGGCATCTCACTCCCACTCGTTTCTTTAGTTTTCTTGCCTAGATGTTCTCGCAGGAAAGCTTCATGGTCTTTTTGGCACTGCTTGACCCATGAAGCCTTTGAAATTTTTCCAGACATATTCCCTGGCTGAAGTTCTGAAACTGTCTCAGAATTAGAACGTACACTGCTCTTTGTAGCCCCACTGAAGTTACCCTGCACATGATCTCTTTGGTCTATCCCTGGACATTGTCTCTGAACTTTGATGTCTTTCTTCTTTAGAGGTTGAATCTCTATGGGCTTTTTATGGAGGTTTCCCGATTGGCTTACCCCAAAGCTTGATAGGTTTCTGTTGGCATTGAATTTATATAGAGAGATCCATGAGAGTCCATGGGTGTCACTTGCCTTAGGGACCTCAGGAATTTCTAAATGAGGACTCATGAGTGACAGGGACTCACGGATCCTCTGGGGCAGGCCCCAGCGACGTTGGATGAGTCTCTTCCGAAGATGGTGTTCCAGTTTCCTCTCAAGTTTATGGATGAGAGGGAAGTTTCCACGAAGAATTGTCTTGGGAGCATGGACTCTGGATGAATTTCTGGTTGAGGAGACTTTAGGAGGTGAGGGAAAGAAGCCTTCTTGGAATGGTTGGGTTAGAGTGGGTAAACCCAAGAAACTTTGCAGCGCTTTTTGTAGTAGGTTGTATTCCAGCTGTTGAATTTCATGTGGGTTGAGAGTCTGTGCCTTATCCTTTAGGCTATGAAAACGTACCCCACATATCCTAAGCTGGGATTGAGAAGAAGGTAGCAAGAACTGGGTTAGCGATTGAGTCTGGGCCTTAGAGTTGGCAAGGGAGTCAGGCTTGATCTGAGACTGAGGTATGGTTTGCTTCTGTTGGTCACTCTCAGGCAAGGGCATAGGTATGGGGTAAGGAAGGTTGGAATAATCACTGTCTGAAGAGGCCTTAGCCATTTCATTGAAATAGTCCCTTTCTGGGTAACTGTTACCTGAATTGGCAGCCTCATGTTTCAGGGACTCACTGTGTAGAGAAGGGAGACCCCAGAAGAGCTGGATGTCCTTCGTGTCTGACTGATCTTCAGAGTTCAGACGAGAGGGCTGCTGGTGCAGGTGAGGGTCCTTTATCTTTCCCTTTTTATTACCCAAAAGGTGGGACACTTCCAAGTTCTCTAGACCAGCAGTTGATGCTGAGATTTCCCCTGAAGTATTTGGTGGCATTATAAAAGATACTGTTTTCTTTTTTTTAAGTTTATATACAGTGACATCAGCATCCCCTTTCTCTTGCTTCTTGAAGAGTGCTAAGACATCGGGGCTGGGAGACAAATGGTCTCCAGGCGCCACAGCATGGGCCTTTGTGAGTCTCTGGTCTGAGCCTTGAGAAGCATAGGAGTCTAGCCTGGGGTGCTGGTTAATAGCATGTGCCAAATTTGTCAGGGAGTGGTCTTCAGGACTGACCCATGGCTCAGGGTCATAGGCAGTGCTTTTGGCTGTCGAGACATTGTGGGACTGCTCCCTAGGCCTCTCCAGAGGAGACTGGGGAACTTCTGCTCGGAGAGCTAACTGTGCTTTCTGAGAGGCATTTGGAAGTTGATGTGGAAAAGAGGCAAGTGTTCTGTGTGGGGTATGGGCCAGTAACACTGCAGGGTTTAAGGGAGCTGTGGCTTGTGGTGACAGAGAGGCAAGGAGTGGCATAGGAGAAGACATGCCATCCAAAGGATGGATTTGGTTCTGTGGCAGGATGGAGAGGGAAGTGTGGGGAGGAGCTTCTGGAACTGGATGTCCTGGTTGGTTTGCAGAATGAGTGGGTAGAGCAAGTAAAGAAGCCTCTGTCACAGGAGCTGTAGAAGGCAAAGAGGACATCGAGGCAGCGCCATCTGCCAGTGGAACCCGAGAGAGCAGGTGGCCGACCTGACTGCTTGCTTTGTTACATGCTTTACAGAGGGGATCTGAACATAGCTGTTGCTGAAAGCCTGTGGGGTCATATGGCTTGTCCAGGCTGTAAGGAGACAGAAAGGTCAGAGCTTTAGCCAAGTTGAGTATATGAAAAAAAAAAAAAAAACTCTGCTGGCCAGGGTAGGGAGCTGGGAGAAGGGACCAGGATGTGGAGGGAATGGATCACCTTTGCAGGGTTGTCTGCAGCTTCCTTCCTTCCTCAGAGTCTCTCTGGCCAACTTTCCTACCTGGAAAAGGGAGAACATGTGTACTCCAGAAGGAAGTGTACATGGCAGACCTTTCAGAAAAACATTCAAGGGGCTGGAGAGATGGCTCAGTGGTTAAAAGCACTAGAGATTCATCTAGAGGACTTGGGTTCAGTTCTCAGAACCCACATGGTGGCTCACAATGACCTTAGGGCCCAATGACAGGACAGTTGGTGCCTTCTTATGACCTCTAAGGGGTGTAGTACACAGATAAACGCACAAGGAAAACACCCATCATGTGTACTAAATATGTAGATCTTTTAAAAAGAAAAAAAAAGTACATAGGAGAACCTGGAGACAGTGACAAGCGCTCTGCAGAACGCTCAGAATGCTCACAATTGTGTGAGGCTCAGATGCTAATCCACCCCCAGCACCCCCACCCCCCACCCCGTGTTATTGAGTGTCACTCAAGACCACTGCAGGAAACACTGCTCAGTGGTTTCTTCGTAGCTGTCAGCTCTCAGGAAGGGAGTAGGGGATGCGGGGTCAAGAGACTTAAGCTGTGCTTCAAAGTAGCCAGTCCCCCCTGCACATCTCAGAAGATCCCCGAGAGTAGCCAGTCCCCCCTGCACATCTCAGAAGATCCCCGAGAGGCCATCCTGTCACCAAAGACTGTCACTCTCCCCTGCACATCTCACAGGAGTCCCAGGGGCTGTACCCACGGCTGGAGATGGTCCCAAGGAGCTGTGCACATTGCTTTAAGCACTAGGGGAGTGGAGGGGACTCAGATCTATCTCAGGTTGATCTTATGAACTGGAGTCCCAGGAGGGACATTTTCACACCATGGACCTGAATCTTCACAGAAAGGACGCCATGCTGGCATGATGAAGTTAACAGGTAGACACCCACATTTAAATGCTTTCCATTTGTTGCGCCTAATGCTGCTCTGTCGCTGTAAAGACAAGAGAAATGCAGTGAACACGTGAGACTTCTATGCACGGCTGCTCTTTGTTGTGTATTCAGAATTCCTTACCACAATATCCTGGGCTCTATTGAATAAGATTTATGCGTTCATTTTACTAACTTTAGAAGTAAGCACTTGTTTTTACTGTTTTTCTCTCTGGGAAAGTAGAGGACATTATGAAGTCTACACTTGAAGGTCTCAGCAAAAAGTCCTCTCTTTGATAGCATAAAGTTTGAAGCCAGCATTTATAGCTCTGCTCTCTCCAAGGGCTGTGTGTGAAGCTAAAAACCACGTACCAGGCTCTAACCAGAGGCCTTCAACATGCAGCACTGGGATCCTGACCAGTTCATCATGGAGGAGGGTAGGAGAAGGGACACATGATGCAGGAGTGGATCATGGGGTCTACTGTCAGGAGAGGCTGCTCTCATCCCCAGAGCCCAAAGACTGGAGCCAAGCCACTGGGACCAGTTTCCTACTTTGTCCTGGAAACTTCAGCCACACACAGATAGGAAGGTGAATGTGGGCTCCAGATGGGAATCTTAGTCCTCCCTGATCCCTCTCATACCTCTCCTCTTCTCTCCCCCTCCCCCTCTCCCCCTCCCCCTCTCCCCCTCCCCCTCTTCCCCTCCCCTCCCTCTCCTCTACTCCCTCCTCTTTCCCTCTCCCCTCCCTCTCCTCTACTCCCTCCTCTTTCCCCATCCCCCTCCCCTTCCTTCCCCTCCCCTCCCCTCCTCTCCCTTCCTCATTCATTCATCTCAGACATCCCTCTGACAGCCAAGCACATTCCACAGCCAGAGAACAGAACTACAGTCCAGCAATGAAGAGTCTCTCTTGGGAACTCACCACACTCTCTTACCTTAGGGGTGTATATCTTTCTCCACAGCCACTGTATAAGCAGTCTCAATATCAGGTAACAGATGTACAGAAGCAGTAGCCCCAGTCCACTCAGAAGAGTGTAGCTGAGGTCTATGTGGTAGGAAGTTGAGCCAAGGGTCAGCCATGACTCAGTGAGGTCATTCAGAGAGGAGAGAATGTTCTCCATAGTATAAACAGCATGGCTGCCTGAGGTGTCTGATTCTGAGGGTTCCTGAGCTTGACTAGAGTCCCAAGCCTGCATCACAGAGCAGGGGAGAGTCACAAGGGTTTCTGAGGGTGGGGAGGAGGGTGTGTCTTCAGCCCTTCCCCCACCCCAAGGAGCTCCTCAGAGCCCTCTGCCCAACCCTGCTGCTCCCTGTTTCCATCTGCCCTCTGCTCACACCATACTCCTCAGGGGAACTTTCTGTTGCTCCATCAGCAGCCCAGACTGTCACCCAGTTCCCTTGCTGTTTGGAGAACTTGATTTGGACCTCAGCAGTTCTGGTACCATGTGGTGCCTGGGATTTTGCTTTGCCGAGATTCACAGCCTTGGTAACTGGGCTCTTCTCATACTTCTGCAGATACAGCGGCAGATGTGCCAGCTGCAGAAGTTTTTCCTCTGCCTATTATATTATTTATCTTTGCGAATGTCAAGAAGTAAATGTCTCTGTTTGAGCCGGCCTTGCGTGTCTTCTAGTTAGAGCAAAGTCATAAAACTGATATAAACATTAAATCACGTCAAATCATATATTTTTGGTCAAATCATGTATTTTTGGATATAACTGCTTACCATGTATTTTTTCCCCCACAGTTAGTAAAAATTTAATTGCGTCAAGGCTTTTGATTATAATCTAAATGTACAGAGCCACATCGACCAATCAGAGTGCTAGTTTCATGTCTAGGAAGAGTTAATCTTTCCTCCTCGCATTTCCTTCACCTCATTGTTTTTGACCCCGTTTCTTCCCACTCTGCCTATGATAAACACTGTGCCTTGCCGTGTCAGCTCATGATAGGAGTTTCACCATTCATTTAGATGGGGCTGGCTACTGGTATGCTCTGAGGGTGGTTCCTGGGGTCCTTGATGACAGTAGAACCCTGGAGTATCAGTGCCTTAAAAAAGAACCTGGTTGAGGACCCTCACTGACTGTCTGTCGTCCACTGTAGGTACTCACACAGTAATGTCCCAAACCAAAGAACCTCTCATGTGTTATCCAAACAGCATTTCTTGTCAGGGTTAAATAACCCTGAGGTTGCTATGCATCCTTGCCTACACCTTGTGCCTTAAAAAAAGAATCGATGGTTTGTTCAATTTGGGATTTTGTTTGTTTGTGTTCTTGTGTCCCACCTTGGTGAGTTCCTTTAAGAATCTGGGGTGAGACATAGTTCACCATTAGTATAGTGTACCATAGTATACCATAGTACACCATTCTCCTGATCAGTAGACGTGGATATTCAAAATGGCATCACTCCCCCCAGCATCGCGTGATGGTTTAGACATGGTTCACCATCGTTTGTCAGTCTTCCTCCTGTGATAAAAGGCCTATGAAGAAGACAAGAAAAGCTTTGGAGAGTCCTGGTTTCACACGGGTTATTTCCACAGTCTTTTGGCATGCTGCTTTGGGCATGTGACTGTGTTGTTATATTATACAAGAGGTGGCTTTTCTGTGACAAACAGAAAGGGACATCAGAAAGTCAGGGGCGAGGAGCCTTGTCCTCCCTTCAAGGTGCATCCCAATCACCGAGCTTTTCCCTCCCAGGCCTCTTTCCCAACAGTGCCGTAACTTTCCCAGGGAGCCACCACATACTGGTGACAACGACACACACACTCTCATGTATATACGGTATGCCAGGTATGATTCATGAAGTATTTAGGAGGCGTGTTATGAATACTCAGTTTCCCCTTCCTTCCTTCCTTCCTTCCTTCCTTCCTTTCTTTCTTTCTCTTCTTCTTTTTTTTAATTTTTTAAAAAATTTTTATTTTTTTATTTTTATTTTATTTATTTTATTTTTTTTTTGAGACAGGGTTTCTCTGTGTAGCCCTGGCTGTCCTGGAACCCACCAGGCTGGCCTCGAACTCAGAAATCCACCTGCCTCTGCCTCCCAAGTGCTGGGATTAAAGGCGTGCGCCACCACCGCCTGGCTTCTTCTTCTTCTTCTTCTTTTTTTTTTAATGATTTCTTTATTTCATATACATATTTCAAGACACTGTAGCTGTCTTCAGACACACCAGAAGAGAGCATCGGATCCCATTACAGATGGTTGTGAGCCACCATGTGGTTGCTAGGAACCGAACTCAGGACCTCTGGAAGAACAGTCAGTGCTCTTAACTGCTGAGCCCTCTCTCCAGCCCCAGTTTCTCTTTTCTTATGCCATCAATTTCTATAGTCCCTGTAAATGAATTCCAGGAGATTCCCACTGTTTTTTTTTTTCCCTCACAATATGAATGGTGGCTTTGTAAGGCCCTTTTGTTCAAGATGGTCCCAGACAGCTCTGTTGATGAAACAAATGTCTCCCTGTTCTTGCAACACGCCTCGGTAAGTTTGACTCAAGGAGACAACTGGTGATGGGTAGAGTAAGAAGATGGCTGGTCATTCTATGGGAAAGACAGCAGGCACTCCGCTGTGCCCAGGAGTGCCCTGTGCTCCTGCTCGTGGGGATCTCGGGGAAGCCCATCCAGCTTCTTTCAATACACTCTAGTGTACTCAGCCTCTCTTACTCTGCAAGTCACCACAGACTGCCAGACCTCCCAGCCTTCCCTGCAATCCCACTGGCTTTTCTCTGCCTCTGGTCAGCCTACAAACCACACGATTCAACAACTTGCCCTAGTAGGACCTTTGCCCGAAAGCTTGTCCCGTTGTTAATTTGTGGGGGTCTCTGCAGCCACCACAGCCAGCAGAGTAACAATCCACAGGAGGCAAGAAAACTGTTTGTTTCTATACAACCAATTAGCTGGTGTCGGGTCAGACTTCAGGAGTCTGACCCCAGGTGGTTTATTTTAGACGGATTTAAGCAAAGCTCAATTTGGTGGAAATTTCTGCTGGTTGAAAACTAACTCAGTTCCATGTAAACAATAAAGCACAAAGTGAAATAAAGACCATACGCGACTACGTCAAAACTCTTTGTAAAGGATGTGGAGCCCAAGCCGGGCATAGCAATGAGGAGGCAGAGGCAGAGTTCTGAGTTTGAGGCTAGCCCGACCTACAGAGCAACTTTCAGGATAACCACGCTACATAGAGAAATCCTGTCTGGGAAAACAAACAAGTACACATGACACAGTCCATAAAGACAGATTCTTCTATAGATCGGCTGAGGAAAAACAAACTTATGAGGCTCTGGGGGAGGGGCTGGTCTTCAGTCACACAGATAGTCAGAATGTACACTAGAATGGACACCTGTTCTCAGCCTTCTGGATGGGTAACAGGTTTTCCATTTCTTCCCTTGAAGGATCAACCCTGTATGCTAACATTCTAGATGTCCCTAATACATGGAAACACAAGGCCCTCCATGCCTCCTATACCAACTTAATCTAGTGTCTCTTGACCACTGTACTGGCTGGTGTTATGTGTCAACTGGACACAAGCTGGAGTTATCACTCCAGAGAAAGGAGCCTCCCTTGAGGAAATGCCCCCATGAGATCCAGCTGTAAGGCATTTTCTCAATTAGTGATCAAGGGTGGGAGGGTCCAGCCCATTGTGGGTGGTGTCATCCCTGGGCTGGTAGTTTTGGGTTCTATAAGAAAGCAGGCTGAGCAAGCCAGGGGAAGCAAGCCAGTAAGAAACATCCCTCCATGGCCTCTGCCTCAGCTCCTGCTTCCTGACCTGCTTGAGTTCCAGTCCTGACTTCCTTTGGTGATGAACAGCAACCTGGAAGTGTAAGCTGAATAAACCCTTTCCTCTCCAACTTGCTTCCTGGTCATGATGTTTGTGTAGGAATAGAAACCTTGACTGAGACAACTACCATCCTGCCTGTCTCACTAGTTCTGTCTTCCCATCTCTGGCTTACTAGCTTGTCCATTCCCCCCATGATCCACTGAATATACCCCACACCCCAACCTGCTCCACTTCACCCAGTACATTTCAGGTCCAGCTTTTCTTTCTGTCCATCCACCCCATGTCCCCTAAATCTGGTGCTCCCTGGCTTTCGGCCTGCACTGTACCCATGCCTTAGTCTAGCCTGCCTTTCTTGGCATGCCAGATCAATACTGAGCACGCTGACCCCTGTTCAACCTGGTACATCCTGCTTCCCAACACACCCTAAACCGTTCCCCAGTTCACCCCAGTCTACCTTCTTCCCAGCCACCCTCTCCCCAGTGACTCCTACTGTCCTTTGCCCATGTCTCCTGTCCTCAGCCTTCCCCATTCCCCAGGCCACACTAGTCGCACCAGAGTACTTATTTCTCCAACCCAACCCAGTCCTCAGGGTCTTGTGTGGCAGCTGACATGCATCCCCACATCCCTATCTTCAGTGTGCCCTCCTGCTGGCACTGCCGTGTTCCAAAACTCATGTTACTCATGACTCTACCGGTATGTCCTGTACACACTCACCACCCTTGTCCATCAGGCTGTGCCTCTCCAGCTCACTCGGATCATGCCCCCTGGATGCCTGCCCACCCTCGTGCCCGACTTATCCTTGACTGTTGTCTCGCAGCTCAAAGAGTCCACCCATTGCACTCACTTGTCCCCCTCAGTGTGCACTGGCCCTCACCTCAGAGACCCGTGGCCTCCTGTCTCACCCTGCGTCTCCCTCCTCTGTTTCTATAGCACCCTACTCCACAGCTGCTGCTTGTGCTCCCAGACTGTACTGTTGCCCAGCTACAACACACTCCATATTCCCACTGCCCATGCTGCTGGACTGTGGTGGTCTCCAGCCCACCTTCATGACCACATTCCCTGCCTGTTCCCATTCTACCCAGCATGCTGTTCCCCAGCTCAGAGTCTACCCAGTGAGTCCTGTCTGCCAGGTTGCCCTAGCCGCCCCAGTATGCTCCTCTCCTCACCTCACATCATTCTGGTATCTCCTGGCCTATTGCCCACCCTGGTTCACCCCTTCTAGTGTTCCCCACCTGGCCACAGTCTACCTGCTGTGCAATGATCTCCAGTGAACCCTATAGAGCCAATTATCCAGTCCCCACTACACCTTATTTTATACAAGGCATTTTGTTTGACAAATCAGTCCTAGTCTACGCCAGCCTGGCCTGGGGTCAACCCTACTTTCTCAGCTGCTCCAGCCTTCCCTTACTCTGGGAGCTAGCTTTCTTCCCGCCCAAACCTCTCTCTCCTCCTGGACACACTCAACCTAACCTGCCTCAGAGTTGACTTTCTCGTGAGTCTCTCCACGTGAAGCCAAACGTAAATCACCAACATAAGTTTAAAGTGATTAGAACTAAAATTTCTTGGGATTCTTGGAGCATGTTAATGTTGTAGGTTGCCCTGATGCTGTTTGTATTCTGATATTAATTTTGCTTCCTCCAGAGGGGCTCCCCCACCCACTAGCCGTCAGTCATGTCTTTGGAGTGATTTCCTGTGAACCTTCTCCCCATTCTAACTGGTCAAGTAAAGGCTAGACCTGTGATTGGACAGTGGAGGGGAAAGGTGGGGCAGAAAGTTCTGGGAGAGAAGAGAGAGAGGATGGAAGAGGAGAGAGAGGATGGAAGAGGAGAGAGAGGATGGAAGAGGAGGAGGAAGACAAGATGGAGCAGAACCACGTGGCCAGGGGAAACTGCAAGCAGCAAAGGGTTTTACAGCTGGGAAATAAGTCAGTATAGCACTAGACCTGCTCAATCTAGGCATATAGATTATAATTACTGGATTGTGCAGTTTTTTATATGGGCTTATTGGGGTTGCAAATTCCTGCAACAAGTCTACTGTTTTTCTTTTTCCTGGTTTGTGAAGCTTTATGACTGTTGAGTATCCGTTCGGTGCCACACACAGATTCATGTGCACAAATCCTTTGACCATTGGAGGATAATTTGTGAAAAGTTAGTTTTGTGATTTGATTCTGCTCCTCTAATTAAAGACATTACAAGCTGATTCATACACAAAACTTACTGACGTTTGAAAAGAAGACATGTAAAAGAACCTCAAGTCATGGACCTGTGTTAAGGGAAGGGACAGGCCATTCCGTATGTAACATCTGTATGATGACATTACTGTACTGAGACAGTAAATGTCATGGCAAAGCAAAATCCCAGGCACCACATGGTACCAGAACTGCTGAGGTCCAAATCAAGTTCTCCAAACAGCAAGGGAACTGGGTGACAGTCTGGGCTGCTGATGCAACAACAGAAAGTTCCCCTGAGGAGTATGGTGTGAGCAGAGGGCAGATGGAAACAGGGAGCAGCAGGGTTGGGCAGAGGGCTCTGAGGAGCTCCTTGGGGTGGGGGAAGGGCTGAAGACACACCCTCCTCCCCACCCTCAGAAACCCTTGTGACTCTCCCCTGCTCTGTGATGCAGGCTTGGGACTCTAGTCAAGCTCAGGAACCCTCAGAATCAGACACCTCAGGCAGCCATGCTGTTTATACTATGGAGAACATTCTCTCCTCTCTGAATGACCTCACTGAGTCATGGCTGACCCTTGGCTCAACTTCCTACCACATAGACCTCAGCTACACTCTTCTGAGTGGACTGGGGCTACTGCTTCTGTACATCTGTTACCTGATATTGAGACTGCTTATACAGTGGCTGTGGAGAAAGAAATACACCCCTAAGGTAAGAGAGTGTGGTGAATTCCCAAGAGAGACTCTTCATTGCTGGACTGTAGTTCTGCTCTCTGGCTGTGGAATGTGCTTGGCTGTCAGAGGGATGTCTGAGATGAATGAATGAGGAAGGGAGAGGAGAGGAGGGGAGGAGAGAGGGAGGGGGAGGGGAGAGAGAGGGGAGGGAAGGGGGAGGGTAAGGGGAGGGAAGGGAGGGAAGGGGGAGGGTGAGGGGAGGAAGGGAGAGAAGAAGAGAGGAGAGAAGAAGGAAAGGGAGGGGAGGGGAAAGGAGAGGAGGGGAGGGGAGGGGAGGGAAGGAGGAAGGAGAGGGGGGAGGGGGTAGAGGAGAGGGGGGGAGAGGGGGAGGGGGAGAGGGGGAGAGGCAGGGGAGAGGGGGAGAGGTATGAGAGGGATCAGGGAGGACTAAGATTCCCATCTGGAGCCCACATTCACCTTCCTATCTGTGTGTGGCTGAAGTTTCCAGGACAAAGTAGGAAACTGGTCCCAGTGGCTTGGCTCCAGTCTTTGGGCTCTGGGGATGAGAGCAGCCTCTCCTGACAGTAGATCCGCTCCTGCATCATGTGTCCCTTCTCCTACCCTCTTCCATGATGAACTGGTCAGGATCCCAGTGCTGCATGTTGAAGGCCAGTCGTAAACTCCTCAGAGAGAATGCCACACTGTCTTTTACGTTCTCAGAGGAGTAGAGTGGAGATAAGCAGCCAGCTTCACAGTTAATAAAGCAGACTCGTTTCGCTATTCAGTGGGTCCTGGGATGTGACTGGTCAGTGGGATTCGGAGTCTCTTAGGAAGAGAGACAGAACCAGTGAGTTCCTGGGCTCATTTTCTCTTGTTGTTGGCAGCTACAGGAGAAAGGGAAGAAGAGAAGGCAAGCCCTTACAGGTAGGTGTCTGCCTCTGACCTCTGACCTCATCTTCTCAGGGCTCCCTACCGTGTCCTCTCCATAGGACTCCAAGTTTATGATCTGAGGATGTTGGTTGCTATACATAACCCCTTAATCAAGGCAGGGGGACCCGCGTTGGGACCACCCCTCGGGCCCCTATGAGACGTGCAGGGGAGAGTGACAGTCTTTGGTGATGGGATGTCCCCTCGGGATCTTCTGAGATGTGCAGGGGGGACAGGCTACTTTGAAGCACAGCTTAAGTCTCCCGACACTGTGTCCCCTACTTCCTTCCTGGGAGCTGACAGCCACAAGGAAACCACTGAGCAGTGTTTCCTGCAGTGGTTTTGAGTGACACCCAACAACACAAGGGGAGGGATTAGCATCTAAGCAGCAGGCTTGCACATGTGACGTGTGAACGCTCTGAGTGCTCTCACAGAACACGTTGCTGCTTCTCAGTGCTTTCAGGAATCAGGAGGCCCAAGTGTTTTCCCTAAGTCTACTCTATGCAGTGCTACTTCCTGCCTCCATTCTCTACAACCCGTTATCTTGCTTATTTAAGGTGAGGTAACTTGCCAGAGAGAAGCAGAGCAGAGAAGGGAGCTGCGGATAACCCAGCAAAGGTGATTTGCTTCCCTTCCTTCCTGGTCCCTTTCTCCACATATCTCCTGCTTTCCAGGGACCCAGTGCCTCCTACCCTTTCAGGGGAGGGGTGCACATAGCAACAAGTCATGGGAGGTGGTCACAGAGGACAGCCATGGATGGGGCAGTGTGAATGAGCTAGACCAGCAGGTCCTCATTTCCACAGGCTGGCCCCAATGATAGCTTGACCTTCGTATCTCCCGCAGCTCTCTGGAAGAGCCCTCCAATGCCACCTGCACTGAACTACTGCTACACAAAGGTCCCCTCTTCCCTGCATGTGACAGATCTGGCGATATTGGTCATCAGGTCTCCCAGGCCATCCTCAAAGATGGCGGTGCCTCTCGCCTGTGCGTGGTCTCCACAGCTCCTGGGACAGAGACCTCCTTTATTCTGTCCTCTCTGCTCACAGGAGACCAGGCAGGGCATCCGGCTCCAGCCCGTCCTCCGGAGCCTTTACCGCTGGCTCAGTCGGTCCTCTCGCCTAACCGCTTTGCCCCCCTAGAAGGCTTCTACTCATCTACACCGCTGTGTGACTCTCTGACACCAGAGTCCACACTTCCCTCAAACCCTCCACTTCTCCTGGACCCCACCTCACCCTATCCACTTGTCTCTTTTCCTCCTCCAACAAAAGAAGGGCAGAAGTCAGAAGTGGTCTTCCAACCAGAAACCACTAGACCTCTGGTGGATGGACTCAATGAGATGTCCACTAATGTCCCACCAGCCAGAGGCACCGGCTATTTAAGACAAGCAATGGCAGAGCCTTCCCAGCAGCGGCATGCTGCTGACAAACAGTTATCTTCAGACTCGGAGAACTCCTTTAACCAGCATCTCCCACCGCACCATGTGTCTCAAGCCCCTTTGTGGGGAAACAAAAAGGCCTATCATCTAGATCCTGGACACCTCTTTTTTTCCAACTCTGATGCCCTGAAATTGCTCCAAAGGCTGGACAAAAAGGGACGTGATTTCCTGGTGGAGAAGAAGGAGAAGGAGGAGAAGAAGAACAAAGGATGTTTTATAAAGTCACCCAGTTCTTCGGAGAGGCTGCCATTGGGAAAGACGTTGGTTGAGCCACAGGTTTTGGCGGCTTCTCATTCAGAAAGCAGCAAAGGCAAGCTCATGCCTCAGCTGCTCCCTCACTCCAAGACTCCTAAAGACCACAAGGAGCCTAAGCCTGCCCAGCTCTTCTGGGGCCCCCCTTCTCTACACAGTGAGGCCCTGCGCCCTACTACCACTACCTTGTATGACCGTTCCTCAACATTTGTCTGCTTCAACAGTATGGCTGAAGCCTCCATTGCCGACTATTCCCATGTAGTTCTGCTTCCCACACCTCTGTCTGTGTATCGGCCCCAGACCTGGCTACAGGCTGCAGCCCAGTCTCATCCCCAGCGTGACCCTCATGCCAAGGCGCAGCCTCAGCCTCAACCCAAATCCCCTGTCTCAGTTTTGACACTTTCTTCTCAACCCGAGCTGAGGAACTGTGGGGTGCGTTTTCACAGACCTCAGGGCAACGAGCAGCCTCTCAGTCCTTGTGCTGTACAGTGCTTGGAATACAACATCTTGAAAAAGGAACAGGAGAGGGTGTGGGGTTTACCCTTTGTGATCCAAAAATCCCAGGATACTTTTTGTCCCTCACCTCCCAAGGTCTTGTTGGCAAGTCGCTCCTCCAAGGCCTGTACTCCTAGGCCTATCCTTCCCGGAGACTTCCCCCTCACCAGTGAGCTCGAGAAGAAGCTAGAACACCATCTCCGAAAGAGACTCATCCAACACCGCTGGGGTCTGCCCCACAGGATCGATGAGTCCCTGTCACTCATGAGTCCTCATTCGGAACTGACTGTTGCCCCTGAGTCAAGGAAGAGCCGAGGACTCTCGTGGATCACTTTCTTTAAGTACCATGGCAACAAAAATTCACAGGCCATTGTACCTAGAGGAGCTGGAAGCTCTCACAGTCGGGTGCCTGAAAGACATTCTCTACAGGAGACTGTGGTCAAAGAACAGACATACAGTCAAGATATTGGTCAGGCTGGCCATCCCCAGGGTAACCTTCAGGAGGCTTCACAAAACAGTCTGCAATCTCACTCGAAGACACACCTGAAGAGTCATGCAGGCAGGGAGCCTCCCAAGCTCTCTAGCCCTTCACCAGGAAGCCAAGGCCAGAAAGGAGTTGGAAATGACCTGGAGAAACACCTGAACAAGAAAATGAGGGAAATCAGTGGAGGTGAGATTCCTACCACTGTGGACAGGTCCAGGCATTCTATGGACATGGTGCAGCATCCACCTGAGACTTCCCCCAAACAAGTGAAAGATATGGCACCTTTGACAGGTGAGGAGGATGGACTGACAAAGCACCCACACAGCTTGACACTTAGTCGTAGCAGAGAAAAGATGCTGGAAGAACACATTACATCCTTCGGCAAGAGGATGGCATTTGGCCTTCCACAAAGAGTTGAGGAATCCTTAGAGTCCTACTTGACGAAAGCAGAGTCATCTTGTCCTTTCTCTCAGCTCCACGTTCGAGCCCACAGTGGTCCTAGAGCAGACTCTGACAAGTCCTCCAGGTTCCTCCACAGAAACACTACTGGAGATAAAGTTGTGACTGTGAATTCAGTCCCCACCCAACAAAGGCCTGCCCCTACTACTTCACTTGTGGGCCACAGCCAGCCAGCCTCTGAGGACAAGAAAGTATCTGTAGATAAAGACCTTAGCATAGCCCCAAGGGGCAGAGAGCCAGTTCAGCACTGGACACCCAGTATGGCAGACAAAGGCATCCTGCAACAGTCTGGACCAGACAACAGACCTGGCCCAGAGCTGCCCATGAGCCCAGATGGGCCAACACATGAGAGACTGGCTTCCAGCACCAACACACAGGAGTCTCAGGGAGAAAGGAAGAGCTGGGAACACGGCTCCAGGGCTGAGGGGTCCACGGAGCTACACAAGGGAGAGCAACTCCCTGGTCTTCACCCACAGTCCACTAAGAACTTGAGAGGCAAACAAGACCTGTGCTCCTCGGGGAGCCACGTGACTGCATGTCAGTCCCTGAAGGGAGTGTCAGTTCCTCACGACTCTGAGGCACCTGACTCTAAAAGTCAGGTGTCCACGGAAGGCACGCCAAACTCAGAGGGCAGGCCACACATCCGGGTACCAGACCTGCCTGCCACACCCTTTGCCTCAGCAGAAATGACTTCCAAACCCCAGGGCCCCTCCAGTGGGGACATGGCAGTTTCTCAGGTGCTGCATGTGCACTTGCCCACCGTGGGCATCAACATGGAGTCCCGGCAGGGTCCCTGGGTCCCTGAATATGTCTCAGGCAAGAGCAAGAACAAGGACTGTCCCTCGGCTGCCAGAGGATTGCTCACACTGGCAAATGAAGCAGGAAAGCTTGGTGGAGGGGATGCAGGCTTAGGAACATCCCAAACCAGAGGGAAGAGACACTGTGTTCAGGCCAGGCCACCAGAGGAAACACTGGGACACACATCCTCCCCAGCACTGACACCTAAGAGCCAGCCTCAGGAAAATCAGTTCACCAACCAGGTGAGGGGCTTCTGGCAGAGGCTGTCCCCTGGAAGGAAACACAAAGGACAGGAAAAGTCCCTGGCCAAGGGCTGCCCCCCATTAACATCCGTGAAGGGCACAAGGCTCATCAAAGGGAGATGTGAGTTTTGTGACAACCCTGAAGCTCAGAAATGTGTGAGAGACCCTGGGATGGTCCTGAGGAAACAGCTAGGGTACAGGCATGGGACAGTCATCCCCTGTCCCCAGGCCCCTGTGTGTCCCCTCATGGAGTCTGAAGAAGTTCAGCAGGAGGTGCACGTGCAGGCTCAGGCAGAGCCTGTGCAGAGGCTGCCTCACTTCTGCTGCCAAGCTTCCTGCTCTCAAGGGCAAAGGGCTGAGTGCTGCAGCCCAGGACAGGGGCACACAGCCCCTGAGGGGTGTGGCCCTACAGGAAAAGCTAAGATGGGGAGCCCTCCTCCATGCATGCTTTTTCACCAAAGTCCTATCTGTAGGCATGAAGCTGGCTAGGAGCCTCTGGTAGCCCTTCTCTGTGTTGAAGGCACTGATGGAGGTTTGTTTCCATTAGCAAAACAAAACAAAAAACAATGCTTATCCAGAGTTTCTGGGGAATATGTTTTCTACCCAACAGTAAATTTTCCCTTGCTGACAGTATTGATTTCACCAATAGATTTTCTGAAAATGTGTTTTCTTGTGTGTTTTATGTGTGGCTTACATTAGTACCAGAGCTTTGATCTGGGAAAGGAGCCAATCACTGCAGATTTTCCTGGCTACCTCTTTGTGCTGCTTCTAAAAGAGGCACTATTCCTTCTAAAGGACTGAGGTGACATTAGAAGAGATCCTTGCTCCCTGGATTTTGGGGGAGTCGACTTTGCCCCAGCCCTTATCTCACAATTATCCTCTCTGATCTTATCCATATTTTTCAGTGCCAATGACCAGCTTTGGCATCCTTGTAGGTAAACTGAGGCAGACAGATGTTGGGGGAGGGGTTGGTGCTTAGAGTCGCTGATGGGGGTAGCTCCAGATACCTACAGGGGCTGCTGCCAATGGCAGCTATCAATTAGAAAAGTTACTAAGCAGACTAGTCTCTGCGGAACACAGTTTAATTTACTCGGGCTGATACTCCCTGTGGCCAGTGAATAAACTATTAACTCTTAATTCCTTGGGGCTGATGAGAAAGAGAAGGAAAGAGAGAAAATGCGCGCACACACACACACACCAGTGGATAGAACAAAAGTCAAATAACTTCATACACACACATATATATGTATATATACACATGCATACATATATGCATACATACACACATACATACAAAACTACAGACAGACATATACACAATCTCACATACAATGTTCAGAACAAAGGTCCAGCAATCAGGCTCCAAACATTTCACACACACACACACACACACACACACACACACACACACACACAAACTGGTGGATGGAGGAAGCTTCAACACATACCCAGACAAGCTTTACAAGGAACAATGTTCCAACCCCTACAAGCTTTACACATATACACACATACACATAGTTGACGGAAGGACCAATGTTCAAACCCTCTACACTCGATTTTTTCTTCCATAGTTTGTCTATCCCAGCAAAATCTTCCAACCAGTATAAATTACAATGCGATTACATTTTAGTTTTCTTCTGGTGAATGATTATGATAAAACAGTATCTAATACCTTTACAAGAAATAACATTATGCAATGCAGATAAAGAAAACAAATTATTCCAAAAAAAGATCCATGAACATTCATAACTAAGCAACTTGCTAAAGAGTAACAAAGTGTGAGCAAGCAGGGAGTTTTCTCAGGCAGTTTCTCTTACTGACAGGCAGCAATCTGCAGGTCACAAAGGAGTAATTTACCTTTAAAAGTAATCTTGTAAGAATCTTAAAAGAATCACAAATCTAAACTTTTATATAAAAATCGGTCATATCTACCTTAAATCCTCAGAATGCATATCTACTCATCAGCAATTCTCTATAATCATATCAGGAATCTGAGGGCAGCAGAAATGGGTACAGGAATCAATCATTGCCAGTCCAGCCTCAGTGATGGTCACATCAGCCAGTGCTGTCATTGTTCTTGTTTCCTGACCATAAAGCATTGCTAGCTTAACTAATAAGAGTGTTCCTTGAATGTTAAGCTCTTTGCTAAGGTTTTCTACATCAGAGCCAGCAGCAGAAACATCCTAACCTAGCTTCATTAACAATTTACTTTCCAAATGCCTTCTAAGGGTGTTGGTCATCGCTGACAATCTACGTCTCTAAGTTCTTTCTTAAGGTGGTGACTTCATCATTAATCTGCTCCGGCAGCAATGCCTGAAAGAGATCAAGCACTATCATTGTGAGTGCCAGAGACATTGCCCAGTGAGGGGCTAGAAGCCCCCTTAGAGTTTTCATATAACTCTTAGATTAAGAGGGATGTGAGGGCAGCAAGCAGAGCAGAACTCCATAACAGCATGAAGTCCTCAGAACACGTGGTCCTCAAGGCCCTGCCACACCGAGGCCAACCCATGTAGCCGTGGTAACCAGTGGACAGCATTCCTCGAGTTCTAAAGCCATCTGTTGTTTCTCCTGCATGGCCCTCAGCACTTTGAGACCAGTGGTCCCCCCAACATGAAGTCAATCTTATGTGACAGGGTAGGTAATTATTTTAGAATAGAGTGACTTAGTCAAGTCTGGGAACCAGTCGTCGGTGATCAGATGCTAGATGTGACCGTTACTTCAGTCTTTGCCTCTGTTGCTGCAGAGGACCCTGTACAATTGAGGTGGAATCTAGAAAGAGAATCTAGATGTGCTTAAACCAAGTCCTGTGAGCATGCTTGTTGAGGCTGTTGGGTCACTGGTGGGCTGAGGAGAGTTGCAGCTGTGGGGAATGAAGTGCTCGGTAGTTGGAGGAGAGGACATTGGGTAGAGTGGATCGGGTAAGATACATGGAGGACAGCAGGACCGATGTGAACTGGGAAACAGGACAGACTGGATACTGAAGAGAAGTGAATTTGTCACGATGCATGAACTACGGTAAGTGGTGAATGGGGTGGGCTGACACAACACTTTGGAGTGGTAAGTAGAGGAGTATGGCTTGCTGGCAGTTTACAGAATAACTTAACTTGGCCTGGCTGGCTAGTAGTAACTGACTAGCATGGTTTGAAAAAACCAATAAATTGGGTGGACTGAGCTGGGAGAATGCAGGCACTAGGATGCACTAGGCCTGTCTCAGGGTTTCTATTCCTGCACAAACATCACAACCAAGAAGCAAGTTGGGGAGGAAAGGGTTTATTCAGCTTACACTTCCACATTGCTGTTCATCACCAAAGGAAGTCAGAACTGGAACTCAAGCAGGTCAGGAAGCAGGAGCTGATGCAGAGGCCATGACTTGCTTGCTTACTTACTTATTTCCCCTGCCTTGCTCAGCTTGCTTTCTTATAGAATCCGGGACCACCAGCCCAGGGATGGCACCACCCACAATGGGCCCTCCCACCTTTGATCACTAATTGAGAAAATGCCTTACAGCTAGATCTCATGGAGGCATTTCCTCAAGGGAGGCTCCTTTCTCGTGATAACTGCGGCTTGTGTCAAGTTGACACAAAAAGCCAGTCAGTACAATTGAGCTACTCTTTAAGATGGTAGGATTTCTACACTGATTAATTGAAAGTAGAAAATCTGAAGAAGTGCCAACAAAAATAAAGAAAATTAGACCAGGTACGAGGGGCAGTGAGGTAAGCTTGACGAAGGTCAGCTCTTCCTCAGACTCCATGTCTTGTGACAGTTGCCCTCGACATAGGGTGACTCCAAGACTGTGGGAGTGTAGTGCAGAAACTGCAGATAGGAGCAAGACAGTATTTGAGAAGGATAATGGAGAAATGGAAGGGTCCCAGACAAGGAGGCTAGCAACCATACTGGAAGCAATAAGGGGCTGCCTGGCCTTGGAGGCTAGAAGACTTGCTGTCCTCTTTTGGACTCTGCCATTGGCCCAGCAGCCTCTTATGTCCATATCCCGAGGCTAGCCCATCCTAAGAGCTCACAGAGGCCTTCTTGGCCCTTGCTCTGGGCAAGCCCTTGTCACACCCATAGGCCTCATCTTCTCACTATTCTTAATACTTTGAAGATAAGGTCACCAAGGGTGTTATTTGTTCAGCTGGGTGGGCTCAAGGCAAGCCCTGCCTACTAGATGAGTACCCTCTGTCTGGAAGGGGACCAGGTTGGACCATGCCTCTCCAGTGTATCATTGAGTCCAGATCTTAGCCCTTTTCTCAGAAGATAGCCAGCTGACAACCACTCTGGTTTTGAAGATCATTTTAAGCTCAGTTCTGTCTCCAGGGATGTTTTCTGTGTAGAGGTTCATGGGTTCATTTTCTTTCTTTTTCTCTTTTGAGACAGAGCCTCACAATGTAGCCCTGTCTTTCCTGGAGTTGGCTTTTAGTCCAGGCTGGCCTTAAATTCATAGATTCACCTGCCTCTGCCTCCCAAGTGCTGGGATTAAAGGTATGTACTACCACACCTGGCCCATTTTTAGGGAGAGGATTTTGGCACAAATCTGACATTTCTTTGCTCTTTCTAGCCAACTAAGTGACATTTGGGGCCCTAGAAAGAAAGCTAATTGTGTGTATGTGTGTGTGTGTGTGTGTGTGTGTGTGTGTGTGTGTGTGTATGTGTGTTTAAAGTGAGTTATGCAACTGGTCTGGGTGCCAATGTATACTGTGGTCTGACAGACTGTAGACTAGGTTAAGTTGGTAACCAGTCACTGTCCAGACTAGCTGGACAATCAAGTGGGACCCTTAGACCCTGTGGAGAGGACTGAGATGCGTGAGAAAATAAAAAGGCACAGCAAGTCAAGAAGTCTGATCAAGCTGGCAAAGATTTGATTGTTCACACAGGTTATATACTCTGAAAACAGGATATGGGGAGAGGTAGGAAAGGAAAGAGGGCTTTGCAGGTGGAAGAAGCTAGCTGCAGCTGTGGGGTCTAACTAGGTTATACCTGTTGTTCTCACAAAGCCTTGCCTTACCAGGAGTTCTAAAAACATCTATCTAGCAGGATGTTGTCTAAATCTAGAGATCAGGAGGAAGGGTTACTAAGGTGGGTTGTTATGAGGCCTTGTTTGAAGTTCTGAGAACTTACAAGTGAATCATGGAAGGTAAGCAGAAAGAAGAATAATAGGAGAGCCAAGGGTGAGTGTTTGCCAAGAGTAAGGCCTTGCCATGGCTTTCCACATCTCCTCCTTCCCTGTATGATAGAGCACTGGAAGCATGGAGGGGGAAGTAGAGGCCTGATCCCCTCTGAGTTTCGGGGGCGTTTCGCTGAAAGGCTAAGCACTTTTTGGTTGGGGAGGCTGAGCCTCAGCCTCCCGGGCGCTTTTTCAAGGGGACAGGAAGAGTGACCTATGCCAACACGTATGCAATCAGGCATGCTTCTCAGGATCCCGTCTTTGAGTGCAGAAAGAGGTATCCCTGCAGTACTTTGTCTCGCACCCTCCAGCATCCCCCTTTACAGAGGAGAATCAGTGGTATCAGTGGCACCTTTAGGACGTCCCACAAAGGCAGCTGCTCTAGGGAATTTTGGGAGGTTTGAACTTTGAAGCACTGCATCGGGGATGGAGCTTGACAAGTTCTGGAGTGGGTTCATCATCAGAGTCCAATTTTAGGTAATGGACCTGGAGTGGCTTGGTCACTAGGTTGTCTACCTGGGTCTTTATGAGAATAGTAAGGCAAGAGAAGGCCCATGGGCCAAAAGAAATGAGCAAGAGAAAGCCAATGAGAGGTCCAAGGATAGAGGGAGCAAGGTAGAAAGCCAAGGTAAGGTAGAGAACCAGTTCCTATACCAGCTCTCGCTTTCTTTTCTGTCTTTTCTCTAAGCCCTCTCGAACTCTGTGCATGCTATCTTTTACCACCCCTGATTTATCTGCAAAGAAGCAGCACTCTTCCTTTAAAGCAGTGCTGAGTCCTTCCTGCTGAAGGAGCAAGAGATCTAGGCCTCATCTATTCTAGAGGACAACTTTAGCTAAAGAGGAAAGTGACTCACTGAGGGCTTCGGTGCTCTGCTGTAGCCCTCTAACATCTTGATCAATGGTGGCACTAAGCTCAGAGTAGTAGCGGTTGGAGAGGACAAGGGAGGAAATTCCAGTCCCAAGATGACTGCAATGGTCACTACAATGATGAGCTCTCACTTTTGTCGGAGGAGAACTTCATCACGTCTTGAGGGTGAGGTCCAGGAAAGGCGCTCCTCTTGGTTCCATAAGTGGAAAAAGTCCTCTGAGGAGCAATAGGCTAACCACGGGAGAACCTGCACAAAAGATTCTTTGAAGCCTTAAAGGTGGTAAGGTGTATGCATGGAATGAGTCCAGAGGAGCATGGCCACCATGTATCCTCAAGAGGGATAAGGTAAAAGTCTCCTGTAAAGTTAAAAGAGGTTTGAGTCCGATTATAATGCAAGAAAAGGTAGGAGGCAGCTTGTTCCTGGGAGGGGTGACATAGGTACCAGATCCTGAGACCATCTCCAAAGAAAATATTTTAAAGGAGGAATGATGCCAATGGCAGGAACTATGTTCTGTGGAGAGAGTAAAATTATTATGGGGGATAGCAATTCTTACATAGAAAGGAAGGGAAGAATGATAGCAAAGCCAGCACTCTTGTGTGAGCTCTGGGCTAGAATCATTGATGGCAGTAAATGTCTGTTCTGCAAGGGAAAAGACCAGGTGTGAAGACGAATGATGAGAAACTGTTGTTAACGAGGGAGTCGACTCTGGCGCGGCATGAACCCGGGAATAAGAAGCTGCAGGAGGAGGAGGAGGCCGAGAGTTGGAGGGTGGAGCAGGTTGGTAAGGGACCAAAACTGAATTAGGTCCTATGGCGACAGAGGAAGTTTTATGTGAGATTTATTTGAGGAGTTTTCTGTGAAGGGATGATGGATGTTAGTCAATGGTTGTGTCAGTTTGATGGGCAGGGCTTGAAGCTCCTGGCTGGGAAGTGTGGTCCTTTGGCTCTTCCCAGGCAGTGGCCATGAATCCCACAACCTGGTGGCCTATCCGGATTGAACCCGGGATGGCCGGCTCCGGAGGCTCCATTGGGCCCAGGACCTTGATAGGAGGGGTGCTTTCCAAGGTGGCTCCGAGCGTGGACTTTGACCACAGCTGCTCAGACAGTGTCGAGTTCCTGACACTCAACTTTGGACCCTTTGAAACAGTGCATTGCTGGTGGTGCCTCCTGCCCTGCCACAATTCGTGGGCGCCCGGTGCAGCAAACACGCTCATAACATATAAAGATGCCGTCTATGTGTTTGGTGGAGACAATGGAAAGACAATGCTCGATGATCTCCTGCGTTTCGATGTGAAGGATTGCTCTTAGTGCAGAGAGTAGGGGAGGGGAGGAAGGCCAAGCTTAGTGAGTGTGGCTTTAAGGGTCTGATGGACTCTTTCCACAATCCCTTGACCTTGTGGGTTATAGGGATACCAGTGATGTGTTGAATGCCAAGTGTGGCACAGAAGGTTTTAAAGCTAGATTCTGTATAGCCAAGGCCATTATCTGTTTTTATGATCTTAGGTCAACCCATGACTGCTAAATAATTTATAACATGAGAAATAGCATCTTTGGAAGCCTCTCCAGTGAGGGGGGAGGCATAAATGAAGCCACTGTAGGTATCAACAGACACATGAACATACTTGAGCTTACCAAAACTAGGTACGTGTGTCACATCCATCTGCCATAAATCATTTGGGAGCAGGCCTCTGGAATTAACCTCCAAATGTGCCACTGAGTGAAAAGGAATACAAGCCTGGCAGGTCTTAATAGCTTGAGCCTGTTCATGGTTGATCTTAAAGAGTAGGCAAAGAGAATGTGCATTGAGGTAATGGAGGAAGTGAGCCTGTCTTGCAAGCTCAAAAGGATCAGGGTGAGAAGTGAGGTAAATATGGTGTCTGGTAGCCAGATCAGCAAGGGTATTCCCTCAAAAAGTGGTTCAGGGAGGCCGGAATGAGCGTGAAGGTGGCCAACAAAGAAGGGCAGCGTGCGAGAATGAATCAGGGTCTGTGTTTGTAGAAATAGGGGAGAAGCCCCTGAGGAAACTTTAATATAGGGGACAGTCTCAAGGAGAGGGAAGGAGTGGGCAACATAAGAACTATGTTAGGTCGACCCATGACTGCTAAATGGGTAAATGTTTTTTTTTTTATTTGTGTAAATGTTGTGAGCCTTATGGGGAAAAGCAAGAAAAACTTGTAATATGGCGTATAACTCAACTTGTTGGGCAAAAAATAAGGGGCCTGGAAGGTATGAGAGTCTTTATCTACAACACAGGCAGCAATAACATCGGCAGAACCATCAGTAAAGACAAGTTCTGCCTGTTTTAGTGGCTCTAATGAGGTCTTTCTTGGAAATCAAAGGGATGGATATGAGAGAACTGGAGTAAGGGATCTTCGGGGTAATGATTATTGATGGTGCCTGAAAATTGAGCACAAGCAATGCCCCAAGTGTCCGGGGACAGGAAAAGCCAGTCAACCTGTTCAGCAGTGAAAGGGACAACGATGGAATTGGGGTCCTTAGCAAAGTACGTGCGGAAGAGTTTGTGTCCCCTGGAGACCAACTGGGCGACCAGGGAGGAATAGGTAGCAAGAACCTAGGTAGGGGAAGAGAGGAGAGAGACCCAAAAAACGAGGGACCCTATCTTGGAGCGGGGGATAACAGGGCTCTGCCAAAATGCTCCAAGAGGAGAGTGAGGAGCAGCACAAACAACAAAAAACAGGGGGAGCTTATCATGAATTTGGGCAGAAGTCTGGGAATTTATGGCATTTTCTAAAGTGAGGAGCGGGCCTTGAGGGTGAGCTCTCGAGGGGATAAAGGATGTGAATCTTCTCTGAGTAGATCATAAAGAGGGAGCATTGTATCAGGGAAAATCTTAAGCTAGGAATGTAAAAATTGAAGATTACCTAGAAGCCTTTGGAAGTCATGTAAGGTCTTGGGGGATGAGGTTTGGAGCTCCAGTCTAGGCAGGAATATCCCGCCGGAATGGAGCTCAGATCTCGGATAACTAAAGGGTTCAGAAAGCTGTATTTTTTCTGGAGCCACCTTAAGATTTGCTGTTGAAAGAGCACACTGTAATTGTTGGAAGCAAGGTAAAAGATGAGTTTGGCAGTCAGCTGCCAGGAGGATAGTGGAGGATATATACATCTGGCCAAGCATCTCTGACAGGTTGTATAACCTGTCCCACAAACTTTCGGGCCAATGTGGGGCTATTGGCCATCCCCTGGGGTAGGACATGCCAATGGTAGCAGGGTGTGGGGGCCTGAAAATTAGGCTATAGTAGGCTGAAAGCAAAATGAGCACAGTCATCAGGGTGTAAAGGAATGGTAAAAAGGCAATCTTTAAGGTAATAAACAGGGAGGAATAAGGGGTCGCAGTCCCCTGTGTGCTGTAATGTATCTGGAGGGGAGGCAGGGATGAGCCCAATTGCCCCGGGGCTCATCTGAGAGTTGGGGGCCGGAGGATGCCCCCTGATCAAGCTTCCCTCACAGGAGGGAAGTAGATTGCCCCGCAGGTCAGTGTGGGAATGGCACTTATTAGCCCAATGGTGCCCGCCTTTACATCGGGAACAAACCATAGTGGGCTATAGACGGTTAGTAAGAGGAATACCAGATGGAGGGGCAGATGGCAGGGGCCTCGGGGTCACAGCTGGTCTGGGGTGAGGACACTCCCAAGCAAAGTGGCCAGGCTGGCCGCAGTTGAAGCATGTCCTATTAGGCTGCCTTTGCATGCCCACCCTCTGGAGGGCCAGTCCTATCATATGGGTGGAGCCTATCCCCGAACAAAGGCGGATGTAATCAGGAAGGGTACCCTTGCAATGATGTCTCAAGGCATCCTGACAAACTGGGTTAGCATTTTCAAAAGCAAGTTGTTTAATAAAAGGGCTATTGTCTTCCTGAGGCCCTAGGAGGCAGTGAGCTGTCTCCTCCAAGCGGCTAACAAATCTACTATAAGGCTCCTCAGGACCCTGTCTGATCTTAGTCAATGCTCCTGAAGCAGTATTCTTAGGTGGGAGTTTCCTCCAAGTTCCCACTGCCGCTTGGCAAACCTGAGCCAAGAGACCAGGTGTATAACATCTCTGGGCATCAGGTGTATTGTAAGGTGGTTCACCCATAAGTTTGGCAGCTGTCCAATCATGGGTATCAGGGGTTTTGGCGTTAAGAAGGGCCAGGTTATGAGCCGCTTCTTGAAATTCAGCCTTCCATAATACATAATCTCCCTCTAGTGTACCATGAGCCAGCTGAAAAAATTCATTTGGAGGCCTCCAGTAAGGCTAAGATAAAAGGGAACATAGGACTGTACTTAGCTGATTTAAGTTTTTCCAAAATTGACAGTTTAAGAGAAGTATATACAAGGGTATCTCCGTCAAGGGTTGGTCTCTCTGGGGCAGCTGCAGCCACAGAATCTCTGTCATCTTCATAATCTCACTAATAGTCCCGTTAGGATTATGAGGGTGAGCCTCACTAGAAGATGGCTTGTCACCTGCTTCTCGGGGAACAGACGCTGCTGTGAAGGGAAAGCAGAAAAGCGAGCATGGTGTGAGGGGCCTTTTTAGTTTTCTTCTGAAGGGACTGGGGCTCATCATGAAAGGAATGTTGTTGGCCTGGGGGGAGGGAGAGATCTGGTAATTGTTTATCCAGGTCATGAAGAGTTTTTATAAATGAAAATTGTTCCTGGCAATTACAGACCAAATCTGTGAGGACACTCAAGTGGCAGTGGCCGTGGAGCTTGCCTGGGAGGGGAATGGGGGAGGTTGTTAGAAAAACTTGATCAATAGAAGACAGATAGGGTGCCGGGGGATAGAAAGGGGGGAGAAGCTGATTAGAGAGTGGCTCGGGATTTTTGGAAGTTGAAAGAGCCACAGTTTTCTCGAGAGTGGCCTAGTCCAGATTATGATATTGAGATTCAAGGGTGGCTGAGTCTCCCAGATCAAGGGGTTCCTCTCCACCTTCATCCTCAAGACCAATTAAAGAGGGATAAAGAGGGGTGGCTTTAATGGTTTTAGTGGGCAAAGCTGAAGGTACCTTTTGAGAAATTTCTACAAGTGGGGGGCCCTTGGGATAGGAATTTTGAGTGGGTGGTTGCAAACAAGGGGATTTGGAGGGAGGGCGCAAACTCTGACATGGGGCCCTCTCTCCCTCTTCAATGACATTTTGAACATCAGGCCCATTATTGTGAGTCTTTAATAGGTCATGAATGAGATTCCAGTAACTAAAAGCTGTAACAAGGACCTTTTCTGAACCAAAGGTCTTATAATAATCTTGTAAACAATCACCGACTCTCATCCACTTCTTCTGATTAATGGTTCCTTCTTGGGGGAACAAGGGACAAAGGTAAACCAGAAAATCAAAAATCCCTTTAAGTCTTTCTCTTCAACCCTGGCTCCCTGGGTCTCAAGGGAATCCTTAAGCCCTGAAATGAATAAATCTTGCTGAGAAATATTCTGAAATATTCATGTCTATATAATGCACCACCCGATTACTCACCGAATGCCTGTCTCAGCATCGGAGAACTCCCAGAGTCCTGAATGCCGGCTCCACTGCCACTCGAAGGTGGGGTGGTGGTTCCCTCCAGGCGTCTCAAAGTCTCACAATGGGTGCCACTTGTTCAGGCCAGCTGGACAATCAAGTGGGACCCTTAGGCCCTGTGGAGAGAACTGAGATGCGTGAGAAAATAAAAAGGCACAGAAAGTCAAGAAGTCTGATCAAGCTGGCAAAGATTTGATTGTTCACACAGGTTATGTACTCTGAAAACAGGATATGGGGAGGGGTAGGAAAGGAAAGAGGGCTTTGCAGGTGGAGGAAGCTAGCTGCAGCTGTGGGGTCTAACTAGGTTATACCTGTTGTTCTCACAAAGCCTTGCCATTACCAGGGGTTCTAAAAACATCTATCTAGTAGGATGTTGTCTAAATCTAGCGATCAGGAGGAAGGGTTACTGAGGTGGGTTGCTATGAGGCCTTGTTTGAAGTTCTGAGAACTGACAAGTGAATCATGGAAGGTAAGCAGAAAGAAGAATAGTAGATAGGAGAGCCAAGGGTGAGTGTTTGCCAAGAGTAAGGCCTTGCCATGGCTTCCCACAAGTCACCAATGAGAGATCAGAGACCAGACACTAGCAGGTCAGCTGGCCACAAACTGGAAACGTGAGTATGGCTGGGCAGGATGCCACAAGCCAGAGTAAGGTAGGGAATGGTGATGGGAGGAATGGTATTAGAGTCCACATCGCTGTGGACTGCGATGTCTGGAAGGGAGAACCTCTGGAAGGCAAGGTAGCCATGTACAAGGATCAAGAGCCAGGCATGTAGGCTACACTAGGGTGAGACAGGCAGCCACACCAACACAGGTTACAGTATGGGACATCATTGGTGGAATAGGGTCAGGTAGGCACATGGCAGATTGATGGTATGCCAAAGGAGGATGAGTAGGGTAATCTGATGAATAGAAGGCTCACAGGCCAGGCAATAGCCTGGGTATCCGTGTGGACTAGGGTACGCTATGGAGCAGAGTGGGCTAGCAGGCAGACAGGTGACTTGGAGAAACTGGCTTGCTGTGTGGAGCAATGGCAGGCAGAAACAGGGTCTGCTGACAGCTTGCTAGATGCAGGCTAGGAAGACCCGATAGAAGTGCTGATTGGCAGATCAGGAAGCAGGCAGGACTGGCCTGAATAGGATGCACAGGGAACAGGATATGTAGGCATGGGAGACAAGCCGGGTGTTATTGTGTCATGCTGGGTAGAGTGGAGAAGTAGCATGTGGCAGGCCAGATTACAGATCTGTAGTGGGGACTAGGGGACCACAGTGTACTCGACAGAATGGAGCGAGACAGGCAGTGTGCACTGGGGAAAGCTGTACTTGTTGGAGTGGAGGGGGGGCAGGCAGCAGCACAGAATGGCAGAACAGGAGCTCGTGAACCAGGCTGGTTGCAGGCCAAGAAGCTCTGAATCAGGGTGGGGTTACAGTGATATGGCTGGGTTACTTGGGCAAATGGGCAGCCTAGCAGATAGGACTATGCCAAGGGAATCTGGGGAAAGACCCTGACTGGCAGATTAGTTGGCCATACAAGAGAATACATTGGGAAATGGCACGTGATGTGGGTAGTGAGAGTAAAGCAAGACGGGAGGCATGCTGGGATTGCTTAGTGTCCTCTGGGAGCAGTCACAGAGGCAGATCAGGAGTTAGCCGACTAGGGTGTGTCTGTTAACACTAACTAGCCAGGTTGGTAGGGCAAGATAACATGAGTTAGGGTAATTGTAGGCTGACATGTGAGGCAGACCTACTGGTTGCCAAGGTTACTTAGTGGCCTGGGAGAATATTAGGTAGTTGTGTTGGCTAGTTTTCTGTCAACTCAACACAGACTTGAGTCATCTGAGAGGAAGGAACCCCAGTTGATAAAATGTCTCATTTTAAGATTGGGATTCAGGCAAGCTTGTAGGACATTTTCTTAATGATTGATGGAAGGTCTGGTCCCTCCATCAACTAATGGAAGGGGACTGGGCAGATGGCCCTGGGTTCTATAAGAAAGCAGGCTGAGCAAGTCACGAGGAGCAAGTCAGCAAGCAGCAGCACCTCTTGAGTTCCTGTCTTTGCGTCCCTCAGTGGACTTTAACTTGGGCTATGTCAGCTGAATAAACTCTCTCTCAAGTGGCTTTTGGTCATGATGTTTCATCCTAGTAATACAAACCCAGACAGGCTGAAGAAAATGACTAGTGAAGGGAAATATTTCTCTGGGGTGATATCCCAGTGGCAAGGACAAAATGGCATGGGTCCTGAAGGCTGTGAGCATTGCTTCATGGCCTTTTGGCCATGTTCAAGTGTAGCATCTGAAAGCCGTGAGCAAGCACCCAGCAGAGACTGTGCACAAGGCAGCTACTGACTTGCAGATCCTTCCCACAAAGTCATGCTTATTGATAAACTGTCAAAGCCACTCTGACAGAATAAACTGTTCTTCGAGAGTGAAACCTCTTTGGTAAGGAGGCCTTTGCTCTCAAGGATGTGGAAGACGAGGGGGAGGTGTGGGCTGCCAAATATTGGCAATAAGACTCAGCTGAGAGGAGGCAGGACCAAAGGTTCTTCTCAAGGCCTATTACGTCCATCCTTAACAAGAGCCCAGGGAGCCAGATCACCTCTCAGAAGCACACAAAACTTGGTGAGAGCTGAAATAACCAAGCTCTTTCCCCAAACACAAGCCCTGTGTCGCCTAAAATCTACTCCATGCATGGCACACGCACACACCAGTATACACAAAAGACATTACTTCATGAAAACATTTATTGAGGGTATTGAGTACTGTTAAAAGGTGGATTATTTCTGGGGAACGAAACTTTTTCCACTGAAATTCTGAGCCAGAATTTTTTGTTCACATAACCGGGACATGTCTGCCAACATAGTGCCTACAGCAAAGGGTGGCGTGCCCCGAGGGACTTTTCCAGCTCGACTCCTCAGCAGATTTTGGCGCAGTTCTGACTCTCTGAGGGGCGCAGGTTGGCGCGGCTGTAAAGCCTCACATTTCTGGGGCTGTCTGGCCCTTTCTGCCACACATTTCTTTTGACCAACAAAAGCAGTGGCCTGATTGTGGAACCTGGGACTTGGCACTTTAGAAAGGGGTGCTTGGGGGTGGAACTGGCGTCCCTGGACTGGGTCTGTCGGGACCCAATACTCTTTCTTCGGCTTAGTTTTCACAGGCTTGGTGGGTGGAGATAAGGGCAAGCGGGGGCGCATGGTATCTGCTGCACCATGCCTGTACCCTAGTTGCTCCTTGGGGACCTTCCCAAAGTCTCTCACGACTTTCTGAGCTACAGTGTTCCCAGGAAAGGTAGCTCTCCCCTTTAGTTCCAGATCTTGAGCTGGTGAGGATGGGAAAGCATCCTTTTTCAGGAGTGCTTCCTGCCCTTTGCATTTTCTGTCAGGAGAAAGCCACTGGAAGAAGTGTTTGACGTGCTTCCTGAATTGATGTTCAGGAGGAGACAGAGCCTTCCCTGGCAGCGATGGGATAGGCCTTTTCCCATGATTCCCCTGGGTCGGGCTGTCCTGTGCATGGTAACTCTTCCCATTGGGTTGTAATGTCTCAGATCCTGTAGCCCCTGTGGCAAGCTCTTCTGTTTTCCGTGTTGGCGCCCACAACTTCTTGGCAGTTAGAGGGGTGTCCTTGCTCAGACCCTTGCCTGAGGAGTGAGCAGGCACCCAGGGCTCCTGTGGCTGCACCTGAGTAGCATTCATGGGAGCACTGGAAGGGCTCTGGTCATGAGTGAGTAAAGGTTTGTAAGCGAATTTATCTGAGACACGGAGCACGTCTTTGAGGCACTCTGGAGCTTTGATGGACTGACTGCTTTCTGACTTAAAACTCTCTTCTGTGGACACCTGACAACTAAAGTCAGATGCCTGACTTTCCTGGGAACTTGATATCCCTTCCAGGGCCCTTCCAACTAACAGGGTACTTTGTGCTTTTGATGTATTCCCATCTGCCTCTTCGGCACTCTCCCACTGGCCGGCATTGGAGATCTCGGTAGGTTGCAGTTGAAGGCCAAGATGCTCTCCTTTGACTATGTGATCGACCTTGTTGGATATAAATACATGTTTGTCATCCATCTTTGTTCCTTGAGGGCCTGGGACTATTTTACTAGAACTTAGGCTTTTACCCAATGGCACAGGGCCAGCCTCAGCCGACATTTTGGGCACATCTGGGCTGGGTCTTTTGTCCTCTGACTTTTCCAGGATTGTGGTGTCAAAGACAACAGATGTCTGCTGCACACTAGACACTTTAATTTTATGTACGCTCTTCAGATGCTCGTCCTTGTTATCGGAAGGCAACTGCCTCTCAGGCTTGTTTTCTTCCTTGTCCACACATGAGTTAAAATGGATAGGACAATGCCCTCCTGATCTAGACATAGTGACAGGGACCTGATCCTCATTGGTTCCATCGATATGGCTTTTCAAATGTTCTTTTGGGGCAGTTTCAATTTTTTTCTGATATTGGCTCACCTGTGAGGTCCCTAAAGGTTTGTCTGACAGACTGCCTGACTGACCCTGTAGGTTTATCTCATGGTCAGATGGCAGGCCATTGTCTAGAGCAGTCTTGGAGTTACTGCAGATATATTTTTGGATAATTTCTAGAGTCTGTTCTTGTGCCTTTACTGTTTTTCTCTCTATAGAGACAGACTCTAAGCACGTCTCTTGGGAGCTTCCAGATTGGTTTGACAGAGTGTTGGTCGGGTCTTTTTCATCTTCGTGCTTGAAGCCTGAGAGCTCATAGCTGCTCATGGATGATTCTGAAGGGTCAGGAATCACCAACAGCTGAGACTTATAGATCCCCTGAGGCAGGCCCCAGCGATGAAGGATGAGCCTCTTTCGAAGGTGGTGCTCGAATTTCTTCTGGAATCCATCAGTCAGAGGGAAGTCTCTAGAAGGGACGAACCTGGGAGTTTGGAACTTGGAGGACTGTATGGCCAAGGAAGATTTAGAAGGAAGGAGACAAATTTCTTCCTGAGGTTTTTGGACCACAGAGGGTAGAACCCATGGCCTCTCCTGATCTTTTGTCGTCACGTTGTACTCTAGGTGGTGGATTTCCGATTGCAATAGAGTTTTTGTCTCCTGGGATCTGCTAAAATACACACCGCACACCCTAACCTGAGATTGAGAGGAAGGTGATGACACTGGGATTGTTTGAAGCTGGGCCTGGGGTGTGGCAAGCTGGATGCTTTGGGACTGAGATTGAGTCTGTGGTGGTTCTTCAGGCAAGGGCAGAGGTGCGGGGGGAGCCTGGGCTGGGGAGTCTGTGGTTCTGTTAAACCAGATGCACATGGAGGAGCACTGAGATGACATTGTAGTGATACAGCTCATGGACTCGCTGTGGAGATAAGGGAGGCCCCAGAAGTGCTGCGTGGGCATGGTCTCTAACTGGCCTCCAGAGGTCTGCACTTGAGCAAGCCTCTGCTGGGTACACAGCTCACTGAGTATGGCTCTGCTGCCCCCTAGAGGAAAGGAGTCTCCTGAGTTCTGTAGCTCAGCTGTTGGCTCTGGCTTTTTCTCCCAACCTGCTTTTGTCCTTTGGAAAGGTTCGATTTCTACTTTTCCATCCTCCAGTGTAAGAACGTCAGCCTGACTTTCCTCTTGTCTCTCAAGCATTTTCAGGAGGTTTTCAGGCACTGTGAAATGGGGTGAGGCTTGTCCTCCCCAAAAGTCTTCAGAAGAGTAGTGGTTGGGTATTTCTTGGTTAACTAAGTATTTTAACTGGGATGGGGAGGAGTTCTGAGCACCATTCTGCTGCTGATAGGACTCTGGCAAGGCACCACAAGCATCCTTATCTGTTGTTGCATCGAAAAACTGGTCACCATGGCTGCCAGCCAAGGACAGAATGTTTTCCAGTCTTAAAGGCCCTTCTGTTTGCTGAGTGGCAGGCTGTGCCACAGGAGGAGACTTAGGAAGTGGAGGAGGAAGGATGTGATCCAGTGGGAAGCTAGTACTTGTGAGAGTAGGCTCTGGTGACAGAACATCATTCTGTGGTGTGCCCAAAAGGATGTCTTCCAAGGGGACGAGCTTGTTAGTTGAGAGAATGGAGGGAGGAGGGGGAGAAGGTGCAACTGACACAGATGAGATCTGATATCCTGAAGTGCTTTGGGAGATGGAGAGGGAAGAAGAGAGAGAGAATGAGGTCTCAGTCACGGAAGCTGTGGAAGCCATGCTGGATACAGAGGCAGAGCAGTCTTCTAGGCTGGCCCATGAGAGCAGTCGCCTGACCCTCACCGTTGCTCCATTGCACACGTCACAGCAGGGATCCTGACAAAGCGCTTGCCGGAAGTAGGAGGGGTCGTAGAGCTGTCCACGGGGGCTGAAGAACACACAAAGTTCAGATCTGTAGTCAGGACCTGTGTTCTAGCTAACTTTACCTGTCAACTTGACATAACCTAGCTTTCACCTGAGGGAAGAGCCTCTGTGGGAGGACTGCTTAGAGAAGCCAGGCTTGTGGTCATGTCTAGGGAAGGTTGCCTTGGCTGTTTGAAGGCCCAGCACATCCCTAGGCAGATGGTGCTGCTGTGTATATGAAAACTAGCTCACCATGAGCCTACCTCCACTCAAGCTAGCAAGCAGTACTCTCCATGGTTCTTGGCTATGAAGTAGATTGCTTCCGTCCTTGGTTGGCAATAATAACATGTAGAGCAGCAGTCAGGCCTGCCTTTGAGTTCCTGCCTTGGCTTCCCTCAACAAGAAGCCACAGTCTGGATTTATAGGCTGAAGTTAAACCTTTGCTTCTTTTGGTCACTTTTGGTTGTGGTGTTTCATCACACCAACAGATTCAAAACTAGGACAACCAGCATAAAAAGAAGGTCTATCGGCCTGGGTCTATCGGCCTGTCCGGGGCATGAACACCCAAAGCCTGTGTGCCTATCACTTTTGCTCTGTCCCTGGCCACCAGGGAGGCTGCAGCCTTACCCCATACCCCCAGCTTATATACTTATTCCTTTGCTCCTCTGGCTATCCCTCTCATGACAAGAGTAGGCTATACTAAATCCCCGGGGTTCATTGACCTTGGGGTGGGGTTTGGGGGGACAGGCCATGGAGGAAAGGGGGAAAAGTCACCTTTGCACAACAGATTGCAGCTTCCTCCGCTCCTGTACTTCTCCAGGGAAGCGTCTGAATTCTGGAAGGCAGGGGTATAGGTTGTATGCAATGAAAGACAAGAGATGTGGGCATCATATCTCCTCTAAGTGAAACACCTGCGCTACTGTAGTCTGACATCGAGAAACAGGAGCTGTGGTGACATCAGCAGCAACAGTGCCAGCAATGCCTGCTCACCTGTGTTTCTTCAGGAGCATCGTTTCCTCAGTGCTGCCCCTGCCCCGCCCCCCTCCCCGTGCTCCCTACGCTCCTCCTGTGCTCACTGCATAGGCAGCAAATACCTACTGCCCAGGTCAGGCATCATTTGCTTCATGCCTGCGGTAAGCTGAGGAGGGACAGAGGGCTCCTCCTCAGTCTTCTCTGAGGGCTCTATTGTTAGGACAGAGTGTGTATCTGGTGATGGATATCCTCAGACTGTGGACCTGGACACTTATGGAGATGACAGAAGAGAGAAACTGTGGCGATAAGACGTAGACCTGGGAGCCTACCATTAAGTGACGCTCTTCTTTCCTTCTTAGCTCTGCCCTGTTGCTGTGAACCAAAAGAAAAAATGATTTTTTTTCTGTCATTTTCCCTAGGATCTCCAAAACTTCCATTAACTTCCTACTCTTATTTACTTTTGAAGGTATTAGAATATCTTCAGTTTTTCCTTCTTTGAGAAACACAAAGGAGGAATTTTTTTTTTTATCTGCAAGTTTCAGGGCTGGGAATAACACGATGTCCTGTGCTGAGCAGCATAAACTCTGGGGCCAGAGCTCTGGTGGTGCAGTGCACCCCCTGAGACACTTTGTCCTGGGACAAAGCTCAGGCTCCAGGTCCTTCTCAGAGGTCCCAGTGGTCAACACCACTCTCCTGTAGCCAGAGTTGGAGGCCAGGAAAAGGGAGCTGAAGGAACACATGGGGCAGGATTGCGGCTTGGAACCCAGTGTCAGCAGACCTAGTTTTCCTTCAGAAAGCTTGACACCTGGAACCAAGCCATTAAGACCAGGAATGGGTGCTCAACACTGGACACCTAGGGAGGGAGGCTATAGATCCAGATGAAACTCGTTCCTTCCATCCCAGGCTTCATGCTATAAGTCTGCAGTGCTCTCTCCTCTCCACAGTATTCTAGCTCAGGTACTTAACATAGAAATAACGACTACAAAAGAAGAGAGTGCCCCAGGAAGTCTCCATAGAGCCTTACCTTCCTGATTCCTTGGCTGGTCTGTGCGGGTAAGAAAGGTTTTGTACCTAAGGTTTTGTATCTTAGGTACAAAAACAGCAGTCCTAGTGCACTCAGAAAGATGCATTTGGGATAAATGTCCATGATGACTGAGCCAAAGCTCAACCATGCTTCTGTAGCACTAGTCAGAATGGAGCTATTAAGAATGGAGAGAACCTTCTTCATAGTGTGAATCTCAGGGGCTGCCTAAGGCAGCTGAGATTTGAGGTTGTATGGGCCTCAGAGTAAGTGGGCATGTCTGCATCACAGAGCAAGGAAGAGTCATAGAGGGATTGTGAGGGCGGGGAGGAGGGTGAGCCCCCAGTCCCTGCCCCCACCCCGCCCCACGCCACCCCCACCCCACCCCCACCCCATCACTCCATGCCCCCACCCTGATTTCATCACTTCTACAGGGAACTTTTCTGTTTGCTCCCTCTGTGTCTGGGGCTTCCCCTCATTCCTTCACTGTCTGCAGCTCTTGAACTGGATCATGTAATTCTCCAGCTTAGAAAGCCTGACATGAGATCTTCCTTGAAACGTTTGCTGTTGTTTAGTTGGCCTCAACAGGAACACTGTCTTTCTACATATCTTCAGGACCATTTTCCCTCTCACCAACTTAGCTACAAGATGGGCTTCCTTTTCCATGTCCTTCCTTTGTAGAGATCCTGGTAAGCAAGCTGAACAGAAACGGGAGAACTCGTGAGAGCGGGACAATGTAGGCTGGGCACACAAATGCCCAATGACCAACTTTTGTGTTTGAGTCATCTTGCAGTGTCTTCAATCAGAGGGACAGACTAAAATCACCAAGCTATCATAAATTCAGGATATACACAGTTAAAATTTCAAGCCTTCTTTTGTGTATCATTATACCATTTGTTGGGAATCCAGGTCAAGAAGGATTCGGGTTAGGCACAGAATGGGCCATGTTGGGTGGTATAGGGTAGAGTGGGTGACAGTGTTAGATGGCAGTCCAGCCAGCTGTAGTCTTAGGAAAGTCAGCAGGCTGTGTGTGTGATCTGTGGATCGTTGGGAATTAAGTATGCTATATAGATCAGGATAAGGTAGAGATCCTGGTAGGCAAGCTGAATAGAAAAGGAAGAACTCTTGTGGGGGGCAGGGGAGGGGAGTGTACACAAATGGATACACTGTATACAGACTAAATGGATACACTGTATATCCATTTGGATACACAAAGGAATATTTGTGGGATGTCACACTGAGTAGAGTTGAACAAATGGGGTAGGAGGGAAAAGTAGGTAACTATTGGATGGTGGTGTGGCCTGGCAGGTCAGCAGGAAGTGTACCAAGGTGAGATGAAGACCTGGGCTCACTCTCATGGCCAGTTACTGTGAACTAAACTAGGTTTGGGTACTGTGTAGTATACGGTGAGATAGGAACCAAGACGTCTGGGACTGGGCTAACCAGCAGAATGGCAGGGTAGGCAAGCAGGGTATGTTGATTATGGGATATCCTGAGTGGAAGAGGGCAAGCCGGGGAGCATGGCAGCCTGAAAGACTGGAAGGCTGGTGGTCAGGTGGCCAAAAAAGGTGCCATAGGTTTAGGTCTAGGAACAGAGCAGGATAGCATGCCAGAGGGTCACAGACTAGGGTGAGATGGGCATGTGCCTATACAGGGGCAGGGCATGGCCAGCATAGTTTCTGAGCTAGCTTTCCTAGAAGGTTAGGCAGGGGCAAGTAGGGGCAGGGGAGAGGAGGTTTAGCATGTCTTTGGTGTGCACAGGGGTGTAGAGAACTTGGCACACTGGGAAGACTGGGCTGAGTAGTAGGAGAGCAGGCAGGCTAGTGGCCACTGTGTATCACCACTATAGTGTGTCAGGGAACAAGGGAGGCTATGGAGATAGGCAAAAACATATATGGTGAGGACAGAAATGGCTGTTGGAAGTCAAGGGACCAGAAGGCTAGGAGGTAGGTTACAAGGACAGGTGTCATGGCTGGGGATGGGGGTGGCACCATTGTGAGCCTGGGCACAGTGGTTAGACTGGGGTAAGTCAGGACTTTCTACAGAGTAGGGATCAGAGTTGAGTGTTGGTGCCAGGCACTATTGTGACACTAGGGAAGGGAATGTTGGTGGGTCACGTGATGTCATAATCAAGGGATTTGGACAAGAGCTCCATGGCAGACTGAGCTGAGGTGAGAAGTCCTAACTGCTTGGTGTCAGACTAGGGTGACTTGTGGAAGTTGGGCAGCTCAGAAGGTAGGGAGCTAGGCAGAGATGGGGAGCAATGTGGGGCTGGGTGGGATGGGAATGTGAGGCATGGAATACTGTGGGGTCAGGTGCAGATTGGCTGAATACTCTAGTGCGAGGTAGTGGAGCGAACGCTAGTGTCTTGGTTAGGTTTTCCGTTGCTGTGAACAGACACCATGACACAAGGCAGCTCTTGCAAATGAAAATGTTTAATGGGGGCTGGGTACAGTTTCAGAGGTTCAGTTCATTATTATCATGGTAGAAAGCACGGTAGCATGCAGACAGACATGGCTCTGGAGAAGCGGAAAGTTCTACACCCTGACCCTACGGCAGTCAGGAGAAGACTCTCCCAGGCAGCTAGGAGGAGGGGTTGAAAGCCCACCCCTACAGTGACACACTTCCTCCAGCTAGGCCATGCCTCCTGGTGCCTCCTCGATCCCCAGCCGTGACACCTGTCCTTGTAACCTGATGGGAGCCGACTTTTAGCAGAAAGTGGCTAGAAAGCAGCTATCATTTTTGCAGCCATCTGGAGCCATATACCCAGATAGAGACTTATTTTTCAACAGCCTACAACAGCTGAGCACACTCTGATAAATATCGTGTTTATCCCACATAGCTTGTTTTGCTGTTAGTGACCCTAGTTGCATGGTGCATGTGGTAAAATGTCTTCACCTGTGTTCTCCTGCGTGTGCTTATAACTACCCAGGATTTCCTTGTAACAGAGTCAACAGGAGGGGCAATAAAGGAGTGACCAGACTTGACTACACACTCTGGTTTGTCTCCATTCTTTGCATCTCTTGCCCCTCCATCTCTATTCTTTCTCTTGACCAGAGCACTTAGCCCCAAGCATGGGGCAGAGTGATCCGAACATAGTGGCCCCCAAGTGAGGGGCGGAACGGAGCGGGCCGTTACAGTAACTTGCCTCCTAGCCTTCTGGTCCCTTGACTTCCACTCCCTATGTGGTACCACTCCCTATGGCCCAATCGTATTCAAGCTAGCATAACCAGGGTGCAAGAGGGCATGTTGTAAGTGGCACATGGGACGTCCTTCCCACTGATGGGATCATGTGAGTATGGGCACTGGGCAGACTCACAGATCAGACACATCAAAGGCAGACATTGGTATGGTGCACCCGGGTGACTGGAGAACAGTGTGCAATTTTGGACTACAATGATTTGACTCTTGATGTGTTTAGGGTTCCCTGGTATGTGGGGTGAGAGGATGGGGATCTAATTTAACATTCTACATGTAGACACACTCTGTCTGTTGAAGATGCTGTCAACATCCTGGTGTGTATTTCTTATGCCCGGTGGGTGTTGGGGATGGGATTCAGGCTCTAGTGTCTGTGCAGCAAACACTTTAACCAACTAGCCCACCTCCCAACTCCTGGATTTTTAAATTAGTGTATTAGATCCCTATTTCACACACTGAGTCCTAAGTTGAGGCAATGATTCACTCCAATGACTAAGATTGCACCTTTTAAAGGAAAGAGCTTTTTGTAGGGTTTGGGTATAAGTGTGTGTATGTATTTGTCTGTAGGTGTATGTGCACGTGTGTGCATGTATATGGGGGGGATCAGAGGTTACTATTTTTTGTTTTCTATTGCTTTCACTTTAAAAAATTAAGTGTGTTATTTAATATTTATACATGTATATAATGCTTAGATCATTTCTTTCACCTCTAATTTCTTCCCTATCCTTCTCTTCCCTAACTCCCCCCACAACTTCCCTCTCTCTCCCTGGAGAAAGTGATTGTCCTTTCTCTGGCAACCATCAGCTGTCAGTGGCTCCTCAGTGGGGATGAGGATTCAGAAGTCGCTCCTCATCCATGTCGGGTTTGTCTGGCTCCCTCTTGTGTGAGGCTTGTGGATGCAGTCCCAGCCATTGAGTTCATTTGTACAGTTGTGCTAACATGCCTGGTAAATAAAATTTCTCTGAAGACATCCTAAGTACAGACCTCTTAGTTGTCTCCCTCTGGTCCTTATGGCCTTTCCATTCCCTCTTCTGAGCCCTGAGGGGGACAGAGTGAGCTAAGCAACCCACGGTTTCTTATTCTCTGCATGTTGGCCAGTTCCACCTCATCCTTTGTTTGTTTGTTTGTTTGTTTATTGTTTTTTGTTTTGAGACAGGGCCTCACTATGTACCACTGGCTGTCCTGAAATTCACTGTGTAGATCAGACTGGCCTCCTGCCTCATTTTTTAAAAAATATTTATATTTTATGTTCACTGGTGTTTTGCCTGCATGAGACTGTATGATGGTGTCAGGAGCTCTGGAACTGGAGTTAGAGACAGTTGTGAGCTGCCATGTGGATGCTGGGAATCCAACCTGGGTCTTCTGGAAGAGCAGCCAGTGCTCTTAACTGCTAAGCCATTTCTCCAGCCTCCTACCTCAGTCTCTTTCACTGAACCTAGGGTTGACCAGTTGAATAAATCATCTGGTCAGCAAGTCTCTACCTCCCAGCGCTGGGATCCCAGGCACATGACACTGCACTCAGCTTTTTATGTGGGTGCTGGGAATCTGAACTCAGATCTTTGTGCTTATGTGGCAGGCATGTTACAGATTGAACCTGTGGGTGACCTTGAAGATACAAGGCCATCAACAGAGTTTAGTTTGTTTCTACCTGACTTGATGATCCCTGATGTTAGGGGCTTGCTGTCATCCAGAATTGTCTCAGGACCGAGAAACAGCCACGTGGAGGATTTTCCTCAACAGCACAGGAAGGCAAGCTGTGGTATTCATGCCCAGTGCTCAAGAATTCTGCAACTGTCTTGGACTTCAGCCTTATTCTCAGGCTTTCCCAGGTACCTCAGTGAGCAGATTCTTACCCTTAAGCCAGCTGAATTAGGTAGGTTATCTTTTGGATCCACATTATGCATCTTTCTGTACAAGGACTCCCCACCTCTGGCTTTCTGACCCAGGCAAACCTTCTAAACAAAGGTAACTTTCTCTGTCCCTCAGGATGCACTTGTATAAATGAGAAGAGAAAAACACAATTCAAAGCTCTAAAGAAATGGGATGAAGTGCAATCGTGAAAACTCACCTGGACTCAAACCCTAAAGTAAAACAAGCCGTGTGTAGTTTCTCTAAGTTGAACTAACCCTGCTTAAGCCCCCGTGTTAAGTGCAGGACAGTCCGGCACTGATCTTTCCTGGTCTCTTGTTCCTCACTCAGTGTTGTCTCAGGCTGTGATTGTGTAATGTATGTACTTTTTTTTTTCTCCAGCTTTCGACACAGTGGGGCTGCATGCAAACTTTATTTGAACACACAACAAATCTTGCTGCTTCTTACAGGTGATCCACACAAAGCTTTCTAATTTATAACAAAGCCCATTTTTATATACTAGTTTCAAAACTAGAACCATAGCTACCATGAAGGAGCCCTTCCAGTGTGTGACACCTTGGTGTTTCTGTACTTCTAGTGTGTAACACTTTGGTGTTTCTATCATTCTAGTATGTAACACACTGGTGCTTTTGCACTTTTAGTAACACATTGGTGTTTCTGTCTTGCTAGCAAAATCTCTCCTCCCCTGCCTTTGATGAAGTTGCTACCACATGGGGTGTGCCCATCTGCAGGAAACAGAGAAAGGACCCCAGCCAGTATCCTGCGAGCAAGGGATTGACAGCCTCAACCAAAACCCTGGCAGAGTTCCACGAGAGAACCTGGAAATGGGATGTTCCCCCATCAAGCCTTCCAATTCCAGCCTTGCCAAAGACCCCCGCCCCGCACTCCCCTACCACAAGGCAGAGAATGCAGGGTTCACAGAGACTGAGATAATAAGTTTGGTTCTTAACCAATAAAGATAATGTACCCATAACACCAATAGGTGATTGTTAATGCGTGCCGGGATCATCGTGACTTCGAATGGGAGGTATAAAGAGGATAGAAAGAGATCCATCCTCAGTCGAATACAGAATACAGAATCCAGCAGTACCCCACAGGGACAGTCTTCATGTTGAAAGTAACCCCCCCGCCCCCCCTGCTACAGTTAAACTATAGCATTTTTGTGCTACAAAGTTCAGTAGGTTAGGGCTGTCGGATGGAGGAGGTCGTGAGGGTGAGAGAATGGCTCCCTCCCATTGTTCTCTTCTTCCCAGTTCTGACTTTTTGATTCTTCTCAGTCTCCTTTATTCTCAAATACAGGGTGGCCATGCAGGCCATCTCTACAGGTGATTGCTGGAAGACTTTTGTTCTATGGATTTAAGAAGCCAGCATCCTGGAGAGTTTTCTGGGTCAGAAAGGCTCTTCCTTCCCCTTCAAATTGCCCATATGTGTAAAAATAACTCATTTTTCAAGTTAGGAATAGGAATAGTGTCATTGTGAGAGGGAGAAATGTGGTGTCATAAATGATAGTTTCTGGAGTTAGAGCCATCCCCAAAGCAGTACTAATCTATAGACACATACCCCACACAGTGACTCTGCAGGTCTATACACACATACACACACCTCACACAGTAACTACACAAGTCTACAGACACACTTCACACATGAACTATGCAGATCTACACACAAACACACACACACACACACCTACACACACCTCACACAGTGACTATGCAGGTCTATAGACACACAGTTCACACAGTGACTACTAGGTCTACAGATAGGCAAACACATCTCATACAGTGATTACACAGGTCTACACATAGACACACAGACACACACACACACACCTCACACAGGTTTTACACACACACACACCTCACACAGTGACTACATAGGTCTACACACACATTTCACACAGTGT
>JANHMN010000006.1:3966969-4038821 GCA_030674055.1 Rhabdomys pumilio | reverse complement strand
TGTGCATGTGTGCATGTATGTGTATCTGTGTGTCTCTATGTGTGTCTGTATCTATGTGTGTATATCTGTGTTTTGTGTGTTTATGTGAATGTTTGTATGTATCTGAGTATGTCCGTGTGTTTGTGTGTGTCTGTGTTGTATGTGAGAGTATGTTTGTGTGTGTGTCTATGTGTATCTGTGTGTGCATGCATGTGTGTATATGTATCTGTGTCTGTGTGTCTATGTGTGTATCTGTGTGGCTTCAACTCAGTCCCCCAAGCAGCCTACCTGGAATTCTTGCTTTTGGCTAGATTTTTAGTCTCTGGCACAAATGTCTTCCAGTACATATCACCTATGCAATGGCTTCTTTTCACTCAGATTAGGAAAAATACTTCCTTTATACTTTTATAAATGTTGATGAGGCTGGGCAGTGGTGGCGCACGCCTTTAATCCCAGCACTTGAGAGGCAGAAGCAGGCGGATTTCTGAGTTCGAGGCCAGCCTGGTCTACAGAGTGAGTTCCAGGGCAGCCAGGGCTACACAGAGAAACCCTGTCTCGAAAAACCAAATAAATAAATAAATAAATAAATAAATAAATAAATAGATGTTGATGAGAACATTTTCACATTCCTGACAGTACTTTCACATCTTTAATCAGGGGTAGACTCAAATCATCAAACTCATATAAAATATAGATATACTAAATGAATACAATTGCATCTTTAGGCATTCTTTGGTATAATTTTATTCCACTTCTTTTTCTGAAATTAGTGAAATTTCAAGTGGAGTGAGAGTGAGATACATGCACACTCACATACATACAGAGACACACATGCACACACACACACACACAGAAGCATAGGCACACACAGACACAGACACAGAGACACACACAGAAACACTCACACACAGAGATACACAGACACACACACAGTCACAGGCACAGAAACACAGAGACGATACACAGACACAGAGACAGACACAGAAATACACTCACACACAGAGACACACACAGACACACAGACAGACACAGAAACACACACAGAAACACACACAGACACACAGACACACACAGACACAGGCACAAAGACACAGACACAGAGACACAGAACCACACTCACACACACACAGTCACATGCACAGAGACACAGATACACACACACAGATACACAGAGACACATACAGAACCACACTCACACACACAGTCACACGCACAGAGACACAGACACAGAGACACACAGCAACACACACACACAGAGACACACACAGACACAGGCACACAGAGGCACAGAGACACAGACATAGAGACACACACAGAAACACTCACACACAGACACAGGCACAGAGACACAGATACACAGACACAGAGACACACAGAAACACACTCATACAGACAAACACATACACACACACACATACAAACACTGACACACAGACACACACATGCACAGATACATACATGCACATACATACACATGCACAGACACACTCACAGGCACACAGACATGTACACACACATACATACAAACATACACAGACACATGCACAGACACACATACAGACGTACACACAGACACACAGATATACACAGACACTCACAGTCACACACACAGACACATACGCACAGGCACACAGACATGTACACACACACAGAGATATATACAGACATACACAGACACACAGAGACACATACACACACAAGTTTACTCTCACAAATCATTGTACCATTCTTGTGTGAGAAGAGTCTGTCTTCCTTCATTTCTCCCACATGCATCATTAATTTGAACCCAATTTCTCCACGTGTAGACTGTTTCTGACCATGTCAGTGATTGCATAGGCCGTCCATGATCCCCTCATGGGACTGATTGACGATACACCCTTACGCTAAGTCCCCAAGTCCTTGGTGACAGAGTGGGACTCAGGATTGTCAAGGCCAGGGAAGAACCTGGGTGGAGTTCTCTCACGATTCTTTCTAAATTATACTTGCTACAGTCACCTGGTAATGTTCCCCTAATCTGAAGAGTCTGTCACATGTTATCCAAGCAGCCTTTCTTCTCAGTGTTAAATGGGCCCAGGATTGAATGGTCCCCACCCCCACTCCTGCTCTAGGTGTTCTCTTCTGTCTGCTCGTGTCTCACGCCTCCCTTAGACTCTGCAGCCATCACTTCATTCTACAGCATATGCCTCTTACGAGCTCTCCTGTGAGGGGATAGACTCCAAGTGAGTTAACCACCAGTTAAGCACACACGTCTTTCTAGATGGCAAGCTCCATTCCCGTGGCTTGCAACCTTGACCAAGTCTTCATGTAGAGCCTAGGAAGGATTCTTGGAGGTCACAGGCTCTGGGGGAAGGGGGGCTCTCAGTTAGGTTGAAGAACTGTGTTCCACAGAAGTCAAAGCTTCAAGCCTGAAGAAAAAAGTGCAACCCCTCAACAGCTGCAAACCACCAGAGCAACCCGAGGGGCAGATCCGGGGCTGTGGGTGAGCACCGCATGGACACCGTTGCCTAGCTAGGCTTCCCTGCGATGTCTCCAGTTTTCTCTTAGGAACTAACGGTCCTTTGGCACAGATGACCAGACAACACTGTTACCTTTGAAAATGGCATCACTGGCCACATATGTTCATGTACAGACTTGTGCGGAGAGTTCAAGCCCACATGAAGTTTCAGTAAAAGTTCTTTCCCTCCAGTTATAATTTGGTTTGTTTTCAGTACCTCCCAGAAGTTTCTCCAAAGCTAAAAGGAATAAGAGAGTAAGGACCGAGTTCTTTTCTTATAGATTTGCAACTATAAATAAAGGAAACTTTATTAAGATGTAGCTGGACACTTTGTGGACACTTTGTGCTTTGCCAGCAATAACCCCATTAACATTGAATGATAGACCATTCTAATACTTAGCCCTCCTCCACTGACTGCAGCTACTTCTAACGTAATTGCTACCCAACTGTAGAGTATCCTACCAGAGCCCGTGGTCTCCAAATGTCTTCCAATATTCTCTCTCTCTCTCTCTCTCTCTCTCTCTCTTTTTTTGTTTTTTGTTTTTTTTTTGTTTTTGTTTTTGTTTTTGTTTTTCGAGACAGGGTTTCTCTGTGTATCTGTGTAGTCCTGGCTGTCCTGGAACTCACTCTGTAAGACCAGGCTGGCCTCGAACCCAGAAATCCGCCTGCCTCTGCCTCCCAAGTGCTGGGATTAAAGGCGTGCGCCACCACTGCCCTTCCAATATTCTCAATGGGCTCTCTTGGCAGCCCAGCGAATAAGAAGGGCAGGGACTGGAGCGTCTTCTCAATGAGTGAATGCAAGCTCAGAGAGGTTAAGGAAAGTCGCTAGGTGGCACCTAGAGAGTTCACAAATTCTCATGTTCTCAATCATTTGAAACGTGTTAAAAAGTGATTTCTTAGCAACTAGGTTCTAAGGGTTTTTAAAAAATAATTTATTTTTTATTTCATGTGCATTGGTGTTTTCTGTGCATGTATGTCTGTGTGAGGGTGTTGGACCCTGGAGTTACAGATAGTTGTGAGCTGCCATGTGTGGTGGGGAATTGGATTTGGGTCCTTTGAAAGAGCAGTCAATGTTTTTAACCTCTGACCCATCTCTTCAGGCCCCGCCCCCCAGGTCCTTATCTTAAAATGAAAGCAGTTTCACAGCGGAGAATATGACTTTTGTGTTTGTTTTGCAAGTCTTTTTAAAAAATTCACTTTATATCCCAGATACTAGCTCCCTCCTGGTCCCTTCCTATAGTCCCTCCCCCTTCCCTTCTCTTCTGAGAGAGTGCCCCCGGCCCCCAGTATTTCCCACCATGGCACATCAAGTCTCTTCAGGGCCAGGTGCTTCTTTTCCCACTGAGGGCAGACAAGACAGCCCAGTTAGAGGAATGGATTCCACAGACAATCAGCTGCTTCAGGGACAGCCCCACTCCAGTTGTTCAGGACTCACATGAAGACCAAGCTGCACATCTGCTACATATGTTTGGGGAGGCCTAGGTCCAGCCCGTGTATACTCTTTGGTTGGTGGGTCAGTCTCTGAGAGCCCCCAAGGGTCCAGGTTAGTTGACTCTGTTGGTCTTCCTGTGGAGTCCCCTTCAGGACCCTCCATCCTTCCCCAGCTCCTCTGTAAGAGTCCCAAAGCTCCATCCAATGCTTGGCTGTGGTTCTCTGCATCTGTCTGGGACTATGACTTTAATGTAAAATACTGGCTAATTTGGGAAGCAGAGTTGTTTTGTATGTTTGAGCATCTGCCGTGTCCAGAAACTGTCGCCTGTTTTTAACCCCGGCATCTTCTCTGTACTCCTGTGTTTGAGGCCGGCGAGGCACACACATCCCAGCAAGCTGTCAACTGATAACAGTTTCAAATGTCTTCTCTCCTGGGAGCACAGTTTAAGACTTGGGTGTGTTCAGAGCAGGACATTTTAGGACCTCACAGAAAGCAGGGAGTGCCCTGTCACCTTCCATAGCATCTCCCTCATGACCTACATTGCCACGTAGAAGCCTCCTCCTCCATGTCTCCACACTCTTGCTCATATGTCTTCAGAGAGAAGCATTTCCCCACATGTGACTAGAGGACACACACACTACTTTGTGATTCTTAGATACCGTGTTCTTAGTTTGGGATTCTCAGATATGCTCGGACTCCTAAGAACTTTGCTCAGTGTTCCCTCCCTCTCAGCGTATCCTGTGACCCTGGGTCAGGTCAAGTGGAAGCTATGATGTATATAGAGAGAAACATTCAAACACACACACACACACACACACACACACACACACACACACACACAAAATTGTGTATGGGTGTTTTGCTTGCATGTATGTCTGTGTAACGTGTATAGCTGGTGCCGAAAGGGGCCAGAAGAGGGTGTGAGATTACCTGGAAATGGACCTCTGGGAAAGTAGCAAGCACTCTTAACTCTTGATTCACCTCTCCAGCCCCTAGTAGGTTCTTTTTTCATATGTAGAGTGTGCAAATCTGGGTGTGATGAGTTGTGAGACTCTAATTTCTGTAACAACAGTAACTTTGACAGGCTCTCTTTTATTGGTCACGGCCACTGTACAGCATCTACTGGGCCTCAGCTTTGTTCTAAAAGGATCTTCACTGTCTGTGTTTAAAGTCACTAACTTAGCTAACTGTCTTGGCTCAGGAGAATCGTCCTCTGGGAGGGTGTGGCCATAAAGCATGCGGTAGAGCAATAGAGTGACATACTTCTGCTATGAGTAATGTGTCTCTTGCCTTCTAGACGGAGAGTCTTGCAATAGGATTAGAGTCTACTAAAACATTCTGAATGCTTATTGTGCCAACATCAATAAAGGTTGTTCACAGAAAACAAAACCTGCAAGCTTTGTAAGAGTTAAAAAGTCTATGTACACTAACCCTTCCTGTCAAGGCTCAGGGATCTGTTTGGAACAGGGAGTGGAAAGACTGTAAAGAGTCAGAGGTGATGGACATCCCGAGAAAGGCGTGCCTTCCAGACACAACAGGACGCATGTGCACACGGACCCTTGAGACTTCGATACCATGCACAAGACCTGCCCAGGTTCCAATAGCGCACAAGTCCCAGCACAACAGAGAAGATGGCAGTAGGCAAGCCTGTAGGACATTTTCTTAGTTAAGTGCTGGCTGTGGGAGGCCTCAGTGCATTGTGGGAGTTACCACCCTGGGCTGCTGATCCTGGGCTCTGTAAGAAAGCAGGCTGAGCAAGCTGAGAGGAGCAAGGCAGCAGGCAGCATCCTCCGTGGTTTCTATGTCAGCTCCTGCCTCCTCCAGGCTCCTGACCTAGCCTTCCTCAACGGACTTGTAAACCAAGTAAATATTTCCTCCCAAAGATGTTTTTGGTTATGGTGTTTTGTCACAGCCTTCGTAGCCCTAGCTGAGATAAATTGGTAGCAGGTTTGTGGGATATTGCTGACATGGACCTGACCGTATTGTTTCGGGGGAGGATTTTAGAAGGACTTAGGAACTCTGTGCTAGGAAAGCCGTGGGTTTTCAAGACTTGCTTAGTTGTAAGAACCTGGAAGACTAGAGGACAGTGCTGGCAACAGTGTAGCCGAGGGAGGACGGGCTTGTGATTTTTCAGAGGGAAGCAAAGCCTCTTGTAAGGGCCCATTTGATAGTTGGGATTAAGAATATGTAGTTTTAGTTAGTTCAGGCTCAAGACTCAGCTGTGATTAGTAAGAGACCAGAACCACTGAAGGGATCCTTTCCATTACTGGGACAACTGATGCTGCCTTGTTAAGAAACTTGTGATGTTTGTGCAGCGGAGTCTTCATGTGGGACTCCTAAGTTGGGAGCAGGGGCTGTCTCGGACTACACTGCCTGCCTTTGGGTCCCTTCCCCTAACTGGGCTGCTTGGTCTAACCTCGGTAGAAGATATACCTGGGCTTTACTGCAACTTAAGATGCCAAGGCTACCTGATGTCCATGGGAGGCCTCCCTTTTTCTGAGGAGGAGGGAAGAGGAGCTGAGGGGGGAGGGAGGGCTGGAGGGGGAAGCTGAGATCTAGATGTAAATAAGTAACTTAATGAATAATTAAAAAAAGGAGAGACTGAATTTTTAGAGAGATTTTGGAGTTTAACAGACTTTGGAGTTTTCAAGGAGATGGAACTTCTAAAGTGCTTAAATTCACAAAGACTAACATTTTTAAAGGATTTTTAAGGCTGTAACATGTTTTATAATATAATATTGATATTAACAAGAACAAATGAGAAAGAAAAAGGTTCTAGTTGTGTTGTATGTCAATCCAACATAAAACTGTCCACTTGACACAAACCAGAGCCACCCCGAGAAGTGGGAACCTCGGTTGATAAAATGTCTCCATCAGGTTGGGCTACAGGTGAGCCTGTGAAGCATTTTCTTGATTAATGGTTGGTGTGGGAGGGGCCAGCCCCCTGTGGGTGGTTCTGCCCCTAGACAGGTGTCCAGGGTTGTAAAAAACGGGAGCAGACTAGCGAGCCGTGGACGGACTCCTCAGTTCCTCCAGGTTCCTGTCCTGAGCCCCGTGGTTTTGGTTCGTGTTTTTATCACAGCAAAGGAGGTGCTGCGAACCGGGACCCGGAGACCACAGGAGCAAGTTTTACTTTGTGTGTGGTGAGATCCAGTTTTCCAGCAGCCCTCGGTGGATGCTGCCTTTTCTGCAATGTCTTTTTTTTTTTTTTCCCCATTTTTCCAGAAACCATATAGCTGTGGTTGTATGGATTTGTGTCTGGGTTGCAGTTCTTTCCCACTGATCTGTGTAAGCTTTCCTGCCTGTGCTCTGATGTTTTTATGATGATGGCTCTGCAGTGTAACTTGAAATCAGCTGTGGTGCTATGTCAGCACCCTTCCCTCAGGATTCCTATGCTATTTGGGACTTTGTTCATCAATATCAATTTTAAGAGTGTTTTTCCATCCCACAAATGACAGTCCTGGAGTTTTGACTGTGAGTGTGTGGTGGTTTAAATAGGTTTGACCCCTACAGATTCATGTTTGAATGCTTGGCCCATAGCGAGTGGCCTTGTTAGAGTGTGTCACTGTGGGGGTGGGCTTTGAGGTCTCTATGCTGGTGTGGATACCAGTTCCCTCCTGGCTGCTTTCAGAAAAAGTCTCTTCCTGCTGCCTTTGGATCAAGATGTAAAATTCACGGCTCCTCAGCACCATGTCTGTCTACATGCTGCCTTGCTTCCTGCCATGATGATAATGGACTGAACCTCTGAACCTGTAAGCCAGCCCCAATTAAATGTGTGCCTTTATAAGCGTTGCCTTAGTCATGGTGTCTGTTAACAGCAATGAATCCCAAACTAAGACAGAATGCATAGGATTTTTAGTCCTTGGTACAGGTTAGCTGTTTTCACGATATTGACTCTTCCTGCCCATAAGCATGGGGAAAGTCTTTCCATCTATGATAGTTTGTAAATGCTCCGCCCAGGGAGTGGCACTACTAGAAGGTGAGGCCATGTTGGAGTAGGTGTGGCCTTGTTGAAGTAGGTGTGTCACTGTGGGTGTGGGCTTTAAGACCCTCATCCTAGCTGCCTGGAAGTCAGTATTCTGTAAGCAGCCTTCAGATGAAGATGTAGAATTCTCAGCTCCTCCTGCACCAGGCCTGCCTTGATGCTGCCATGTTCCTACCCTGATGATAATGGACTGAACCGCTGAACCTGTAAACCAGTCCCAGTTAAATGCTGTGCTTTATAAGAGTTGCCTTGGTCATGGTGTCTCTTCACAGGAGTAAAACTCTAACTAATACACCATCTTTTGTTGTCTTCTAGATTTCTTTCAGTATTAACATTTTAACTGTAGAATTCTTTCCTTTTCCCAGTTAGGTTTATTCCAAGACACATGCTTTGTGGTTATTATGAGAGAGATTGTTTTCTTGATTTCTTTTGCTGTTTGTTTGATCAGAGTGAAGAAAGCTGACCCTTGTCACATTCCTAAGCCAGCAGTCTAACTTGATTTCACTACTAAGGACAGGAATGTCCCAGGACAATTCTGACCTCATGAAGAACTTATTTCTGGGAAGCAGATTCTCAGAATGTATGTGTATATGACTGTGTGTGCATGCCTGCACATGTGTGTGTATGTGCTTGCCCCATGAACTGTTTCAAAGATGTGCTGACAAACTTCCTGTACCTTTTGCCTTCCATTAGATAGCTCTATGCTCAAGGGGTAATGTGAGAGTTCAAAGAGTTCCTTAAAACACTAACCACATTTCTCTAAAAGCAAAATTTCCGACTTAACGCACGATCACACAGCTTCACCAAGCACAGGAAGCAGGTTCTGAAATTAACCTTGACAGCCTCCCAAACACTTAAGAAATTACTATTTCAGTTTCATGATTTTGCAACATTAAATTACGATGAGCTTTGGGACAGATGAGGTCAGGACAGTTTCTAAGTGTGCCCATTCACAGCCTCACTGGCTCAGTTGGTAAGACACGATCCTTTCCTCTCCTGTGCTTATGATCAAGTATCTAAAACACAAGTGTCACCATCTGTGGTGATTGGAATGAGATTTGCCTCCCATAGGCTCATAGATTGGCATGCTTAGTCCCCAGCTGATGAACTGTCAGGGAAGGATTGGGAGGTGTGGCCTTGTTGGAGGAAGTGTGTCACTGGGGATGGGCTTTCAAAAGCCACCCCAAGTCCAGTTTTCTCTTTGCCTATGTATGTAGCTCTCAGCTACTTCTCCAGCACCATGTCTGCCTGATGCCACCACGACACTCCTGGCACCCAGCACTGCTAGGTGAGGTGCAATGGGGAAGGCTGTGAGCTCTAACAGCAGCCATTTCTCCTTGCAGAATTCAGTGTTAGATTCAGAATTAGTTCCTCAGCACTGTGGGACTAAGCATCTGTGCTAGCAAGCAGAGACCAAGCCTCAAAAAGTCACAGGCAAGGGCTTTAGCAGCAAGGGCTCAGTTGTGCCAAGACAGCCCAAGAGATTCTGACACTTGGCAGACAGAGTGTACTACATTACTGTCACAAACCTCCCCAAGGCAGGTATTTAAAAAAAAAAAAAAAAACAATGAGAAATATAGTCTGCACGCGTCTGGAAAGTAGACAAATGAGATGAAGGTGTCATAAGCCCATGTTCGCCTGAAGCCTGCTGGAAGGTCTTTTTGCATGCTTCTTGTAGCCTCTGCCAGTAAGCCCTGGCATTCTGGGCTATTGGCTCCTAACTTCAACATGTCTGTGTAGTCACAGGGTTGTGACCCTGTTCCCTGTGTGCTCTCTTCTGAGAGCATCAGTTAAGATTAAGGACAGACAGATGCACGTCAGTGCTCATCTCCAGACCACTATGCCCAAGGCCATGTTTGTGCTGATTCTGGGCCAAGCCTGTCTCTGGCTCAGGTCACTGCTGTCCTGGGGTCTAAATGGTGCCCACAGCTCAGCTGAGCCTCACAGACCTGTGTTTCCTGATCACTCACACACAAGAACATGGCAAGAAAGGCTATTTTTGAGGTATTTCCTGCTGAATCAATCCTAGGAAGTTCTGGGTTATCTTAGGGACCCCACCAACCTTGTGAGTTTTCTTCCAATCCCCTTTCCTGTTTGAGGAAAAAAAAGCCATTCTTATAGTGCAGGGAGGGGGCTGGGAGATGTTTTAGAACAAAGCAGCACAGCAGGCTGGGCTTCTGAAATTCACAAAGGAGTATTTTTAACCAAAGTGGCCCAGCCTGTTCAGAGCTTCCTGATTGGGACAGTGAGTTTTAAACTGAGGGCATATGAAGCAAGATATTTGCCATTGTGTGAGACTACTGGCACATTTGATAGCCTAGTCCAAGTGTGACTTAAGGGTGCCAGCAAATGACTTGCACAGGACTCCAGGGTTTGTGTGGATATGAGAGAGCCTTTCTGGTTAGTGCAGAGGCTGGAATGACGCGATTGTTAGGAATGCTGGCTGAGACCTTCTGCCTGGGGCAAGGACACTGACACAGCTGTTGGGTTCCTATCTTCAACATTTTAATATTGGCTGAGATTAGAACCCCCAGTAGGTATGGCTGAGTGCAAATAAACCCAGACTCACATTGGTCTCTGTCCCTTCAGGGTTCTGCCTTCTTCTAGCCCACTCTCTGCACACGCAGGGTTGATGCTTCCAGATGCTGTTTTCTTTAATTACATGTATTTTAAGGCAAGGTCTTGTTGCCCACACCCAGTCCCCGTTTGCTCTTGAATGTTCAGCTATGCGTGTGGCTTGTCCCTTGTCTGGTGGACTGTAGCTGTGCTGAGTCCCTTGCACAGCCCAGTCTGTCATGCTGCCTTTCCAGAGCCTGTCTTCTCAGGGCTTGGCTTCCGTTTACATTTCTTTTCTGTGTAGTCCTGGAACACTCTGTAGACTAGGCTGGCCTCTTCAGAGAGCCTCCCGAGCGCTGGGATTAAAGGCGTTGAGCCATCATCCTTTCAAACCAACTGCTTTTGTTCATTCTCTTCTTTTCCTTTACATTTCTTGTCTTTGAGAACTCGGCTTAGAGGACATAACCTCGAAGCCACTTTCTGTCTGCCTCCACTCCTAGAGGTCATCAAAACATGCAGTATATGTTGTACCTATTCAGAGTACAGGGCCAGTAGCCTGATAGCACAGAGGTTAATGCTGAGCTGGTCACATATAGTTAGATAAAATATTTTACTCATGTCATGCTTTAGATTCTTACTTATGGAAAGGATGCAGTCAGACCTAAAGCTTACAGCTCTTCTGGCATGTACTCGACACACACACACAGTACCATACCCTTTGGTGTAGCCTGGCTCATTGGTCAGCTCTAGCATGAGCTCAGGACAGCCTCACTGGATCTGAACTGCTAAGACCCTTCTAGAAGGAAGAGAAGCTGAAGCTTGGACAACAAAGGGAAAGTCACCCAGAGTGGGGGTGGTATTCTCTCCTGTGGGTGTCTGCAAGCATCTGTGAGGATGGAGGGATGGTGTGTGTGTGGTACCAGCGTTGGCTGGAGGGATGCTGTGGTGGGTACCACAGTGTTAGCTGGAGGGATGCACATGTGATGGTATATACTGGTTACCACAAACAGGCAGCAAAGCAAGACAGCACCATCTCCAATGTGCTTTCAGGAGACAGCAGTAAAAAAAAAAAAAAATGGGGATTTGCCATGATGTTAGCAGTTAATTATCCAAGCCCTCATCCCCAACAAGAAAAGGCACCATTAGGATCATAAAGAGGCGTGTTTTTAATTGATAACTCAATCTCTTCATACAATATTGCACAAATTAAGGATGTATCAACAATTCTATTTATGATACAAACTCATCAACATTCACATAAAACTACGAGTTGGTATATTTTGGTGGTAGGTACTTTAGCAAATAGCACAAATATTGAACTCAGCTACACGAGACTCAGCCTTCCACAAAAGAATTCACAGGTTACTTAAGATGTCCAGCCCAAGTCAACCAAGACCACGTAAAGAAAACGTGGGACCCAGGTGTGATAGCACATGCCTCAGGACGTTATAGTAGGAGGGTTGTGGGTTCAAGGCTGGTCTGTAGTATACAGCAAAACCATGGCTCAAAAAACTGGTGATAAAAACATTTAAAAAAGGATTAGCAATTTCATTGAGGTACCAGAAGCATATGCATACTGGCAACTGTAAGAATTTGCATGTTCTGCTCCACAGGTCCTGTGCTGAGAGTAATCCCACTGATACAGATCTTCTCTGTAAGAAAAAACTATTGTTTCAAAGTTCTAAACAAACACAAGACTTCCCTTCCAAAGAAAACTAAGGCAGTCTCTATAAATTAAACTCTGGTGAGTGTGCTGGCCAGGCGGGAACTACCCATCGTCACGCATGTCTCAGACAGCATTGCTGTCCAAGGGAGAGCTGGGCAGAAGCTCTGAGAACTGCGCTCAGTCGTGATGGGCGTGAGCTAGCAGGCTGCTCTCAGTAATGATGGCGGCGGCGTGAGCGAGCAGGCTGCTTACTGTAAGCACTTCTAACTGAAAAGTCTAAGCAAACCATCATGAAGCTTGCCCAAGAGGACAGACTGAAACCAGGTCTGGTGGTTCCTGCCTTCTGATAGTGGAACTTGGAACTCAGGAACTGTTGCAGGGTTGGCAAAGGAGGCATGTGATAATCACATTTTTGGTAAAAATGTAATGGGTCATGCCAAAGATGAGGGAAATGAGGTCCCACTACATTGTTACCCACAGTCGTCCTGCCTGAGACTGGGGATTGGCAAAGATTGAGAAAGGGCCAGGAGACACACTCTCAAGCCGTTCTGTGATCTAGGTGCACGCCTGTTATCTCATTCCTCAATTCCCAGCAAAGCAAAGGCCAAGAAGCTGGTTCTAGCACAAAGCAGGTTACAGCATAAGGGTGGGGGAGGAGTTTCTGCACGGAACAGAATGACTCAGGAAACCAACGGCTTCTCAGTTTGTGTCTTACAGAGAATGCAGGTACCATGTTTTCTGTTTGTGTCTTACAGAGTGCAGGTACCATGTTTCCAGAACTCTTAGCACATTGGCTTGATTCCCAAATGCGTTGCTTTATTTTTACCCACGAGGCAGCCACACATTATACTTCTGAGCACGTGACATCACATGATTTCTTCAGTGAGCTCCAAGGTAGACCCAGCCCCCCTGGAGCTTGCAGTCCTGAGTTTCAAACGTTAAAGCTTTCGCCGCAGCCACAGGTTCCCTTGATGTTGGGGTTGTTGAACACAAACTCACTGGACAGTTTGTCTTCCACATAGTCCATCTCTGTTCCTAACAGGGTTAGCTGTGCTTTCTTCTCGATGAACACTCGGACTCCTTGGGGAAAAGGAAACACGTGTCACAGAGCCCACAGTGTACAGAACGTGCAGATCAAAGCCCAGAGTCTCCAGTGGGCACTGTCAGCCACACTACAGCTGATGAGTGACCCCGGACTTCCTTTCAGGGGGAAGTATACAGCTTCCTGCTAGCCCAGTCTACAACCAACCAATTCTATACACAACAGGGAAGACCCTGAGATGTGGAAATTCCAAGGTACTTCTGCAAATCTATGATTTGCTTTTCACTGTAGTTCTCATTTTTTCAATTTGCTGTAGGAAAATGTGTAATTCTATGAGCTTTTAAATGATGGCATTTATGAGAGATCTGAGCCTGACAACATCAGCTAAAAACACACAGTACTGTTGTTTCATGGGACATTTCTAACCACACAACATAAACAAAGATCAAATAATGGGCCATAGACTTCAGAGCTCCAATCTGCTGATAGCCTTACACATGAACACACACCACGGCTATCTTCCTCTATAGAGGCAAGTGAGGCTTAAGTCTGAACTGATGTCATTCTTAGATTTTCATGTGGATGAGTGTTTGCCTGTAGGTATGCCTGCATTGGAACAAAGTTAGAGATACTTGTGAGCCACCACGTGAGTGCTGGGAACTGAACCCAGGTCCCATGGAAGAGCCGCAAGCACCAGCTCCAATTTTCCTAACTTACAAAAGGTCTTTATTAGTTAATTTCAGTTAAGTCTGATGGAAGTAGAGTTAGAAATATAATTCCTGCTTGTCTAACAAAAAGAACTGCAAGCTACTGTCAGCATGGCTCAGACGCCTAGACCTGACCACAAAGCCCCAGCTCTCCCTTTCTCCAGGGCTGTATAGTGTTCTTTCCTGTGCCTTACACAACACCTTGCTAATCCAGGCTGGCCTGACCTTATCTTGAACCCCATCACCAACGGTAGCAGCATTAAACCCCACACACCACGCCTCGCTCTTTAGTAGGTTTTGCAAGATGACAGGGGCTGGTGTCAAATGTAGTAACTGATAAAGTGCTCAAAAGCACAGTTGTGCTGGAGCAGGGGCTGCTCTTGCCGAGGACCCAGGACCCAGCTTGGTTCCCATCTCAGGTAGCTCCTAACCACCTGCCATTCCAGCTCCAGGGACCAGCAATCTGCACTAATATACACACACAATACATACACAACTTTTCAACAGAAATGGCTGTCTGGTTCACTTTATTCTCTGTGGGTGATGAGAGGCTCGAGGAGAGGAACCTGCCCTGAAAGCCCGGCTGAGTCGACAGAGCCCATGGCGAAGGGAAAGAACAAATTCCCAAAAGTTGTCCTGACTCCACAAACTAAGATGACTCTTAAAAGGCTTGGGAGGCTGAGCCCGATGGCCACTGTAATTCTACTCAGAAGCTGTGGGAAGAGAATCAAGATTCAGGCCTGGGCTACCAAGACACTGTCTCAAAAAACCAAAACAACAACCAAAACCTTCCCTAGGGATGAGCAGTTAGGGCCTAGACAGACCCAGCTTCTCCACAGACGTTTCTCTCAACCTCTCCTTGCACCAGGCTCAATGGAACCTGGGAAAAGGTCCCCGCTCTCATTTCAGTGGCTGCACATAGATAATATACCAAAGAAAGCCTGCCAGCCAAGACTGGGTATGCAAGGAGCACCACTCTCACGATTCTCAACAGACAGCAGTCTTTACATCTGTTTTATACAAGAAAAGATGTTTTCGTCAGAACAATGTGCCCAGAAAATATTAGAGAAACAACTTCACTATTTCCCAGAGCCGAGCATGGAGTACATACCTCCATCTCATCACTGGGGGTTAGAGCAGGAATTAAGGTCATTCTTATACCTGGCCACATAAGGAGTTCAGGGCTAGCCTAGACTACAAAAGAACCTGTCTCATGAAGACAAGAGAGCCTACCATCTTGAATAACTTCTTCATCAGAATCTCCTTTTGTCTTTGTATATTCCAGGCTGTAAGAGAGGCCATTGCAGCCCCTGGTTCGCACGCCAACTTTCAGGCCCACCTGAAAAGAATTGAGAATACCAACTTAGTGTTGACAGTACAGGTTAACAGACTAATGAAAATCTTGGCTATAGTCAAGTGCGGTGACTCACACCTTGAACCGAAACTTTGCTTGGGAGGCTGAGGGATGAGGACTTTGGCAAGCGAGAGGCCAAAGAGCAAGACAAAGTCTCAAGAAAAGCAACAAGGGCTGCATTAGCTCAGAAAAGGACTGACAGGGCCAGCTCAAGAACCCAAGGAAGAGCTCCAGAATACGCATGCACGCACGCACACACACACAGCACACACACGCACAAATACCTGCACACATAACAAAATCAAATTTAAAGGAAAACAACCTTTGATCTGTATTCCCATTATCCCCTTTCCCTTACACTCAGTGGTATGTAACAGATTTCTGGTCACACCCCTGTAAGAACAAATGCATCAGGACACAACATTTGACAACACAGACAGCACACAGAAGAAGCACACAGCCACTGTGGTCCAGGAAAGCAGCTTTCCTGTTTCTCCCAGTCCTGCTCGTATTTACATCTGGGTTGTTTTTATTGCAGCACAGTAAACGTTCTCCTCTCTCTACTTTCTGGACATGAGGTACCAGCAGTTCACAGTGTTTGCTTCCTGACTATAATCTGGAGTAATGTAGTACAGCCAACACTAGTGCTTGTCTTACAGTTCAGGCTGGTCTCAAAACTCATGACCCACCTGGTTCACCCATCAAAGCGCTGGACACATGGGTATGCACTACCATACCTGGCTTTTCTTTCTTTTACCTGTTTTTTTAGACCCAGCTGCCTCTGCCTCCGAAAGCTGGAGTTAAAGGTGTGCACTGCCACGGCCATCCTCTTTTCTTTTGCTGGCAGATTGTGTCTTAAAAACCTGGCTTCCTTTAAGAGATTCTGCTCCACTTTTCTCTGTGAGGTGTTCTCTGGAGGCTTCTGTGGTTAGTGAGCACGGAGGCTCATCCTGTCACCTGGCAACCACCCTGCCTCTCTAGGAGCCTCCTTTCTAGGGCAGTTCAGTAAAACATTCCAAAATACTAGGAAGCCAAAGACCACAGCAGTTTTAAGTGTGTGTGGGGTGTGGGGGTGGGATGAAGGGGGAGCTGAAGGAGAGGCCATGGAAGATGCTGTTTACTGGCTTGCTTTGCTCCTCATGGCTTGCTTGGCCTCTTTTGTTTTCTTTTCTTTTTTAAAGGGAATTATTTATTTATTTTTTTTTATATGAGTACACCGCAGCTGTCTTCAGACACACCAGAAGAGGAATAGGATCTAATTACAGATGGTTGTGCGCCAGCCACCATGTGGTTTCTGGGAACTGAACTCAGGACCCTCTGGAAGAGCAGTCAGTGCTCTTAACTGCTGAAGCATCTCTCTACCCACTAGCCTGCTTTCTTAAAATACCTAGAACCACCAACCTGGGATGAAAACCACCCATAACAGCCCTTTCCCTCATATCCTTCCTCATCAATCACAAATTAAGAAAATGTCCCACAGACTTCTCTACAGCTCAGTGCTACGGAAGCATTTTCTCAGATGACTCCAGCTTGTGTCCAGGTGACATAAAACATAAATCACAACAAACTGATGTCATTTTCTAACAATATCTACCTATGCTCAGTATTGGTGCCTGCCTTTTCTTTTAAGCAAACAGTCAATCACCCCTTTCCTAAGTCCTGCCCTACCGGGGCACTCCAATTCTGTGAGACTCTGTAAGGTGTGCTTGCTGCAGGAGCTCCCTCACAAAGGGGAGTTCTACCCTCTAATGAGGACTACCTTACTCAGACGGAATAAGCTGCCTGGATGAATTTCTAGAACATAAGTACTAAGCACTTTTTAAGTTTCTATCTCTGTACACAGAAGTCCTTAAGAAAGCAGAAGTCCAAACACGAGGCTGAGGACAGGACAGGACGAGTTCTGACAGGGTGAGGGGCATTGTACAGCAGCATGCTGGCCTCCCATGTCTGAGGTCCTTTGCTCACTCCCAGAAACACACAAAGCAAAAGCAAACAGAGTTCCTCCTCAGTATTTACAAATAACAGCTTTTAAGCCAGGCTGATCTGCCATGAGTTCAAAGGCAGCTTCATTTACATAGAATTCCAATCCAGGCAGTTTTAGGTAATGGGAGTTTTGCTATAAATTACACATTTTTACACCATCAAGAACAAATATACCTTTACAAACCTACACAGCTAATTTCGTGGAATTGGGAGGGGGTCCTTGGTCAATTTATGCACTAAAAAGTCCAAACAGAGTCCGAGAGCTGACATCTGTCAGCATTTGACACCTTTCAGGATGGAGCTGTGAGTGGCACAGTCAGGCTGTTCAAGAGCATCCAAAAAACAGCCTCAGGCCTAACAAATGACTACCCACAGGCCACAGCTCAAAGTGATTCACAGACCCAATTCAACTACCCTGCATGTGGGGATGGATCCTCTGTGGACAGTGTAAGTTATGAGTCCAGGTCTAGAACACTGGGTCTGGCTCACTTCACCAACAGCCAGTAACTGATGTCTGTGGCAGACACGAAAACCCAGATACCTTTCATACAGAAGGTTAGTTGAACAAGTCAAACCTTCTCAGGAATATGTGCAGCCATGAAGGAGGGTGTGATGGTTTGTTTATGCTTGGCCCAGGGAGTGGCACTTTTAGGAGGTGTGTCCTGTTGAAGTGTCACGGTGGCATGGGCTTTAAAACCATCAACTAGCTACCTAGAAGTCAGTCTTCCACTAGCAGCCTTCAGATGAATATGGAGACCTTTCAGCTCTTCATGCACCATGCCTGCCTGGATGCTGCCATGTTCCTGCCTTTGTGACAATGGACTAAACCCTTGAACCTGTAAGCAGCCCCAGTTAAGAGCTGCCTTGGTCATGGTGTCTGTTCACAGTAGTAAAACCTTAACTAAGACAGAGTGAGACCTTTAGATAATGACCTGGAAGATCTCCAGGCTGAATGATAAGAGTAAAACCAAAGTGTAATCACAGCACGTACTGCACACTGTCGTCTGCAGAAGCGAGAGAAACCCACACAAGAACAAGTGCCATGCAGGCCGTGGTTCCCTGAGCAGGATTTTGGTCCTTACAACTTAGGAAGAGAGAAGGTGCTACTACCATGCAGCAGGCAGAGGCCAGGAACACTCCAGAACATCCTTAGCCACCCAAGGCACACAGGTGGCAGGCAGGGAGCCACAGTGAGCGACAGACAAGCTCCAGCCGAGCTGTAAGTCTGGCTGTCTATGGACATGCTCACTCCCTGTGTAAGATTCCAGAGTCTGGGTGCAGCTCCCTGTGGAGCACCAGCCTGGCAGGAGTCAGGCCCGGGGTTGAATCCTTGCCAAGGTAGAAACTAACAAAATGGAACCCAGCACTCAGTGAAAACATACATACTTGCAACAAAGTAAATCCATCTGTCCCCAGAACAGAACCTCAGCTCTGCTGTCATTCTAACCGTTACTCACATGCTCAGGCTTGTCTTTAAGAAGTTGTTTTATCTTGTTCACAGCAGACGGGGTCTGAAAAAAAGAAACAGTTTATCAACTCATCTTCTGGCCAGGCCTTCCACTACAGCAGCCCGTAGTAAGCTCACGGATGCCAGAGCATCTGTGGATTTAGTCCAGCAAAGAGAGTCACAGCAAACCCACACTCCTCCTGTGCTATCTGCCTTGACAGAACCCCACTTTTCCTGAGAAGATCACATCTGTGCATCTACTGCGTGCTCTGTAACAAGCACAGTGGCAGACAGAGATGCGCACGAACAGCCAGCCGCAGAGGAAAACTCACAGACTGAGTTATGATAAGACTCTCAACTTTTCTCTGGTTATTCGGCAGCTTTTAATTATCACAAATCAAACTAATTGTGGGTGATTTTTATTACATCTTGCCATATTCTTCTCATAATAAAGAGGCTACATCAATAGAGATAAAGCCAGTAGACAAGGCGGTTAGAGAAGTGACAGGTGAGCGACCCTGGGATTGAGTATCCTGTGAGATAAAGTGCCATAAACTCCAGTGGAGTAGAAGGAAGGAGAGGCCTTGCCTTTGCTCCAGCTGCGTAGCTTAACTGCAGGCTGCTCTTCTCAGGAAAAGCCAAGGGGTGCAGAGGCCCACAAACACCAGCCAGGGCACTGCTACCTGGTGACGCCACATGTCCCCAGAGTAGAGCAATGCTCCATCCATTTCACAGTTGAAGTGGCTGCTCTACAATATGGCCTCAGAAAAGAAGCAACTTTTAAAGGTGAACTTATTTGGGAAGGGATTAAGTATGCATATTCTAATAGATCTTAAAATTACCTAAACTTAATTCAAAAAGAAAAAATTAATTTTAGTGAAAATAAAAGGTTTGTCAAGGAAAAGGAGACTATTTTAAAATGTGCTTATGTACTGTCTTTCCAAGCGGCTGCCAATAAGCACTTCCTTCCTGTCTTCCAGTTGTGCACTTCCATGAGCATTGATCCTACGACAGTGCTGAGGAAATGCATCTACTCTCCGTCAGCAGAACATGACTGTGAACAGCAGTCTTACAAGGGCGGCAGCTCTTGAAGAGGACCTGGGTTTGCTTCCCACCACCATCTGTAACTTCAGAGAATCCAATGGCCTCTTTTAGCCCCTGGGGGGTGTGGGGCGCCAGGCACTCATGCTATATATACATACATGCAAGCAAGACACTCCTAGACATAAAAGACATAATCAAAAACAAAAAGCTTGGAAGGCGTGACTTAGGGAACCGTGATGTTGGAGCTGGCTCTGCTGTGAGCCTGGGTCGAACGCATGGGTCAGAGGAGAAAATGAAACCCACATACTGTCCGATGAGCACAGGCTTTCTCATTAACTGGGCGTGAGTTTTATCCCCATAAAGTTTTCTAAGTTGCTTACTTTGGTGTTTTCTTCTTTTCTCAAGTCTCTCTTGTGTGCAAGGAAAGACATGCAAGGAAAAGGAACATTAAAAGGACTGAATGTCTGCAAACTGCTGTCAAGTGACCAAAACCGGTCTTCCCTTTGCTGTGTCCCTCCCTGAGAAGCTGTTACTGAGGAGCTCTCAACTAAGATGGTGGGACAGCTTAAACTGGTCAAGGGACTGCCTTATCTCTGCCTTGTTTTGGAGATACAGACTGTGCACCCCAGGCTGGTCTTAACACTCTAAGAGCTGCCGTTGTTCAGCCCAGGGACTGTTCTGCTTACTCGAAAGAACTGAATGGGTTGAATGGGCTCCGATGGGACTGCCCTTTCTTCTCGGTACGGACCTGGACTTGGCACTAGGAAAAAGTACCCTTGACTACAGGTCTGTGTGCACACCCTGGCGGCGGGGAGGTCTTCCCTGAACCACTGCAAGTCTGGCAGCTTTCTACTATGCCTGCATTCCCAGACCAGCCCAACCTGAACCTTTCCAAGACATTTACCAACAAGTAAGGGCTCAGAATTTAGATTATTGAAATCCTGTAAAATCTAGTAATGCCTTTTACTCTGCTCCTGTGTAAACTACCACAGAAACATGGCTGCTTAAAGTGAAAACATATTGAAGATGTTTTTTAAAAATTATCGAAGGGCTGGTGAGGTAGTTTGTCAGGTAAAGGAACTTATGGACATGCTTGAGGACCAGAGTTTGATCCCTGAGATCCACAAGATCAAAGGAGAGAAGTGACACCCAGAGTTGTTCTCTGATCATACAATTACTAAGGCACCCATGGCCACACATACACAATAAATAAATGTAATTTAAAATATTAAACACTCAAACCAAACAATTATTCCAAGGCTGTTTCTGTTGTCAGCATGCTGGGAAATGCACTTCTGGAGCGAATGTTTCAGAACTGCTTTACATGGCTGCTGCCGAGCCTGCAGGGTAGCTGGCTGGCCACTGGAGCCCCCGCCCTGCTTGAGTCCATTCCAGCACTGGGGTTACAAATATGCACGACCCCACCCCCACCCCAGCTTGTTTTTTATCTGGGACCTGGAGAGGAAACTCAGGCCCTGAGCTTCACAGTGCATTCTCTGGGGTTTAGCCCCTCCTCTACAGACCCCGCCCCCCAGGCGGTGTTTGTTATAGCTCATGCTTTTAATCTTACAACTCCATGGTTAAAGCGTAATTATATATCTGCAAGGGCTACTAAATTAGTGACCAAAGAGTTAACAACTGTAAAACAAAACCAATCACTCTTTACAGTGAACACACACTACCTCACCAACAGGCTTTCTCTCCTCTCACACCATTTCTATCATTGGACTAGAAACCTGGCTGTACCCTGCAGGCTTTCCTGGTAAGTTTCTAACCAGACACCTGTGCTAGTTGTTGTTCCAAAGATCTTCTGGCCCTACGCCAGTGAAGTAGCAGGTCCTTATACACACCCTGGGCCCCTCTACCAGGCTGTGCTGAGAAGCTAAATCCTCCAGAGTCTTCTGTGTATGTACAGTTAACTAGCTTCTCAGCAAATCAACATGGATACTAGCTAGGCCCCATCCCTCATGAGCCTCTAGTCATGAAAGCTGGCTACTTGTACAACGATGGAGGTAAAGCTGTCTGTCAACCAGGAGGTAATTTTCACATTCTTCAGTTACATTTACTCTGGTTCCTACAAATTAAATTCCATTAACTTCTAGATATATGGAGGTGGGAAGGAACCAATTCTGTTTGGATGTGGTGAGCTGGAGCCAATCCAGGTTTGAAGATCTTACCACAGTGTAATGGCTATTCCTGGTTGTCAACTTGACTGTATCTAGAATGAATGACAATCCAGAATTGGAGGGCTCACCTGTGATCAAGATCTTGAGGCTGGAAGTCACAAGTGCCAGACCTGGAACTTGGCATGGACATCTTGAGGCATAGTGGCTATGAAAAGCTTAGGCCCAGGCAAGGTAGTACATGCCTTTAATCCCAGGAGACTGAGGCAAGGAGATCTCTGAGTTCAAGGTCAACCTGGGACAAAATAAGTCCCAGATCCAGGCGTGGTGGTACACATCTTTAATCTGGGCCACACTTTCTGCTGGAGACGTACATAAGGACACTGGAAGAAGGAAGATTCTTCTTCGCTTGCTTGTATTTACTTGCCAGCACATTTGTTAGAATCTACTTCTACGGAATATCAGCTGAAACAACTAGCCTTGTGGGACTGAGCACCTGCTAGATCCTTGGACTTCCCATTCACAGCTGACCACTGCTGGGGAGCCGGACTAAAGACTGTTTAAGTCATCATAACAAATTCCCTTACTATATAGAGACTATCCATAAGTTCTAGAGAACCCTGATAATACAGCACAATGTGCCAGCCTATCAATTCTGTCCAGGACTGACATCAGCTAACAGATAGCTGGTGCTTATGCTTTATGTCACACCTTTCCTGGCCATGGCTGACTTCTAGTAACTACTGCACTCTGCAGTATGTCCGACTTCCTCCTGTCAGACTGAAGCGCCAGTCAGGCAGTGCCCACCTCTTATCACTCTTGTTTGCTAGCTATCTCTCTCTCACACACATTAGGCCTTTAGTCACCTTGTTGCTTTTGCATTTGCTATATGCTGGGGCTCAAAATGTTTACCAGACACCTGAAAAACAAGCACGGACCATGAGGCCTGCCAGTGGGCTGCAGTGTTGTCCCTGTGTCCTATGAAAATCAGGGAAAGGTGATTCTAGGACCAGGCCTAACACCACAGATTCTCAGCTGAGCTAGGCAGCAGCGCAGAGGGTGTGAACTGAGACCGGCTACCACAAGAAGATACATAACCAAACAGAAGATTACAAAGCACGACTGTACAAGTGAGATGTTACTCCTGGTAAGAATGGCCTATGGATGGTGGGACTCTGGCAACTCACTTATTTCTTGTCATGAAAACAACCCGTTTTGATAATGTATGCGGAAGAGAGGAACCCGGAAGAAAGGGGCGGGTCGTAATTTCCCAAGTAACATGTAATATGACAACCTAAGCAATCAAACAAACAACGACAACCGCCACCACCTGTCCTGTGCCTCCACTTTTCTGCGACTTACTATTTATTACTTGTATGAGGATTCTGCTCTATTCTCAGTAAGATGAACATAGCTGGAATTGTGCTTGCACAATCCTAGAATCCTTGGTATACCTGCGGAGACGAAAACTAGCTTGCTCCAGAGGAAAAAGAAACAGAGAACACAGTGTGATTATTGGGGCAAACTGAAGGGCCAAACAATGACCTATCATGAAAACAGATTCCCTCACTTAGTCACGATTCCCTTCTATTTTGCTTCAACTAATTATTGGCAAGAGCTCCTCTTAGGGCTCTGGATGGAGCAGATTCCATGGTGGCGTCTGGACTGAATGATTTCCCGGTCTCACGCTGTCCAGATCCTAAGTTTGCCTCCCTCCCGGGCTGACGCCTCCAGGGAGGTTATGCCGAGTCGCGGCGTTCCCTGCGTGACCTTTCTCCCGGAACGCCGTGACCTCGGCGCCAAACTGCCGTCCTCCGTCCCGGCCGCCCGGTGTTGCGCCCACAGCCCGTCCGCTCCACCAAGCTCCGCGCGCGGCCCGCCCGGAGCCCCAGTCCGCGTCCAGGCTTGCTCTGTGCCTCGGGCCGGGGTCGCCACCTCCCCGCAGACGCCGAGGTGACTCACCAGTGTGAGCGCCGCCCGCGTGGGCTGCAGTTTCCTCTTGCTCACGGCCCGCACGGTGGCGCGGACCAACGACGCCGACATGTCCACGTCGCGGCGCCCGCAGCCTCGGGCTGGAGCGTAGGGCCTCAGCTTTTCTCCATGGACACGGCGGGCACTTTGACGACACAAGCTCCTGCGCAGGCGCCACAGACCCCGCCCCCCGTTGCGCGACCCGCTCCGCCATTGGACAGTCTGGGTGAGTGACGGGCCCGGCCGATTGGCCGTCACCACTGACGAGGCACGAGAACTGACCTGTGACCTTGCGGACTTCGCGGTCAGTGTGCTACCGGAAGTGGAATGGCTCCTTCCGCACAGCGCACTTTAACGACAGGCCTCCCGGAAGTGGGAATACTGTTCTGTGACCCTGAAGCTGCTCTGACAGTAGAGCAATAGGAAAGACACCATAGGACAGGTTTCCAGTTATTGAAATGTCACAGTTGTGTAGCAGTTTGTGTCAGGAAAACAGCACGTACATAGCTACCAGCCTCGCAACAGACGAGGATGGAAGCACGGGCACGGTGGCTCTATCCGAGCCTTAGTGTCCTAGGCGCTGTTAGAACCAGTTCTTGATTCCCGATCCTGGGTCCCGTGCACGTCCAGCCAGCCTTTCCTGCAAGCGGCTCCCATTTGATCAGTCGTACGCACGTCCGCGCTCGGCTTCCTTCGCGGCCAGTGCGCTGGGCTCTAGTGATGACGTAAGAACAGGAGCTCCTTTATCTCGGAGCAGCAGCTGGCCGCGGGTGGGTGTGGGAGTACGGAGGAGTTTGCGAGCCCGGAACGCCCCCTGACGGTTTCTGGAAGGCTGAGGGAGGGAAATGGAACTAACTGCACTGCGGGATTCTAGACAGCAGTGCAGGGTCTAGACTGAAAGAACTAGTGCTTTCTTTCCCAGAGAGATCTCACTGATCTTTCCGACTAGACGGGGCAGTTCCCCGTCCTAAGTGGGCACTTTGCTATGCTGGAACATTGACGGAGTTAAGACAGATGTTCTACATTGCCGCTGCCTAGACCTGCCCAGGAGCATAGAAAATGTTTTGACCCTTTCTTCATAGTTTTACAAAGAGTGGGTACACCATGTTTTCAACTCTATTTTTAATGACTGAACACTGTGAACCCCAATCATTCATCTCTCTTGCAAGGATTTTGTTCCACTTGGGAAGATTTTCCCCCTTAAAATAAAAGCCACCATTGAAGCAAAGGAAAAATAGATTGAAAAAAATTTTTTTAAGTGCACTGAAAACACATCTTTTATCAGGAAGCTTGCGGAAGCAGTTCACAGTAAGCAAGGGACTGCTAAAAAGTGGAGATCGGTTTTCAGAACTCCTGCTATAAAAAAACAGTGGATTCTGAATTTCCACTGTTTTAGGACACATAGGGCATTGGGCGCTGCGATCCTTGCAAAGGCAGCTTTGACTTGGTCATGACTGCGGGCCATGCTGGGCAAGTCCTGGGCAGCCTGCTCTCTCATCTGTTGACAAGCACGCCTCACTTGTCTAACAGAATCAGTGTAAGCCATCAAAAAATCCAGGTTGCGGGGCAGAATTTCTTTTAAGAATCAAAATATAGGAAACCTTTTTAAGGATAGAATAAAGCCTGACAATTCCGTTTCTTAATTTTAGGCATAAGGAGACTCCCCTCCCCCAACAACCAGCAAAACATCCAAGTAGAAAAAATAACCACCGGGGGTAAAGGTCGATCTGGTATTTCTTTTCTGTTCCAGGGGCAGAGAGATAAACAACACTTCGAGCTTTTCAGTAGGCCTGGCACTGTTCTGGCCAGCGCAGAGTGCTGTCACTTCACAGCCAGAGGCAAGAGGAAAGCAAGCAGGACAGCAGCTGAGTAGTCACTAGCAGGGAGGCCCCGGTTGCACAACTCATGAGTTTGATGGTCACCATTTTTATTTTTTTTTTACCATGATTTCCAATTTCTCAAAGACTTCATTTTGACATGACTCTTTATAACTAGACTATGAACAGAAGTCCACATACATCTGCGTCTTCTGAGTCCTCCTCATGGTGACAGTGTCCTTGGCAAGCTCTCTCTCTCAGCCCCCAGTTCGCTCCTGTACCCCAGACCCAGTGCACAGCTATCAACAACCCAGTACACACTGAAGGGGAACAGCATAGGCATCCTATTAAGGAGATTTATATTGTCAGATCTTTGATTGACTTTTCTAATGATGTTTTTATAAGAAAATAATGTGGATAAAATTAAACGTTGAAAGTTCGATTTTATTTCAAAATGATAAATAAACTGGCATAGTTCTGACTCTGTACTATTTCAGAAAGGCTTGTGAAGTTCATTAACAGTTTAGAGAGGGCTCCAGTCAGACCAGAAGGTTGCCAATCAAACTTGTGATTGGCAGAGACGGCAGCCTCTTTGATCTTCAGAGGTTTGTAAAAGCTCTCCACCCTAATTTCTGAGTATCATAAAAAGTAAAAAGCACTTTTATTCTGTCCTTTTCCCCTTTACTTTTTCTTTTTTAAACCAGCAAAAAGGACTACTTATTTTTATGACTTCATTTTTATGAGCACAACAGTTCTGCCAATTACTTAGAGAAGCCCTCAGAGATGTGTCTGTCAGTGGTGCTGCCGTCCACCGAGGCCCACGCCGACGGGCGTTTGCATTCCATGCTATCATTTCTACAGGGAACCATGAAGAATGCTTGCAGATCCTATGTACAGCAGCACAGTCCACATGTACTTGATGTGTGTCCATACCACGATCCAGTAACAACAAAGAGAATCTCCTCTTGGAAACCAAAGGGGGGTGTGCAGGGAAAAGAGGGCTAACTCCTCCGGTGAGCAGCACACTAATTTTTAGAGTGCTTTGAAAGAACTAAAAACCATGACGCTGTAGTCATTGAATACTGGCCCTCAGTTATATTTTTAAGTTGACTTTCTATTAAAATCTTCAAATCTCTAGGGATTGGTGGTATAGTTAAACTATATTAAAAATTTTCTTTTCCTCATTGACAATTTCATTAAAATTTAAAAAATTATGATACCCCTCAACTGTTACGTTGAAGCCTGATCTGTGTCACTGTGTCCTGTGACGTGAACCTAATTTCCCAAGTGGACAGGGACACCTGAGTGGCATTTCCAGTGCTGCAGTGCCTTCCCTCATGATTCTTGCTGGGTCCTCTTCACTGAGGCTCTCCCCTGAGTCATATATTTACTGGAAAGACTACCTAGGAGGGAAAACAAAATCCAACATAAATGAAAGGAACATTATTTGATCAAAGTCAAATAATACTTAGTATCAGTTACTCACAGACATGTGTCCCACCACAGAGGGCACTTGTCCTGGGTCAAGCACTTAAGCTAGATATGAACATGTGCACAGACACTAGAGGCACAGGCAGTGTGAGGCGCTGCTTCCTCAGTGCTGACGAGTTACAGCCCTGAGGCTGTTTAATGCAGCTGACGCTGGCACTGAGGCTGGAAGAAACATTCTGAAAGCTCTTTACATAGGATATTCTTTTCGTTTGTAACCACACAGACTGCAAAGAGTTCGCTGGCCAGAAATTAGTACCTCATACCATTACCCTTTAGAAGTCTAATAGTACCTTATGGGTGTACAAGGAGAAAATAAAATTGTCTGTACTTAATTAGTAGTGAAGCCATCCACACCTTTTGGCACTTACTTTGTTCTGGAGTCTGAGCATATGAAGGAATGAGAGCCCATACGACTACTATTATATAATGAAGGCTCTATTCACACCAATGAGAGGAATGCAAAAGATTTAGGAACTGGTACCATGTCAGCTACATTTTTTTTTTTTTTTTTAAAAAGCAGAATCTCATTGTGAGGCCTTGGATGGCTTGGAATTCATTATGCAGCCCAGGCTAGCCTGAAATTGACAGAGATTTGCCTGCCTCTGAGTGCTGGGATTAAATACTACGCCATGACCACCACACCTGGCTCGCATCCAATACTTCTGAGGGTGGGAAGGAAGCTAGCTCCCTTCTCAAATTGTCACTCTGGTCATTTCCAAATGAACTGCAGAATTAAATGTAAGTAGAAGAAAGTATAGCAGTAGTACATATTTTCAAAACCATGGACAACTTTCCTAAGGCAGCAGCTTTAGGAATGACCTACCACACAAGCTTTTCCTTTATTTCATTTTAATCAAATGGCTTGACATTTTAAAAATCAGATATATTCTAAGAGATGGGTAGTTATCTGCCTCATTTATGTTTATGTATATTTATATATCTTTACCTTTACATATATGTTTATATATATTTATATAACTTTTTTGTATATTTATATTCTTTATATAGAATTTTAAAGCCTATTAAAAAAATACTACAAAAAAATCACCACACCAGTGCTGAACCATTTCCCCTCCATATGTCTGTGTGGATGAAATAATGTCATGTTTCTGCTTGCTTATATGTGTTTGGACACCCTCTGTGTGCGTGTGCGTTGTGTAGTGCACATATTGAGTCAGAGCTTGATACTGGATGATGCCTTCTTCTCAGAGTCTCCTCCTTATGTATGGAGGCAGGTTTAGTTAGCTATGCCATTTGCTCTGGAGCTCCCTCCCTCTACCCCCTATGTGATGGATTTCTAGCAGGCTGCCATGTTACCTAACACTTACATGGATGCTAGGATCCAAACTCTGGTCTTCATTAAACCCACTGAGCCATCTCCCTAGCCCCACCAATGGTCTTTATGATAATTTAAAACAACAAGTACTATTTGCTGAAACATCTGAAACAGAGAAATGCACCTGTTAGCCGAGATGGCAAAGTCAAAGGTAAGAGCACGTCCATCAACACGTGCTCACTAGAAAACTGAGTGGGTCAAAGACAAGGTCTACAGAGGGGCTCAGGGAAACTAATCCTACCTACAACACAGACATGGTTCACATGTGAATATGTGACTTTATGAATTACTTTATTGGCAAGGACAAATCTTAGCCATCTATAAGTTTTTCTTGTAGAAAGTAGAATCCGATTTGTAATAAAATTTCCCCATAATAAATTTAAGTTAGTAACTTTTTAGGCTGTAGATTTTTTTTTTACTGAGATGAATAAATAATAACTTCTTTATAACTAAAGTAAATGTAGTTCACTATGCTATTTCTAGGTCTATAACTAACATCTACATCTTTCTTCCACTTTTTTAAAACCTGAAAAATTATAGTAAAACTCCACTTTAAAGATGTATAACCTCTTAAGCCCAGTAATGCTGCTCTGTGCAGACTTGGGGACAGAGTGGAGACTAGGAACCTTTCTCTGCAGTCACACACACACACAACTGCTCAAGTGTTTGCACATCGTTCCTCAGCAACCTCAGCAGTCAGCTAACAGCCTCCAGTTTATAGATGAGAGGCCTGAGGTGTGTGCAGGGCAAACATTGTCCCCAACGAATGAAGTGGAAACCAGACACATGCAATCAACTGCACAACACATGTCTATACTCTGTTCCTTTATATGCTTGATGTCAGGAATATCAGTCTTTTTCCTCTGTGAAATGTTTTGGGAATCTCTGCTTAAGGTCAAAGTTGCTGAAAACAACATTCTTTTAGTCTGATTATACATGGTACATCTTGTATCTTCAAACTCCCAGATCTACAAGGAAAATTAAGCCATTGACTGGTGGTGTCTGTGGCTCATACCCTTCCAGAATGCTAGAGTCATTTGGAAGTCCGTGTGGTTATACTATAGGCCATCTCTCTTCCCCACCCATGATCAGCTTAACTATGGGGCACCATTCCCCTTTCACTTCTGTCTACTGGACACTCTTATTGTGAAATGATGTGTTCCATGGAGAAGAGATCCAACTATTCCTGACAAGTACTGGGGCTCCTGTTCCCTTATCCAGCAGCACTCTTATTGTGAAATGATGTGCTCCGGGGAGACAGTTACACTCCTCCTGAGAAGTACTGCAGCTCCTGTTCCCTTAAACCTCTTCCTGCTTCTCTGTCACGTACAATGTTCTCCTTCAGGTCTAAGAGCAGTTAACATTTGGAGAGTTCTGTTTCTTTCAAGTCACATGCCTTTATTCTGCACAGCAATCACAATTCCCATGTAATTTACATTTTGTGTAAAGATATATGACATTAGGGCTGGAAATGTCATGTAGACAGTAGAGTGCCTGCCCACCACATATGAAGCATTGCACGGTGCAGCCAGGGCTACATGAGACCCTAGCTTCAAAAAAATCTATCATATCAATGTTTCCCTTTCCTCATTAAAAAAAGTAAAACAACTGCAAACACTTAAGATAATGCTTCTTGGTGTTGAGAACACATGAGTCAAACACATTACAATTCCACTGTTTTTCCCTCCATGAACTGCATTCATAGTAGAAATAATAGACACTCTTATCCCAAGACTTCCTCAACCTTTCCAGAGTTGTCAGTGTCCTTGCCTTGACAGAAGAGGCCAGAAAGACCAGGAGAGACAGCTCATCCTTCTGAGGAGCAGGCGAAGACTTCTTGCTCTACTAAAGTCAACACTAAAAAGTCAGTATTTTGTTCCTAGCATTAGGACGTCATTCCCAGAATCCGCAATGGATGCCTGAAACTGCAGCTAATCTGTGTTCTACATGTTGTATGCGTGTTCTTACACACCCACTCTTGTGATACCGCTGTAGTAAAAGTTACATAAGTGTTGTAATTAGAAATTTTCCTTTTCTGGGTTGGAGATGGCTCAGCAGTTAAGACCAGGTTTGGTACCTAGGACCCACGCAGTGGCCTACAAACATCTGTAACTCCAGTTCTAGGAGATTCAACAACCTCTTCTGACCTCCACAGGCACCAGGCACGCATGAAGCACACATAGACACACACAGGAAAACATTCATATACACAAAAAGATCTCCCCGTTGATTTTTAATAAATGACACAAGAACATAAAAGAACTGACTGCTCACGCTCTCCCTTCATGCTTAACTGCCCACTGTCAGCCTCCACTTAAAGAGGTAAAGAGGGACCAGGGCCGGTTGACTAAGGAAAGCTACTTAGGCTGTCCCAGGAAGGACGCCTCTGTTTAGACTGTCTTACAGTTTTGTTCTTTCCTAGGATATTGCTGAAAAAGTCACTTTCTTTTCTCTTATCTCAGTTTTTCCCTCTCTTTTTTGAGAGTCAGAGGAACACTTGAAATACCAGCAAAAGACCTTCTCGTCCTGGTACTCCACCATGTTCTTCAGCATCCCTCCCTAGGCCTGACACATGGCAAAAGAGGGGCTCTCTCCTCACACCACAACCCAGGCTAAGCAGGCTTCAGTTCTTTTCTTGGAGTTCTGAACCTAGTTATGAACGCAAAGGTTTCTCGCAGAAGCTTCAGTGAGCTCAGATGCCAAGCCCAGTGCTGAACTCAGTTTCCACACAGAGCTCTAAGCAGCAGCTCACAAAGCACTTCATTTATACTCAGAGCTCAACTCTGGCTCTCTCTGCTCCTCCAGGTCAGCCTAGGACAAAACAAGTCCCAGATCCAGGTGTGGTGGTACACACCTTTAATCTGGGCCACACTTTCTGCTGGAGACCTACATAAGGACATTGGAAGAAGGAAGATTTGCTTTTCACCTGCTTGTATTTACTTGTCAGCACATCTGTTGGAATCTGTTTCTACAGAAGACCAGCTGAAACGACTAGACTTGTGAGACTGAGCAACTACTAGATTTTTGGGCTTTCCATTCACAGCTGACCATTGTTGGGGAGTTGGATTATAGACTGTAAGTCATCATAATAAACTCCCTCAATATAGAGAGACATTCCATATGTTCTGTGACTCTAGAGAACCCTGACGAATACACTCACAAACTCAACTGGCCACTTGAGGCCACTTGATTTCTCTAGCCTAGAATTCCAGCTACCTTAAGGTCACCACTATAAAACTGACTCCTATTTCTGGTCAAATATTTCCTTTATTTTTCCGGTTCTTAGACAAAGACTGTCGTGTCATCTGAACTTCACTGTGTATTCATGTCACAACCCGATGTGTACCACACGGCTGTCCTCCCTGGCATTCTCCACCTACACATGCGCCATCGTCTTTACTCAACTACCTTGGTAAATACTCTAGTGGTCTCAGCGTTCCTGCCCTGTCATTTACCACTTCCAACAGCACCATTCCTCCTGCTAAAGTCTCCAGCAGCTTCTCCTCTCACGGAGCAAAGTCCGTGTCATCCCTGCATCACTGCTGCAGCTCCCAGCTCACTTATTCCAACTCCATCTCGCTGCTCCCACACGCAGACACTGTCCCTGCCAGGCTCTGCTGAAGAGCAGGAACTGCTAACAGTTAAAGGCCTACCTACCCTCATCAGCCTGACCCTCATCTCCTGTGACTCAGCTGACCCGGGATGGCATTTAGTAGAAAGGACACTGCCATACTCAGCATCATCTTGTGCTTTTCCTGCTTAAAGCATCTGTCCACACATGGCTATCCTTCACTGTTGCTTACTTCTCTCTGTTGTCTACTCCTGACAAGAATGTGGACTAGGAGCTTTGCTGCTCACTGAGGTATGCTCAGTGCTGGGGCTGGTGCCCTGCAGTACAGACAGTCCCAGTAGATATTTACTGAAGAGAGAAATAAATGAAATAGTTGTCTGGATGCAGAGTGGAGGATTCAGGTTGTAACTTTCCTTCCTTATTCTGGAGCATGGCAGATAATATCATCCACAAGGAAACAGTGAGGGCAAGGCAACGGCAACTCCACAGCAGTCACAACAATGTATACGAAAGGCTTCTGTGGCTAAGGGTAGCAATTCTTCCTCAATCGAGGCAAAGTCACCAGAGTATTTGAAAACTACACAGGCTGCACTTACCCATTGAACAGTCAGATAAGGATGCAAGGTGGAAACAAGGCAAGAGGGTTGGTTGGTTTTTTTTGTTTTTTTTTTTTTTTAAAGTTCCCTTGAGAGGTTCTGATATCCCTGTCAGAACCACATAGGAAAGGAAACATCTCAAAGGCATGTGGTAAAATATTCAGAAAAGAAAACAACACATATCTGACCCTTTAAAACCACATACCTGACTGGGGACTCAAAAATATGGTTGTTTTTTGTTTCTTTTTGTCTTCATGTAAAAGCACTGCCTAAAAAATGAAATAGACTGGTTTACAAAAACTGAAGGTAAAAGCAACAGAAACAGCCTCAAACCTTATCCAAGAAGAGCTGGGATTAGGCACGTGAATGGCACAAGTTTGCACGTTAGTTGGAAAGACACACATGTATGCAGGAGCCATCCACCAAGCCCCTACGACCAGGGCCCAACAGGCCTTACCACACAGTCTGTGGGACACAGAGGCATAAGCACCAGAGGACAGCCGGCAGGGCCCAGCACTCAGCTGCAAGCACTCCAGAGGCTGTGGGAGTGAAGAGGATAGAGGGGCTCCCCACTCAGGTTTGGGCTGGCTTTTACCTGAGCAACTGGTCTCAAAGGGCTAGGTGAAGAGTATGCAGACACATAATCTGACTTACACAAACCTACAGGAAGAAAGGAACACTTTGTTCCTACTTTAAGTTAAAGCAACAGTCTTGTTCTAAAATGTTTTAAGAACTATTTTCTGAAGACGTGATGGAACTGCACACAGTCCACTGAAGGAACAATAGGGAGGGCATGACTCTGGCACAGTAGCATCTGCGTACTGTAGTTAGTACCAATGAGCACTTGCCGTCCTCTGACCCCACACCTCTCCTCTGCTCTCAGATGCTGACTGCAGACATCAGTTATGAATACTGCACAGGAAGTAGCCAGGCTTCTAGACCAGGGATTTTTCTTAAGGTTGCTAATCCTTGAGGCTGCCATCAGTTGTCCTGTCACGATGACAGAATTGCCGCTCTTAAGCTTGTGTGAATGTATGTGCACACGCAAGTGTGTGGACGGGTAGACATGTATCTGGCATGAGCTAACCTCTGAATCCATTCCTCAAGAGCAACCCATTTTTTGCGGGTGTTGGGGGAATGGCTCTCTCACTGGGACTCCCTTAGTTAGGGAGTTATTGAGCTTCAGGGATCTATCTGCCTATCTCTGCCTCCCCAGCACTGGGATTAAATGCTTTGCTTTTCATGTGTATACTGGGAATAGAGCTAAGGTCCTTGTGTTACTAACTGAGTTAGCTAGCTTGTTCCTTTCTCTCTCTCAACATTCTTTTTTAAGAAGTCATGCAGCATTTTTTTTTCTTTTTTAGATTTTATGTATACAACATATATTGCCTGCAGGCCAGAAGAGGGCAACAGATCTCATTACATATGGTTGTGAGCCACCATGTGGTTGCTGGAAATTGAACTCAGGACCTCTGCAAGAGCAGCCAGTGCTCTTAACCTCTGAGTCATCATCTCTCCAGCGTCCCTGAGCTACTTATTTAGGCCACGACTCCTAAACAGTTTTGAGACGTGTTGGCCCAGGAACTTGAAGCTGGCCTCTAGACAGAGGGATGCGCCTGAGGGGAGGCGCAGGACAGCTACGCTAGAGGAGGAGGGTACCAAAAGATCTGCTTTATGCTGTTTGTAAAGACAAATATAGGATAAACAACAATTTTGGTGAAACGATGTTAAATATTACCTATACTGTCTAGTTCCAACTAGTTCTAAGGAGGCAATCTGTCTGAGCTACGTGAGATAATCACTAAGTCTACTGAAATCCTGCCAGACTGACCCCGAGGAACATGTCATCATTTTAATTTCTTCAAATCTTGTCTCCTTATAAAGGGAAATCAAGATGAATGTTGGGGTTAAGTCCCGAGCTCCTTAGAAGAACAAGGCTAACTCAGGCTGGGGTTCAGCTGACTCAGGCTGGGGCACCCAGAGCCAAGTCATCCATAAACACTCAGCTTCTACGTAAATTCTCTCTATAAAGCTCCTTAAGAAATAAATGAGGAGAAGCTGGGCATGACAGCACATGCATGTGATCCCAGAATGCAGGAGCAGGGGATACTGAGTGTGAGGCCAGCTAGGGCTATGCAGCAAATTCTAGGCTGGCTTTGACTACAATAGTGAGTCTCTGCCTCAAAACCCCTGGGGTGTGTAGGGGGAGAACAGGGCATGTAAAATTTCAGTCTTAGAAGTTGAGACAATTTGACTGGCAGACTGGATTTAATAAATCCCTCCCAGCACTCCCAGCAACAGAGTGCTCAGAGGAAGGAACCCCAGAGATGCCCTTACTAGCATCGTCATCAGATGGGCAGTAACAGCTACTCTCTAGTGTTCCTCATTTACGATTATCCAGTCTCATCTAGGCTTACCCTACAAGCTAGTACAGTATATAGTATATAAATTGTTCTGAAGAGCATGGCTTACACAACTTAAAGGCACCCAGACAGTGTCTTCACAGTCCATTAAAAGGTGCTCATCAGAGACACAATCTATTCAAATGATATCCAGCAATATAAAGGGTCCATATTTAGAGGTGGTTTAGTTTTGTGTTCAAGACAAGGTCACACTATGTTGCCTAGACTGGACTGGCCTAAGGTATCCTTCCTGCTTCAGTCTTTTAGGTAGCTTTGACTATAGACATGGACCACTACATCAGGAGACTTGTAGCTCACTCTCATCTGTGGGCTATTACTATGGTCATTGATAGAAAGGTATTTAAATAAGGGCTAAAGAGGAAACTCTCCCTAGTTCTTTGCAGACAAGAACACTGTCAACATCTGTCTGTTCTCTTTCCTGCTTATTTTATATGGATGAAAATATACTCACTTATACATGGTAGTAAGCTACCACCTCACCCAACATCTAGGCAGCGCTTCGACTCACAAATACACAGTGAACAGCATGCCTCTAGGTATGACTTACTTACTGGACACTGAGACAGTGTTTATATGACTGGAGAGGAGAAGACACTTCATTCACAGTCTTAGACTCTCCTAAGGCTACCTAACCCAGGAAGAGGCAATCAGTTGTACAGAGGTGAGCAGTAAAGGTGCACTGTGTGAATGGGTGGGGGCGTAGCTCTTCCTTACACAGTATTCCTTAAAGACACGGATACAAAATGTGAAAACCCTCTGGAACTCTAGTACCCTTGACCGTGACCATCACAGTTTCTGGAGAGGGGTCTGTACCTGGAGAGCCTTTGAACTGTGGGCATTCCTTTTTAATGTGTCCTTCTCTTCCACAGATGAAACAACGCTTTTCTCTTGAGTCTCTGTCGTCCTGTCTCTTCCACTTTTCTGCTGGTGTCCTGAGAAGCCTCTCCCGGCCCAGGTCAACAGCTGCCCTCCCTGGCTTGGCCTTCGCAGCTGCACATGGTGTGGGCTTATCCTCTTTTGCTGGCACTTCCTTTTCTGTGCACTTGTTCTGAATCTCTCTGTCCTCTTTGCTTCTTTTTTCTTTGCTCTCCGAGTACCTTTGGTTTGGGGTGTCTTCTTGGTCTCGCCGTCGCCTCATTCTAGTGAAGATAAAATACTAATAGGAAAAGTGTCAACAGAAACTTATGGAAGTATCAGGATGTGTTCCAATGTAGAGACAGCCAGGACCACAGAGTGTGAAAGGGAAACCTAGAATGTGATAAACCTAGCTTCTCTAGGCAGCGCTTCGACTCACAAATACGCAGTGAACAGCATGCATAGAGGGTGGCTTACAGGTGGCCAATCAGAAACCCAAACCCACAGCTGCCCCAGCCCTCACAGAGAATGGTGTGCTATATGCATAACGCACACTCGCCCTCTCAGCTACACTGTACTGTGGCGGGAACAACAACAAGAAAACCCAAGTCTGTGCACTTTAAATCCAGATGCGTGAGTTTCCAAACATCCTGTTCTGCAACTGCTGGAACTGGAATCTTGGTATCTTGAGCACAAAGCCCGCCTATCACCAGTGCTGCAAGCAATGCTTACCGCTCAGACTCTTGAGCTCAATGCCTGAATTTAAATTTATTTTTATTTCATGTGCATTGGTGTTTTGTTTGCATGTATGTCTGTGAGAGGGTGTAGGGTCCTCTGGAACAGGAGTCACAGACAGTTGTGAGCTGCTGTGTTGTTGCTGGGAATTGAACCCCCGTCCTGTGGAAGAACGACTAGTGCCCCTGACCACCGCTCCAGCCCCAGTGCCTGCTTTGACACCTGAGTGATGAAATTCAAATCCTACGAGGTAGGTTGCTGATCAGCCTCTCTGACGTTACTAGCTTTTATTAGGCAATGAAAATTTGAACTGTAAGACTTGAATTTCACAGAAAAATTTTAATGATGGTTTTAAGGGGGTTTATCTTCAAGAATGTCAGAGTCACTTTTTCCTTTGTTTTATATTTAAAGAGTAATTTTCTTTCATTTATATGCATATACATATGTGTACCACATATATTAAGTGTCCACGAAGGTCCTGGAATTGGAGTTTCGGGTGGTTGAGAGCCATCAAATGTAGGTGTCAGAAATGGAACCAGGGTCTTGTGCACAAGCAGTAAGTGCTATCTCTTCAGCTGCATTGTTTTTGGTTTTTTTTTGTTTTTGTTTTTTTTTTGACATAATGTCACACATAGCCTAGGCTGGCTTCATATTCCCTTTGTAGCTAAGGCTGGCCTCGAACTCATGATTTCTTAAATGAGAAATGATTCTCCTTTAGGTAGTATTAAATGGTACCACACTTAGGTAGTAAGACAATTTCTTTCTGCCCCGCTGATTACTGTTTCTGAAATTCCAGATTGTCACCCACTTCATGTGAGTGTATTGTGAAATGAGAATAGCACTGTTTAGTTAAAGCAAAGCACTGTCAGCCAGCAGAGCAATGATCTAAGCAGACCATAAATGTCCCCCCACCCCAATCACGTCATCAGGAGAAAGCATGGTGCCCACGCACCTGAGCTACTGAAGATAATTACTAAGCATTAAGCTACTTTAAAATTAAAACCCAAAACAGGGAAAGAACGCTTGGCTGGTGTGTGAGCCAGCCCGCAGCATCTGCACCCACAGCCACATTTATATCCGTTTACTTTCAGTTTTTAGAAAAGATATTATCCTGTGCCCCAGGATCAGGCTGCAGTCTGGACATGGGCACTGTACTGACCCGTGTGCTGTGATTCAGAATGCTCTTCAATACTCTCTAGATGATAAAAGACTGGAGCCTGTGACTGACTGGCAGGAGACAGGAAGGCAGGACTTGAGATTGAGTAGGGGGTCTCAGAGAAAGGAAAAAGGGAGGGGACAAAGGAGGTCGCCATGAGGCGGGATGGACCATGAGCATGTCGCCAAGAAAAAATCACCCTGAGGACACACATGGAACAGAGCAAACAGAGCAAGACTCAGTTGGCAAGTAACTCAGGCCTACGGCTGGACGCAGGTTAGAACAGTAACTCAGGCCTACGGCTGGACATACGTTAGAACAGTAACTCAGGCCTACGGCTGGACACAGGTTAGAACAGTAACTCAGGCCTACGGCTGGACGTAGGTTAGAACAGTAACTCAGGCCTACGGCTGGACATACGTTAGAACAGTAACTCAGGCCTACGGCTGGACACAGGTTAGAACAGTAACTCAGGCCTACAGCTGGACGTAGGTGGGATTAGTTGAGAACCTGCCCAGTATAGTGCCAACGGCTTGTTAATAAAAAATAATAGGTTTCTGTATCTTATATTTGGGAGCTGTATGGACCAGAGTGGGTTGGAAATCCCCCTAAAATTACTCTAATTTCGCAGGTTTATTTTTCTCTGTATCAACAGACCCACATTTAGAAACTGGTACAAGAAAATAAAAACACCACCCCTTTGAAACATGTGCTTACTTTCTCCTCATGGGACAGTCCTTCATGAAGTGTCCGATTTTCCCACAGATTCGGCAGCACCTGTCATTTGGGGCCAGTTCTCCCTCGGTTAGGACATCTGGATCAAAAAAGTATGCCTACAAGAACACAGTTGTATAAATGAACAAGAACAAGACCATGGTTCTCACACCATGCAACCGGCGTGAGAACAGGCTGATATTTTAGTATGTGTACCACTCCTCCCCATAGATCTGAATACCAGGGAGAGGCATGCTGATACAGACCCACCTATAAAAAAAAAGCTCTATGTCTTTTATCCCTTCAAGTTGGAGGGCACTGACATATGAGACATAGTAGAGGCTTCAACACAACAGCAGAAGCTGAGGTCACACAGAGTCTGACATGAAATGAAATGGCCACACTGCAGTGAACTGAGAAACACACAGTGCAGATTCTGTATTAAAGTAAGGCAAAGAGCTGCACGCCAGTGCTGCTGCTGCTGCTGCTGCACGGCTTTCCTAAGGAAAAACCACCCCGGCTGCTTCTGTGTCTGCTGCCGGAGGCTGGGATGCTGGGATGCTGTATCCTCCTGCACACCTCTGAGAAAGCACTCATCAGAGCACACTGTGCAGGGGAAGGACCTCTTGAACAAGCATGAGCAACACCACTGTAAATGTCCAGGGCAGCATCTGACGTGAGCCCGACAATGATTTGCTAAAAGTCCCTCCTCGCCCACATGCAGAAGCTGAATCAGAGTCTTCTGACTGCAAGAAGGGAATGGCAAGCAGCTGGTCAAAGGAGACAAAGTTCTGGACAGAGAAGGAACATGTCTGGAGAGATCTATTGCAACATAGCGGCTACAGTCAATAATACACATTTCAAAATAACGCCACATATTTCAAATGCCACACCACGAGGTGACAGAGGAGGAGACAGATACATTAATTAGCCAGCTCCATTCAACCATTCCACATTGCAGACTTATTTGGTGCTTAAAATGTGCATCTTAATTGTTCTCTGGAATTTCTAACAAAAACTCACCAGTTTGGAGGGGTTGTCCTTTGGAAATCCTTTGACTGGAATTCCAAATACTCTTCTACCATTGATAAAAGCTTTCATTATAAAATTTGTCACTATAAGGAAAATAATAAGAATTCAATTACATGCATTAAGAGGACAAGAAATGGCACCAAGTTAACAAACAAGAGTAACTTACTTTTCCTTGATAGTCCAGCACCAAGATTATGATTCAGATCAAAGGGATCTGAGTAAAGAAGATAATGAGACAAGTAAGATACAGAGTAGACACTGCCAGCATTCATCTCATTATCTAGGTACGCACAAGAACAGAGGATCACCCGCTATGCTCATCAGCCAGAGTTCTGCACAGCTCAGCAACAGACAAACCTACACATCAGGCAAGGCCTCCCCAAAGCATGAGTAAGAAATGGCCACTGTATCATCATTTATGACCTTTATAAAGTTCTTCATACTGTCCAGGTTGCCTACTTCTGCAAAAAGTACTGAGGAAGACTCACTAACCAGGTCATTTAGTGATGTCCGTTTTGTGTTCACAGTAGGAGTTGCAAACATAATCGAACCAGGAGTGGCAGTGCACGCCGTGCCTATGATCTCAGCACACGGAAGCAGATGCACAAAGGCAAGGAACTGGAGGCTGGCCTGGGCTGTATAACCGAGTTCCAGGCCAATGTGAGCTATAGAGTGAGTGGCACTTTAATGGTAGATACTGATTATCAAGGGCCAAGGAGCTGGTTCAGTGTGTAAAGCATTTGTTGAGCACTTGTCACGACCTGAGCTTGATTCATAAGAACCATTAAGAGCCAGACGCAGTGCAAGGCGGGTGGACGGACAGGAGCAAGTAAGCGAACTTACTCTTCAGCATGCTTCTAAACCTAAGAATTATTTTATGGAGATTTCAAACACTATACACATGACTCATGACCTGGTCATGGTCATCACATGAAGATTGCTATCATTCTTTTCCTAAAACGGCACTGAAAAAGGCAAAGGGGGAAACAAAGTTCCATCTTTTTAGAGCCCTCCCTCCACGGGGATGTGAAGGTCCTGTTTGCAGAGAACACAGCAGGTGTCTGGGAGTGAAGCTAGACACTATGGTTCTGTCAACAAAGCTTCCAGAGGGTAAGCACCAACCTGGGCAACACAACACTCGATGTCACAGTCAACTAGAATACAGACTACCACTCTCAGTTCTGCCTGCCTGCCTGCCTGTCTGTCTGTCTGTCTGTCTCTCTCTCTTTCTTTTTTTTTTCAAAGTTCACTTAGTATGCTGAGTAACAACAACAGACATGGCGATCTGAGAAGACTCCCCTCACTAATCTGTGCTTTGATAGGAGCATCTAGACCACAAGTCCCTACCATACATGGCCTAGGTAATGTTCATGGCACCGAGTCCAGTACTGCCCAAAGTAATGAAATCATCAGCCAGTCCATACATTATCTACATACCAGTGGATAAGAAAAACAATCCTATGAGACAGAAGGTATTTTCCTAGCCCCCTTTCAGCTCATTTTAAAGCATTTAACCTTCATTTTGTTTCCTTAAAAATTAAATCCCTACCACTTAGAAACAACTAACTATAAATGTCAATGGCTCCAGTGGACTGTTGAATTCAGTAGGGTGACCTGAGCCAACTGCCTTGGCCTCCCGGGTGCTGGAGTCACACACAGGTTTGGGCACCAGGTCCAGCTAGGAAAGGCCTTTCTCTCTGGTCAACAGTGAGAAATCAATACAGACAATTCTTTTCCCAACAGTATGTAAAGGGCCTAAAAATTCATTTCTAGTGGCACTTTCCAACCTTTTAGTAAAGTTTTATTTTTAATTTTAGTTTAAAAAAGTTTTAAACTTTCTTATAAAAAATACATAAAAATATCACTCTTGGAAATTAACCAGATCCAAAGTTTATAAAACTCTATGAATTTCCAAGCTTTTGGAATAGGCATTCAAATCTGGAACTGTGGAACTACATGTTAAACTTTACACATTTAGTACCGAGTGCGAGTGCTTTATACACTTACCCACGACCAAAAAGAAAAAAACTACACAACAGAATTAAACTAGAAAACCAACTCACTTTAGGCTTTAACCCCCCACTGTCCTGAAGCTGCCTCACCTCTACTGCTGTGCTCGTCTCCTGTGTGGGTCCAACAACAGAGCTCACTCTCAGTGACAACTCTGGACTCATGAAAGGCCCCTTCTGGAGGTGTTAGTCACTTAAAAATGAACTTTTAGGGTGGTGTGGGCCATAGCAGGGCTGCTGTACGCACACGTGACTGTCCCCAAGACGTGTTGGGGAAGAGCCAGAGGGGCTCATAGTTGGCACTCAGTGTGCTCTGCACACCGCCCCTCACACATACCAGGCCAACACCTCACTTCTGAGTGGACTTCTTTGTACCTTCAATAACAATGTATTTTGAGGTCCACTGTTTCTTGAACGTTGTAAGCAGACTTTTTCTTCTGATGCTGATTACGTGTTCCTTAAAGTCAAACTCCTCAGTGTAGAAGCGTAGAAGTCCCAACCACAGCTGCCCAACAGATTCTGTATTTTTTCCATACTCTGGCCAACAAGTGGGCTACAGACAGAAGAACAAGGATACCACTCAATCACAAAGTGTTAACAGGAGTATGCATGTGCACCTCAGGAGGAAACCTGGACGAATCAGTTGGCTTATATACACAAAATGGAGTTGTGTGAGTTTTCTTTCACATTTTAAAGCAGCATTTCCATGAGTGACTTGCAGCAGAGACAACTGAGAATTTTCAGTGATGTGTCTCAGCACAGAATGGCAAGAGACTCTGTGAAGAGACTGAGGAACTCTGCGGTCCACAGCACTGAACTCAGAACACATGCCACAGTCATGTGACAAGATCAAACAACAAAAATCCATCCCCTTGGAATAGTTACTAACCACCAAGAACCATCCGACAGTGAGGAAGCCCTGGTACAGTGCCTGAGACACACCCAGCTTAGGGACAGGACCAACTGAGAGGGGACACCTGTGAACGCCAGGCTTCACAGTCACAACAGACAACTACAGCACAGAACAGGATGACTTCTAGCCAAGGAGTGGAAAAATCTTTATTTTAAAATACGCACCAGTTCATTTATTTGATCGAAAAAGTAAATATTCCAGCCATCAACAAGTATTTCTGGTTTCTTTTCACCTTTGTATATCTGAAATTAATTTTAAAAGTATTATTATGGAATGAAAAGTTAAAAGTGTTGACACCAAAATGTCCAGGAAAAATTAAAGATTTCACTACAGAACGACAGCATGTCAGCAGAAGCAGGGGCTCAGCCCCGGCCCACACCCCCTGTGGCACCTACCTCTTGAAGCACTGGGATGACAGGTGGAGACCTCTGCTGGAGGAAGTATAGCACCATAAGCGTGTAAGCGTAGGATGACAAGCTACCCCTGGATGCATCACCAATGTCGCACATCTAGAGGGAGAGAGCACTCTGAAGGGTGTTTCTACTCAGCTTGCAGTCACCCCATCATCACCATCGAGAAACTAATACGGAAACCACATCTTAAAATGAGAATATGTCAACAAAAGCAACTAACCCGACCCGGACCAAACTGAACTCAACAGGGAAGTGGACCGCAGTCACAGCAGGAGTGTCGTGAAAAGTTAACACACTAAGGTCAGGCACCGTGGTGGTGCACGGCTTTAATCCCAGCACTTGGGAGGCAGAGGCAGGAGGATCTCTGTGAGTTTGAGGCCAGCCTGGTCTATACAGCAACTTCCAGATAAATCACAAGCATCAGTGTACCTACCTTTGTGAACACTTTCATGGTATAGCACAGATATTTCACTCTGGGGTCAATGGCTGAGTATGCAGACAGGAGCCTTGTGTTATGAAGAGCCTATTGAAAGGGAAAACACGCCATGAGGCTCTCATGTAAATGAGATATGTAAATGCTGTGACCTGGAAAGGCCCAGACTGCCATATGACTTAGAGACTGCCTTTCTTTCTGAGATGAGCTGTGCTAATCTGCTGTCCTAGCACTCTGGAGATGGAGGCAGTGGACGAGAAGTTTAAGGGTCATTGTCAGCGTGAGTGAGAGGTCCTGTCTCAAAGACCAAGACAGTGAAACCAAACAGAATAAGATAAAATAAAACCAAATGAAATAAAGTAAGAAGTTTTCTCTAAGTGGATGTAAGACTGCCTCCCTTTCACTGTGGCATCATTTGTTCGAAATGCTCCCAGGTCCCGTTGGGCCTCGAAGAGGCCAGGTGTGAGGCCAAAAGAAGGGACACAGCACACACAACAAATTACAGGTTCAAGCCAAGCAGATAACTGCTTTATCTGCTTTTCCTGACTTTATCTGAAGTGAATCTTCCCAAGTGCATGAGCTCATACACTCAAGAGCATGAGCGTGTATGCACACACACACACACACTCTTACTCACATGCACACATATACATTCTCACATGCACACATACACACATACTCTTGCTCACACACTCGCATGCACTCACACACTTTCTCACATGCACACAATACACATCCTCACACCTAAACCACTGAGCTTCCTATTTATTCACCAACTTGCTGACTTGATGTGCACTGGGATGGAATGCCAGGCAAACAACCCACCACTGCACTGCACTCTTAACCCACGAGGATGTGGACAGCTACTGCAGTCTCTAGAGCCCCGGACAAGGCACACACCAACCACTCAGACAATTCACAAATTAAACAAGAGCAGAGAGCTGCTTAGCCATTTGGGGGATAAAACTGAGCAACCAAAAAGACAGGGATAAGGCAGGCAAAATGGATGCCTCATTTCCCTTAGCTACTTTTTTGTTTTGTTTTGTTTTGTTTTGTTTTTTGTTTTCCAAGACAAGGTTTCTCTGTGTAATAGTACTGGTTGTCCTGGACTCACTTTGTAGACAGCCTTCAGCTCACAGACATCCACCTGCCTCTGCCTTGCCTCCCAAGTTCTGGGATCAAAGACATGCACCACCACGTGTAGTTTGTTTACTTATTTTTAAAGAGACATTCACTCCTCTTTATCTCCTTAAGAAAATGCCTAACAGTGTGTGCTTGTGATCTTGGCATTGGTTTGTGGGGCCGAGCCAGGCAGAGCAGCAGCTCAAGGCCACCATGAGCTGCACAGTACGTTCATGGCCGACCTTGCAGTATGAAACCGTGTCTCAACCCCATTCTTACCTCCCTCCCCTCCAAAAAAAGATTGGATGGGAGAAAGAAAGAAAGGATTGAAGGAAGCAAGAAAAAAAGAAAAGGGGGGAAAGAAAGATCCAAAGAACCAAAACAGGAGATTTATGACATGGCAAGTGAGAGGCAGAGTGGGTGAGGCTAGTCATTGAGACGCTCTAAAAATCTAAGAATCAAAAGACAGGCTGGCCAAGCCCTAGGAAGTCTTACCAGTGTGTTATACAAGCTAATGTCCACCTCCAGACCACTTCTTAGATGGAAGAACTTCACGATGGGCACCTTGGCTGTTGTGATAGGCAGGATGTTCCTCAGCCCTAGGAGGGAAGAAAGAAAGAGACGTGCTGAGACAACTTGGGAGGGATGATTCTGCTGAGACAACTTGGGAGGGATGATTCTCACGCCAACGCTCCATGAGAAACAAGACCTAACTTCAGCAGTCTGCTTATGTTCATCACAACTAACCAAACAATTGTTACTAAGTAACTAGAAGACACCTGGCAAGGTAGGTATCTGTTATACACATGATATTTGAGTTACAAGAACCAAGAAGTCCACTGTCCTCCACAAAGCAACTGGTTAACGAGAACCTGCAAGTGTGTATGCAGGGGGTCTGTTTCCACACAGCAGCTACTGGAGCTTGCATACATGAGCTCTCCTACCCTGTCCATCTGACTGACGGCCCAGAGCAGCATCTCAATGCCTGACACGGCAGTCACCACAGAGCTAGAAGTAATGGAAGAATCAACTCAATGCCTGGCACAGCAGTCACCACAGAGCTAGAAGCAATGCATGGATTTGACTTTGCAGGTGAGGAGACTGCCTGAGCTACACTCTGAAAAGGAACATGCTGAGACAGTGGAAGTGGTAGCCATTCACTAGACAAGGGAAATTGAGCAAAAAGTCTAGAGGGCCCTTCCATGACACTATGAAGAGTGGACTTGAGGGGAACAGGAAAGAAACAGAGGAATTATCCTTGAGGAGAAAGAAGCCAGTGAGGGCATGAGCACTGGAGAATAAGGGACCAATGGTAGGCAAGAAACACAGGGATGGAGGCAGGGTGACCATTCCTGATGAACTGTCATGGTGGCCTCAGAACGCATAGACAGAGGAACACATATGTGAATGGGAAGACAGTGTTCTCAGTCCCAGCAGGCCTGCATGTAAATGGGGACTTGCAGAAGACCCTTCACAACCAGACTCTCAACTTCACCTTGCATGAGGGAGAACAGAGACCTCAGGTGTCACTGAGGCACATGCAAGCTGTTGAGCCGGGCCTCAGACTGAAGCCAGGCAGCTTCAACTTCCCTGTGTGCACTGTGACTAGCAGTCATTTGCCTATTCTGCTGACTCCACAGACGGTAGTGCTCAAGTCTGGATGAGATTTAGATAAGAAGGGGCAGAGGCAGCAGAAAGGAAACGTAAAATAAACCAAAAGCCCAAGTTCACACAGCACAGAACAAGTGGGAACTCTGGAATCCAGAGCACACACTACACTCCTCTCTCCCTTCAGGGCATCCACTATGCTGGATTTCATCTGACACTCACGACCCTGTCCTTGAAGACCTATTCCTTGCATGTCCCCCTGGTTCCATTTTATTATTCCAAAGCCTTCTGTTTATCCACTCCAATAAAAGGAGACACGGGCCTTTTAACTTCTCTGCTGTCCTAAATGCATCCTAATTGCATAGCAGGTGTTCAACATCATAGGTGGAAGGGCTGCTTCTTAAGGTATTGTCCTTACAAAGTATACACTGAGAATGCTTAGAAAACAAACAGTATGTCTCAAGTGACCCAGAAAGAGACCCAGAACAAGCAAGAGGGAGTTACAATAAACATCAAAGCCCAAACCCAAAACCTAAGCACTATCTAATCTAGCAACTTCAGTTTCTTTGCATAATCTGAAAATCCACATAAAACTTACCTTTAGAGATGGATTCTCGTTTGCGGACAATACCTTCTCAACATACAACGTAAACTGTACCATTGTGTGTGCACACCCATAAGTGTGTCCATTGTGTGTGCACACCCATAAGTGTGTCCACAAGGACAGGTGGCTGAACTGCTCACTGTAATAACTTTGATCTCATTATATAAAAGATTAAGAAATTAATGTTTAAAGAAAGTATGTTGTCATGTGTTGTGGCTTACACCTGCAATCCTATGTCCTCAGGAGGCAGAGGCAAGAGTTGTGAGTTCAAGGCCAGCCTGGGCTCACATGAGACCCTATCTCAAAACAACTAGCCCCAAACAAACAAACAAACCCATCTAAAACCAATTAATCCAGGAGCCAACCCACCTGGCAAACGAACAGCCAGGCATGATACTGCGCTTCTATAACCCAGAACTGGAGGTAGAGGTAGGTACACAAGACCAGCCTAGTTACATAGTAAGTTCGAGGCTAGCCTGTACTACATGTTTAAGACGGAGCTGGAGTTGTAGTTCAGCGGTAGAGCACGTGCCTCTGACGGACAAGGCCTCAGATTCTATCCCCAGCTACAGAGGGACATGCAAGCAAACATTCACTTAAACTATTTTGTAAGAGCATTTTAGGTCTGTACATCATTTGCAGGATGTACCGTTTTTAGAGCTGTAAATACTTCAGAAACCACCTATAACAGCCTTCTCGATTTGCATAAGAAGAGATCAAGATATATGACTTAAATACCTCACCTGCCTCGATTTCGAGTACTACTGAGACCCAATAGCTAGCACCAAAACACAGGTATTACTAGCAAAATCTTCTTCTATATCAGACCACAGAACATTTTAATGACACCAATATTGCACATATTTGTAAATAACTCAGCATACTTCCTCACTGGCACAGATAAAACTCTACATACATAAAACACTAAAGAAAAAGAACTATTTTAGAACAGGTGTGGACGTACCTGAGTGCTTTCTGAGGACTCGTGCCAGCTCCTCAATAGTTCTTACACAGTCCAGCCCCTGCAGGAAAAGGCACAAACAATGGGAGGGAAATCAAGAAGCAAGCTGGGACTGTCGGCACACACCTGTCATCTTAGCTACTCTGGAGGCTGAGCAAGACAGTCACCACTTAAAGGGCTGTCCTGGGCTGCAAAGGAAGTTCAAAGCCAGCATGGGTGACCTAGTGAGACTAAGGGGAAGGGCTCTGTAGCTCAGTGCTTGTGTGAGGTTCTGGGTCAGACGGAAAACAAAACAGTAACAGTAAACTGTACTGACTTCTATTGCCTTCAGAGATCGTGAGATTAACTTCAAATCTTGTGTGTGTGTGTGTGTGAGTGTGGGCACACGTATCAGGACATTACATGTATGAAGGACAGTATGCATGGATGTCAGAGAACTTTCAGGAATTAGTTTCTTCTTCTACTGTGGGATTCAGGCATTGAACTCCAGTCATCAGGGCTGCACTGAAAGCACTTTTACCTACTGTGCCATCTCATCAGCCCAACTTCAGATGGTTTTTATTCTTCTTTCAGTTGAGTGTGAGTTGCCATACACACAAAACACCCTAAAGATATGCAAGCCTCTAAACATATCTTAATTGCTTTTGGATATACAACAAAAGCCAGAATAGGAGCTTCCAGAAAAGTCTGTGAACCAGGAGGACATTCCCTTTTCTTTCTATGTCATTCCCTGACTTGGAAGAATACCTAGGTATGGACGTGCAGGGAAAGCCTCTGTGCTTTGTCTCGTTTATGCTGGCATGTCTACATAGTTTAACCAACAGCTGATGACTTGCTGTGGACAATGACTGAATTCACTTTATTCCTGGTAAGACTAGCTAAAATTAAAGTCACATAGCAATTCGGGATGGTATTCATACTTGATGTTTTTGCTGTTTTTCAGACCAAAGTCTTCGTGTGCAGCCCAGGCTGACCTCAGATTCAGAGCCCTCTTGCCTGAGTCCCCCGAATTGTGGGATACAAGCACATACCACTGTGCCTTGGCATGTAAAAGTATGCTTGTCATCCCCACAGGAGTAAATCCTGATGAATTTACTCAAAACCTACAACCTATTTAGAATTTTACTTTAGAAATACTGTCAAAGGTAGTTTATAAACTACATTAATGAGAATCATCTTGGAGGAGATATGGTGGATTATTCCTTATGGTAGACCTAATCTCAACACACACCATTCACCAAATCCCAGGTAGACCCTGGTTTTGGCTACTCTCTTCAAGTCAGGAACACCCTTAGAATGCAGAGTCAGAACAAGCCACGAGAGTCCCTGAGCAGTGGCAGTCACTGGGTCAACGGTCACTGGGTCAACAGCTTCTACACCACCTCTGCTTCTGAAAAGTGTTCCTCAGTGACAGGTGTGGCTGGAAGGATGGCCCCCAACTGCATGTACAAGGCACTGTCCAGTCTCCAGCACTTTTCAGACTTACTTACTCTGTTATCAAAAAGAAAGCAGCCTCAGGGAAAACATCCAGGACTGGGTGTGGCACTATGCTAATAAAACTGTAGAAACAGCTGTTAAGAGTGTCGTGAGGGCATATGCCACAGGCTCAGGACTCAGGCTGAGTCAGGAGGATCAAGAGTAGCAGACTAACTAGTCTGTCTTCAGGGAAAGGAGAAAAAAAATAACACCACTACTACTACAAGCAGGCTCTGAGCTGCATCTCAGCATAAGGCTCTATCCTGTTGTCTCCTGATACACACAATCCAAGCCACCCAAGACAGAACTTCTCAAAGCAGCACGGAATAGAAATTATTCTGTTTTCTACCAAAGGACACATGTTTTGGTACTGATAAGACCAAGTTTGTCTCAAATCCAGGTTCTAAACTATAAAGTTAATACCATGTACAAGCAAACCAACATCACAGCTATCTGGGGGGTAGGTGTACTGGTCTAGTGGCCAAGCCAATGAGCACTGGCGAAGGTGGTCTAGCCTCACAAAATCCAGTCCAATCTGTACTACACTGGAAAGCCCCTTTAAAGCTATCTAGTCTGTCTGTCTGTCTGTCTGTCTGTCTGTCTCTCTCTCTCTCTCTCTCTGTGTGTGTGTGTATTGTTGTTGTTTTGGTGAGACAGGCTCTTTCTTTCTATGCAGCCCAGGCTGACCTTGAACTTCTAGCAACCCTCCTTCACGAAGCTCCCAGGAGCTCGGACCACAGGTGTGCACCACCCATGCCCAGCCAGAGCTCTGTACTACTCTTCACACGCCCTCCAAGAGTGTCAGCGCAGGTGCCAGAGGCTGTGCTTCCTGGTGCACTGCATGTGGAATGCCCGGCACATTCCAGATGCCTCGCAGTTCTGCCAGTGAGGACGGCGCTAACCACATGCTCACAGCACATGTGTGTTCACGTGGTAACCGTACCTCAGCAGTCTCATGTCCGTTAATCGTCATACAGACGTCAAGGTCACTCTGTTTGAACCCAAATCCATTTTTGGAGGAGCCAAACAAGCTCAATTTAGTTCCTGTTAGGGACAGATGACAAGTAATAGCTCATTACCTGAGTACATGTAATTGTTCTTTATTTAAAACACGGCCCTCTCATGAATCCAAAATACCAACCACTAACTATCCTCTCGTAATTGTGGTCTTTAAAATCTTTTATAACAATTATTCATTTATTGATTTCTTGTGTCAGCATGTGTGTGTAAGGTGATCAGAGGACAACATACACATGCAGGGGTGGGTTTTCCTTCCATCATCTGGGTCCTGCACTCAGGTCACCAGGTTTGGCAGTAAGGTCATTTATCTGTTGAGCCATCTTGCCGGCCTCAATGTCCTTTTAACTACACATTTATTCTTAATGATTCCCTTAGTTTACTAAATATACAAGCTGTATATGACATGAAAGAATAGTGGATATCACTTTACACCAAAATGCAAGGATGTTTCAAGGAAAACTGTAGAGCATCCTAAGACATTTAATACTGAGCAGTGCTGTCTATGTAGTTTAAAAGATTGGGTTTTACCTGTGTGTGTGGGTCTCAATACATGAGTGCATACACTCAGAGACCAGCAGTGTCTGTAAGAGTAGTATGCACTCCTACTGCTAAGCCATTTCTCTGTTCCTGTAAGTGTATGTGACTTAAGTTCCCAGTGAATTCACCGCTTATGTCCTGAGTGACCCCACACCGCCATCTTTCTATTGGTAACTAGACGCTGCCAAGTCAATGTGCCTGGAACATGTATGTCACCTTCCTTTTCCTACGGAGAAAAAAAATATTTACCTGGAAAGTCCTGTTTTATGAAACTTTCTAGATTTTGCCGGATATGTTCACGAGCCTGATCTTCGACAATAGTTGGAGAAAAATCCTCTGTTTAAAATCAGATAGGTACAATGAGTGGGGAGTGGCTTAAAAATTGGTATTTCTAGAAAAGCTAAAAAAAAGTTTTGAGAAAAAGAAAACTTACAAGATTCAAAAACCAGATTTTTATCCTTCTCAACAGGCAATGTTAGCAATAAAAACAAACAAATAACACCTGTCTCAACCCCGTGGGACACGATGTAATCCTAGCACTGGGCGGCAGAGGAGAGCATCACTGTGAGGTCCAAGCCAGTCAGGGACACACAGAACACCCTGCCTCAGAAGAACTGTCACCTCAAGAACTGCCTTGGAATGGGAGCTAACTTGGACAAGGGCTCTAACCCTGGGCTGTCAGAGCCCTCTAGAACAGGAGCAGAGGTGTCTAGGGTTGTCCTGTTTTTAACTGGAAGCCCAGTCTCCTTCCTTAACATCTGAAAAAGCTTAACAAAACAAAGATCTCACTGGTAGCTAGACATGGTAGTATATGTGTATGATCCTGAATATTTGGAAGCCTGAGCAGAGGAGGATTGCTGGGACCCAAGAATTTAATAAGAGAGCGAGACCCTATTAGGAATAGAGGGAAGGGGGGATTAGGCTGGGCATGACAGTGCCTGCCTATAATTCCAGTATTCAGGAGGCAAAGGCAGGAGGATAGCAATCTCCATGGCAGCTTCAGGGAGAGAGAGGGAGAGAGCCTGCTAGGGTGTAGGGAGCTTCTTAAGAACGAGTCAGTGTGGGGCTCCGAGTACATCCAGGCAAAGCAGCAGCAGGCTTCTTCAGAAATAGAAACTGAAACGTCTCTCTGCTCCAGTGCTTCCAAATGGATGTTCCTTAAAGAGCTTGCACTGGGCTATTCAAAGCATACTTTCCCTTAGGGTACAGGCACTGTCACAGGAAGGGGGGCACAAGGAGCCTAAGAGCCCGAGGTTAGGGGGAGGGGTGTCAGGCACCACAGGAGCGCTGCACTCCTGCACTCACAGCAGCGGAAGCTGCCTACAAGACAAGCCAGTCACTACTCTAGCATGCAGGAGTGAGGAGCCCTCACACCTAACTGAGGAGCTGACAGTGGATGGCCCCCACATCCTGGAATCATTCAGTTAGCGTGAGAAGAGGGAGTGGATGCAGGAGGAGTTGGGAGAGGGGTGGTAAGTGCCTACACTCACAACACGCAATTCTCAAAGTACTAACTGTGAGGCTGACAGCGACTGTGATGGAATATCAGGCGAACACAGAACACTTACTGTAACACTGGATGCAGACTTGATCTAAGATATTTGAGAACTTGGGTGTCAGAGGTGGCAAAGGTTCCAGCTGGATCCTCTTGAAGTCCTCAGGACAGTCCTTCTTTAGGTGACCTTCTCGCTTACATAAGCTGCACACTACTGTGGGAGACTGGAGGGAAATGCGAACCAAAACAGAGAGTGTGAATCTTTGCTAAATAAAGGGTCTTTAAAAATGATCTACATACACACCCTAATTTATTTATTTATTTATTTATTTATTTGGGTTTACAAACTTTATTGGCTCAATAATAAACAGCAAAGAAAATGTTAACTATAACACCGGGGGTGTCATGTAGACATGAGAGCCACCCTTGGAAAGCTACACCCTAATGTAAAGCACCTGAAAGTGGGAAAGCAAATCGAACTGTCTGTCACCTATGTACATACAGGAGGGACAGGGATCACAGGGTACAAAACAGAAGTGTGTTAAACCACACCAAATGGGAAGGTACTGGTCTAGTTCATACAGACTGAAACCAGGGCTGGCAGGTAGCTCAGCTGGTGAATGGCACTTGGTGCCAAGCCTGGAGACCTCAGTTCAATTCCTGGGACCCACAGGAAGGAAAGAAAAAAAAGAGAGAGAACGGACTTCCTCAAGTTAGCCTGAGAGTTCCGTATCCATGCAAGGACACAACGCCTACTGCTCATAGGTGACAAAAGGAACACTAGAAACAATATCCACTGGAGTTTTTAGAGTCGCACACCTAAGCCTCCCAGCAACTATTACCTTTCCTTTGGTGAAGGTCAGCTTTCTAAATTCATAGAAGAACTCAGACTGGTCCCCTGGTGAATTTTCCTCACAGAAGCTTTCTTCTCTAAGAGTTATTCTATTTAGGTCTATGAGCAGAGCCCCACTCATGTGTTCGCCACATTCTTCTGGATCTTCATCCTTGGCAGGCTCAGCCAAGTCATCCTCAGAGAGGGCGTCCTCCTCACCTGACCCAGTACATCTGCTGTCCCCCTGATGTTCATTAGCAAGCCCCTCCTCATCTTCTGCAAGGTTAATGCTGAGCCTAGGCTCTTCTTCCTCCTCTTCTTCTTCCTCCTCCTCCTCATCTTCCTCATCAAAGTGCACGGCTGCTGATGTATGACCCTGGACTAACGGGGAAAAGCAATTCAGAGCTTCTTCTAGTTCATCGGTGCCTTCTGTGCTTTCTTCATTGACATCAGCCTTGTCATCAAAAGAGGCATAGCTGGCACACTCTTCAGCTCCAGGGTTCCGGAGCCCTACTAACTCCAGAGTGTTGTCTGCCTGGAGACCGCACAGGCCGCCACAGTTCTGGAGTTCTGGGTGCTTGCTGCTGCTTAAACCTTGATCATCAGTGCTATAAGGATGCTTGGTCTTCCTTCTGACGTTCTTGTTGTCACTTTCTGCTTCTTGATGCTCTGCTGTGGCATTCTCAAAACCCTCACAATTGACCTCCGCCTGGACACAGTCAGAACTTTCCTGGTGGACTGGGATGTGCACACTTCTGCTCTTCTCCGTGGGTGGGCTTCCCAACTCCTCAGCCGCATTGTTAAGAGTAGGTGGCTCTGCCCTGCAGGCACCCGACGGTTGAACACCGGGATCTTGAGCCACAGCCGCATTTCCAAGTTTATCAGTACTTGTTGCTTGGAGCTCTGCGCCACCATTTTGTGCTTCTTTGTAAGGGTCTGAAACACAGGTGATTGGGCTAGGAGGCTTTGTGAGGTTGGGCTTTGTAACTTTATGTGGAAGAGCGAAGTATTTATATGTTGTCCTCAAACAATGAAGGATATACTCAAACACAGGTTGGTTATTCAGGGTCCTTGCCACATTTCTTTTAACAGAATAGGGGTCTGTAACAAAAAGAGAGAGAGAGAGAAAAGAAAGCCACCACTTCATCCACTTGTGTTTCACCATGCTTAGACTAGACTTTCCAGGATAAAGCAGGCAGCAACAACAGTAGAGTGGAACATGCATCTTACATGCTTTAAACACTTTACGAAAACAACCCGGGGGGTGGGAGTGGGGGCAGCAGTTAAGAGCTGAAAGCAATGCTTCTGAGTCTCAGGGAACTGATGCCCCTTCCCTAGCTGCTCAGTGACTGGAGGTAGGAAAGATGTCAGTGTGGCTCTGGAGCCGCGGGGAACTTAGGAGTTTCCGACAGGCTTTGTGGCTGAGCGCTCTGTACCTCACTCAGCCGGCCCTGCAGTGTGGCAAGCTTACCTCCACTCTTCCGCCCTGGGAGGCCCCATCACTGAAGTGGCTGGCCTGAGTTTCAGGGGCGAGAGGGAGGCACCAGGAGGAGACACCACTTCTCTCAATCTTTTCTCCTCCCCTAGAACTCCAGCAGGTTAGGCAATTGGCCAGAAGAGCTGAGCCAGAGAAACTGCAGGGGAGGGTTTAAAAATGTGAGATTCCCCATGACTGCACACAGAATTTATGCAAAAAGAAAAAAAATCTTATGCAACATAAAACTTGAAAAAAAAAATCAAGCAAAACTGAGATTTCCATGTAGGAATTTTGCTGTTGTTCTTAAGTTAAAGGAGGAGAGCTAAGATTTCTAGAAGGTTCCAACCTCCTGACTTTGCAAAGCTGAGAGGAACTCATCCATTCAATGACACCATAGGGCCACCAGTACCTGACAGCTGACTCTGTAAAGTGACAGCTTTCACTACAAAGTGTTTTCTATGAGGAAATTACTGCTTTCTGCTTTGAAAATAGCTCTGTTCCCTCTACTGGAGTCAACCAACTCTAAGAACATCACTTTCACAAGAAAAAGCATTTCATTTATCTTTGCAAAACTAAAGCTCAACAGGGATTCCTGAGATGGATGACAGAATCTCAAAACACAAGAGTGAGGACGGTAGGAAGAGGGAGTAAGAACCCACAGGCCACAGGGAAGCTGGGAGAGCAACTTACAAAGCAGGGACTCAGGTGCCCGTAGCCAGTCACTTGATAACTAAGACCCTGTACTTTGGGGTGAGTAATCCCACTGTCCCTCACCCCAGTGCACTGCATGCAAGAGGCCAGTGTCTATTTTACCTTCAGACCAGGCCTACCTCTGCTAGGAACTGTAAGAGAACGTGATGAAGGTGGGTTATCAGACTGGTAGGACATCAGAGAAATCCGACATTATTACCTTCTATCGCGATGCGCTTTTTGGGCCAGTCCTTTGATTCCCGTGATATCAACTCTTTGACACGAATACTGATCACTAAGTCAGCCAGATTAAACTCTAAAGCATAGAACCGCAGCAATTCCACCCAGAGCTGCCCGACTGGCACTGAAGGCTGATGTTTTATATTAAATGTCAATGGCACCTATGAATGACAAGGAACACACAGGTTAACTCATACACTAGCTTAGCCTGAGAAGTTAGAGATCAAACCTACATGAAAAATATGAAGATTTTGGAAAACTGTGAGCTTGACAATCCATCTAGATCATCTAACTGTAGGTTCTGTTTGGTCAGGGGTGAGCATCACTGCACTGCACCCTGGGATTTGAACATGTTAACACTCAGCCATTATCCTAGGAATTTCACCATAGGAGAGGACAGAACTGGTGTCATGTAGCCAGACAGCACAGCTAACTGTGGAGTCTCAGCAGGTGGAGCGGCCCCTGCAAAGGCGACTGCTGTGCTCGGAAAGACCTGAAGTGTTGCTGCTGCTGGAGGCATCTTCACAGGTGTGGCTATCCAGAGACCAGTAGCTAAGGCAAGGGGAGAAAGAGACTCACTGTCACTGCCCCAACACACTACACCTGCCAAGTGGCACTGAATTCTAAAGTCAAATATTTGGTATCATACATTGACAATAGTTTGTCAATCACAGTCTTTTGACAAGTTCCAATAACAACATATGTGACATAATGAAAGTAGACAGGACTTAAGACAGCGGGAACAGAGGGAAGGTCCCCCGTGACTCAGTCAGCTCACAGCTCTCAGCTACTCTCTGCAACTTAGTTTCTCCTCTACAAGCAGCAGCATGGGCAGGACAATGGCTGTGTGACAAGCTTAGCGTGAGACTCACACTCTGCCAGGTACTAGCTGTGATGAGCTTGTTCATGGACTATAATGTGTCTAGGACTCGGATTCCTCACCCGGAAATGGGGATAACAGTACCCACCTCATAGGGCTGTTGGGAAGACTGAGTGAGAGAGTGTCTGTAAAGTGCTTAGCACAGTGCCTGGCAGACAGTGTTCAAAAAATGGTCGCTATCATTATCTGCAGAGAAGGGATGATACACCTATAACACAGGACAGTGATGAGGATTAAATCAGAAGCAAGGGAAAGCAGCTGGCAGATGTGGTTGCTCTCTGCCCCTTTTTTCAGGTACTAGCTTTTGAAGAAATGCAAACATCACTGAAACGCAACATAGCACCTGTAAGATGCTTTAGAGGTCACTTGGCTCAACTCCCAAGTGCTCCAAGGAGGAACTGCAAGTCTGTGCATGTATTTGGAGGTGCCAGGGCTCAGCAGAAAGAGGACGCAGAGCCTAGCTGCACCACTCGGATGGTAGGTATGTTCTAGAGGAGCTTCACCTCTCCAAGTAACACCCTCCAAGTACAGCACTAGACGGACACAGCAAGGACTCTTCCTTCACTGATCTCTAATTCATGACGAGTAAAACATTTTCCCAAGGTTTATACATTTATCTATACTCACACTTCAGAGTAAGAAGTGTGATACTCATTAATTAGTAAATCTCAGGCCTATGGATTCGGCTCATCACGAGTCACCTGGGAGACTACAGGCAGTGCTGAGACTCCTGAGGGGATGGCCATGTTCTAGGTCCCACACACTGTAACCGAGGACATGGACACATGACGATCTTGCTGAATTCACATCTTTATCCACAGCCATTTGCAGTCTTATGAAGGACTTTTAAGTCTCTCATTGAAATGTCTTCAAAACATCATAGCAAGAAACTTCAGAACCTTCAAATACCACAGGCTTTGATCTTTCTTTTTAAAGTAGAGAACATTCTTTTCTAGGTAAAGTAAGAATAACATCTAGTTTTGACAGAGCGCTCACCACATGCCTGGCACGGAGTGAGACACTCTAGGAATCAATGATGCTTCCAGAAGGGACCCAGTTCATTTGTGGAGAGCCGGGGCCTAGGAAGAGTAAGTGACCTTCCCAAGGACTCAGAGCTACAAAGTTAGAGCTGGGACACAAATTCACACACACTGTCTCAAGAGCCTAGGCTGTTGCCCACAACCAAAACCCACACAGAAAACAGAATGGTGCTATGTGGTGTCATCAGGGTCAGTACACTTCCCCTATCCTCCCCAGTTCCAGGAGACTGGAGTCCACAGTTCACCACTGTTGCATCTGAGGCATGCATAAGCCAGGAATTAGAGAAGGGACATACTTGTTAATGTGCAGTGGGCTTAGAACCGTGAATCTCAGTCTTAGAAGAATTGATGGCTCACTGTCCAGTAAGACTCTAAGTTTCTTTAAGAGACCTCTACATACAGCAGAAGCCATGTAAGTGAACGGTGATGCCAAGTTTCCAACTGTTTCATTACCTGTTTATTCAAGAGGCTGAATAGAAAAGGAAATGAAATAGTTGTGAGCTAGTACATCAGTCTGTGAACTCCTTAAGAAATAAACTGAGGCAGACATAGGAGCCAGCCCCACACTCACAGTCAGCTCACTGCAGAGAAGCCTGATACCCTGCTTGCCACTCTCCTACCCACACCAGCCATGCTACGGAGTCATACATGGATGAAGAATGTATGGTCTCTGTATAAAATGAAATTGTATTTGCCCATAAAAAGGAAATTATGGTGCTTGCATGAAAGCGTACATAATAAGTAAAGATTACCACATTAAAATAAGTTAGTTTCACAAACACGAACAGTCCATATTTTGTCTCATATGCAGAATGGAAGGGCAGACTAAGGCATGGCAGTTAAAAAGGGTCTATTAGGGACAGGGACAAGAAACAGGGGTAGGGGACAGGTGGGCCAAGGAAGGGGAACAGAGAACTAAACAAGGTCAAAGCACTTTACAAATGTGCAGAGAGACGCTGTGTGTAACGAGGCCCGCGCCTCTGTACAATTAACTAACACTCCACCTCAGAAACAGTTAAGACAGAGCCAGGTATGGCAGGACTTCCAGAGGCTGAGCTGGAAGACTGCTGTGAGCTCTAGACCACCATGGGCTACATAATAAGCTCAAGTCTGAGAAATCGAGTGAGACCCTCTCCCCAAAACCCAAACCAGTGTAAACAGAGAGTAGTGAACAGAATGACAGGGAGAAAGACCAATGACTCAATGCCACAGCTGGAGCCCAAAGGTAAAGTCAATGTATGACCAGAGAGGAGTGCACAGACCTGTCCCTTCTTTGCTGCAGTCTCTTTGGGTGCCTCCTCCTTCGCTGAGCTGGTGTCCCCTGTGCCGCTGTCAGTGTACTCCCAGACCACAGAGTCTTTCTCAATGTCTTTAAGGCTGAAATTCCCTAATTTATTTAATGAGAATTCTTCAATCTAGGAAAAAACAATTAGACTTATCTTACTATAAAGCACAAACAACTGTGTGACAACCAGAGTGTTAAGATGCTGGTAGGAGCTTGGCGGTGGTGGCGCATGCCTTTAATTCCAGTACTTGGGAGGCAGAGGCAGGCAGATTTCTGTGAGTTCAAGGCCAGCCTGGCCTACAGAGCAGGTTCCAGGACAGCCAGGGCAACAAAGAAACTCGGCCTCAAAAAAACAAATAGAAAAGAACTGTTGATAGGGACAGGAGCAACACGTGGTATCTCTACTTCACTGACATAAGAGGTGAGGCAGACAGTGGGCAAGAGCACTGGCTGTGTCGGCCTGATGACCTCAGTCCAGTCCCGAAGTGCAATGAAGGAGCTGTTCTCTGACTTCCACATGCATGCTGTAACATGTGCACATGGCCAGACACAATAATGAATAAAATTACAATTGTAAGAAATACAAACAGCTCACCAAACACCTTTGAGAGCTGGTAATTGAAGTCTGTTTTCAGAGTAAAAGGCAGGGGTTTTGATTTGCAAAAGGCACAATGACTCTACAAAGAAGGTTTTTAGTATCCTGGGGTAGAGCTTAGCTGTAGAGTACTTTCTTACCTATCATGCCTGAGACCCTTCACAAAACTGGAAACAAACATACAAAACAAACCCACCATGGCAAGGAAAAAAGCTTTTTCTTTTGACCCACCTCAACCTGAAGAAGCCAAGCCCATAAGCATGTCTAGAGGCTTGTCTCCCAGGCAATTCTAGATTCTGTCAAGTTGGCAACATATTCATCACATGTAATTCAACAAGTTAATGAACATACTAAATTGTGGACTGGGTTCCTGAACACATGTGTGGGCAGTGGTCATGAGTCCATGTCTGCTCTCAGTCCTCCCCAGGGCCTCCCAGCACCGGCTACTCAGTGCGTCACAGGCTGCACTCCTTTTCTCTTGCTCTAACCCAGCTCTAACCCAGAATGGCGCCAGAGGACAGTGTTCCCTAATGATTCTCCCAAATGCACAATGGAAGTCAAGGCGTGACACTGTCTGTTAGATGCATGCATTTGGTGTCCTTGAAGTCAGCACTATATTCCTGGTCTTCGTGATTTTTCTTCTTTTTGTGGGACAGAAAGAGTTCTACCACACTGACCAACCCTCAGTCCTTAACAGTGGTTTTCAAATAGCAAAAAGTTTAGAACTTAAAAAGTTTATTAATTTTTAAACTGGATATAGATTAGTTTCAGTTTTCTAAGAAATCTGCCATAATGGGGATGAATGCCTATCCTTCTGGAACTCTAAGTTTCAAATAAACCCTTCCTTCTAAAAAGGTGCCTTTGTCATGGTGTGTCCTGGTTAGTTTTATGTCAACTTGACACAAGGTAGAATCATTTTGGGAAGAGGGAACCTCAGCTGAGGGACTGAGGAGATGGTCCCTACCCACACCCTGGCCTGTGGTACACTTTATTGATACACCAGTGATGTGGGAAGGTCCAGCTCACTGCTGGCGGACCTATCCCTGGGGAGATAGTATAAGAAAGCAGGCTGAGAAAGCCATGGAGAACAAGCCAGTGAGAAGCACTGCTCCATAGCCCATGTGCTGGATCCTGCCCTTAGTACCCTTGAGTCCCCATAGCGATGAACTTAAAAGCTATAAGGTAAAATAAACCCTTTCCTCTTCAGCTTACTTTTGGCTATGGAATTTTACAGAAATAGAAACCCAAATTAAGATATGACATCTTATCAAAGCAATAGAAAAGCAGCTGATACAGAAGTCATGGTATCACAGCAGAAAACAGATCAGCTGCTTGGGAAGGGAACCAGGGAACCAGCCATTCCTGGCCATTAATTTCATTGAAGGTGGCCTCCAAAAATTTGTTAGCATGCTCATTTTTAAGGTGTTAGTAGAGAGTTTAAAGACAGTTTAAAAAAAAAAGTCACACTAGGATATGTTGGTATTGGTGGTAGTTGGAAAGTTACTTATGGCAAGGAAAACTGGACAGGCGCCTGCAGCCCCTCACACACCAGGACAATTCTATGCTGAATGCTGAGGCGGCTGCCAGCAATCAGGATGGTATCAGCCTGTGTGGCAGCTACATATAGCTGTTCTTCAAGAACCTTCAAATAGAGGCATTTTTAATGTGTCAAAAAAAGAAAGTGCGAGAAGTTAGCTGTAAATGTTTTCCACAAATGTCTACTGTCAGGCTAAGGAAGTCAGATTCAACATCTTTAGTAAAAATAAGGCTGTTGGCTGGGCTTGGTGGCCAGTGCCTTTAATCCCAGCACTCAGGAGACAGAAGCAGGTGGATCTCTGTGAATTTGAGGTCTGTCTGCTCGACACAACAAGCTCTAGGTCAGCCAAGGGCACAAATGAGTGAGACCTTGTCTCAAAGGAAAGGAGGAGAAAGAGAAAGAGAAGAAAGAAAAGATGGGGGAAGGAAGAGGAGGAGAAGAAAGGCTAACTAGCTATTTTTTTTTTTATTGAAAATGGCATGTTTAACACTATAAAACATATTCATTTTGAGGCTGGAGAGATGGCTCAGCAGTTAAGAGGACATGCCACTCTTCCAGAGGGTCCAAATTTGATTCCCAGCACCTATGTCAGATGACTCACAACTACCTGTAAGCCCAGTTCCAGGGGGATCTGATACTGCTGGCCTCTGTCAACACCCACACTTGTGTATAGAAACACACCCATACACTGAATTACAAACAAAATATAATTTTTAAAAATGTACATTTTATCTCATTCTTCTGCCATAGTGCTATTCATGACCTGTGGCCCTCCTCAAACAGGCTGCTGACTAGGGACAAGGACCAGGCAACAAACAAGCAAGAGTGCTGTTGACATTCCTTCAGGAGGAGGGAGGAGGCCAGGAGCAGAGTCTAGTTACCATCCCTCCAAGTCCCTGGCTGTATTGTGTGTGCTAATATGAATGGTGACGGTTGACAGCAACCTGAGCCACGTGACAGTTCAACAGAGTTCTTCCTGTGCTCCCAGGGCCCTCTCCACGAGGAAGAGAATGTGAAGACATTTTTTTGTATAATCCCAGTCAAAGCCATGCAATGCTTCTGTTCCTTGGTTTGAGACAAAGTCTATGTAACACTATATGGTCTGGAACTTGCTTTGAAGATCAGGATTTATCTGCCTCCCAAGTGCTGGGATCAAAGGTATGTTTTACCATGCCAGTCATAAATACTTTTTTTTGTCATCTTTGTCATCTTCCTCTTCCTCCTTTTTCTCCTCCTGCCTTTTCTTCTTTTCTTTTTTTTTAAAAAGACAATTTCCTGTAGCCCAGCTGGCTTCAAATTTGCAAGTCTTGTAGCCAAGACTGGCCTGAATTCATCTTCCTGCCTCTACCTCCTGAGTGCTGGGACTCCAAATGTATGCCACTCTGCCTGGCTTTAAGTGATAGTTGTTCTCTCATTTCCAATAATAACTTGTATTTCTTTATCTGCTCAACTAAGCTTATTAAAGATATAGAGCTGACATTCTTGATGAACAAAGTTGTCTGGCACTACGAGCTCGCTTCCAGGCTGCTATCAATCGCTTGCCTCCTGTGGCTGCCATCAGTCTACCCACTTTCTTAGGGCTGCCGTCAGTCTACCCACTTTCTTAGGGCTGCTATCAGTCTACCCACTTTCTTAGGGCTGCCGTCAGTCTACCCACTTTCTTAGGGCTGCCGTCAGTCTACCCACTTTCTTAGGGCTGCTGTCAGTCTACCCACTTTCTTAGGGCTGCCATCAGTCTACCCACTTTCTTAGGGCTGCCGTCAGTCTACCCACTTTCTTAGGGCTGCTGTCAGTCTACCCACTTTCTTAGGTCTGCCGTCAGTCTACCCACTTTCTTAGGTCTGCTGTCAGTCTACCCACTTTCTTAGGGCTGCCGTCAGTCTACCTACTTTCTTAGGGCTGGTATCAGTCTACCCACTTTCTTAGGTCTGCTGTCAGTCTACCCACTTTCTTAGGGCTGCTATCAGTCTACCCACTTTCTTAGGTCTGCCGTCAGTCTACCCACTTTCTTAGGGCTGGTATGGATTCTGCACTTTTAACTTCTAACTTCTTGAATTATTTACATTGAAGTGAATTAAACTAAAAATGTTGTGGTGAGCACTTTAGCTGTAGCTCAGACATTCTGACAGCCTGTGCTTCTCAGCGTTTAGTTAACGACGTTCTCCACCTTCTCCTCCTTGAACTCTTATTGGCCCAGGCTACTTTCAATCTCTCAGTTCTTTAAAAAAACCATTTCCTTGTTTGTTTGATATGCACAGGTATCTTGTCTGCAATATGTCTGTGTACCACAGGGGCCAGAAGAGGATATCAGATCTCCACCATGTGGACACTAGGAATCAAACCCGGGTCCTCTGGAAGATGGGCCAGCGCTCTGCCCTCTGACAGCGACTGCTGGGATTACCATGCGTATCTTGTCTCTGTTGGCCTCTGTGACAGGAGCATCTAGCAACCTGCTCTTATCTAAGGTAATTATCACTATCACTGACTCTAGTTAGTTCACTCTCTTGATACTTTGTCTCTTCAGCTGCTATCTCTTGTTTTTCATGCATTCTTAGTGTATTCTTTCTATCTCCAGAAGCAAAGTTATGAGGCTGAGCTCAAGTCTTTGATAACTCTCACCTCTGGGTCACTTTGGGGTCAAGATCATGGTCTGGAACCACATGTCCCCAAAGGCCCGGATGCTGAAGCTTTTGTTGGGAGTCTATGGTGGTTCTTGGGAGGTGGTAAACATCTGGAAAGGGTGGGCTTGTGAAAAGACGCTAGGTCACTGAGTGCATGCCCTTAAAGGGGATCTTAGGCATCTCTCCCCTGTGTGTTCTTGGGATAGTGTGGAAGGGCACACCCATGCATATCTGTGGAAGCCAGAGGACCACCTTGGGTGGCATTCCTCAGGAGGCATCTACTGTGGTTTTGGAGCCAAATTCTCTCATTTGGTCTGACACCCACTAAATTAGGCTAGGTTGACTGGGCAGACTGTTCTAGGGACTTCCTTGTGTTGGTTTTTGCAGCACTGGAATCAGTAGTGTATATCACAATGCCTGTGATGTGTTTTAGGATGACTTGGGTCTTTATCCTTACTTTACCAACCAGAGTATCTCTACAGCATGACTCTACCTGGTTAAGTGTTTAGATATTTGCATAAGGAATTTAATAAAGTAACTATCAGATACAACTAGAAATTGTCATACCCATGATCCTAGATAAACTGGCAGGAGAGGTTCTTTTCTTTGCTGAAGGAAGAAAACAGCCATGAGAGCAAACACATATGGTGGAAGACCTCCTTCCTCAGGGCGATCGATGCTACAAAGCTACAAAAACCAAAAGCACATTCGTGATATTAGTTTGGGGGTTGCTGGGTACTAAAACCGTAGACTCAGTGTCCTAGCAAACTCTCTGCCACTAAGCCATACCCCGGCTTCTGTAAGGTTTTTTCCAATTCACTAAGTTAAAACAGGGAATCATGTTCATCCCAGACCCAAGCACTGGAATCTTCTAGCTGCACCTGAGTCAGTAAAGACTTTAGCTATGAATCCCTGTTTAGAACTGGATTTTTCCTGCTATGGCTATGTTTCTGAGACAGGGTCTTGGTATGCACTAGTTCAGGCTGTCCTGGGACTTGAGAGCTTCTTGTCTCACTCCTCAGTGCTGGGACGTGTGCTAACGCCTCGCCAGCTTCATCCTCGCCATCATGGAATGATCTTCCTTTGGGGCTGCGTGCTCTGACACTGCCAAACAACAGCCTGTCTAGAATGCTAGAATGCTATGTACTACGGGACACCTACAGTACCTTTTGTCTTTCTGATGTCTCTGCCTATGTTACTGAAAATGGTGTAAGAAGACTTATCTCAAATATTACCATGCCCCAGAAAACCCTTCACAAAGACACTAAAATACAACTTTTTAGGTCATATTTCACAAGATTCTACCCAAACTTGATTTTTAATAAGCATTATAGCTCATTTTATCTTCTGACAAATAGTGCCACATTGAGATAGAAACTCTGACCTTCCCTTCCGTGTATATTAAAGTTTCTAATCCAATATTCTGACATCCACTCCCTTGACGCCTATAAATACACATCTGGTGCATGGCAGGGTGGCACAGATCTGTAATCACAGCACTCAGGAGGAAAAACAGAAGAGAGCTGGAGCCTGGTCTATGTAGTGAGTTTCAGGCCAGCCAGTGCTGCCAAAGCAAAGCAAAACGAAACAAAGCAAAAACAAAACAAACCCAACAAAAATATAAACAAACAAAACCAAGAAGAACCACCAGCAGCAGCAGCAGCAGCAGCAGCAGCACCAGCACCAGCACCACCACCACCACCACCACCACCACCACCATCACCCAATCCTACCTTTGCCCAGTATCTAAATGCAATCACCAGAGGAACCAGCCTTGGTTCTAGCTTTCCAAGAGCAGTTAGGTGCTTTGTGGTCAGCCAGGCGTTTTCGTTTCCCGCACTTACTTTACAAAGAAGGCCGCTAGTGGGGAGGGGAAGGATGGGAGGATGGGCGGGAAAGAGAGAAAGTATGTTAGATAGGGACCTGTCTTCTACATCAGTAAGTTCACACTAATAATAAGACCTAGACGAAAGACCTTAAGCTCACGAGCATCTTCATGCAAGACGTCGGACTTTTAACAAGATTCATTTATTTGGTGTTTTGCCTGAATGTACGTATGTTGTGTACCATGTGCATGCACTGCCCCCTAGAAGGTCAGAAGAGGCTATGTGATCCCTGGAACTGGAGGCCCAGGTGGTTGTGAGGCACTAAGTGGGTGCTTGGAATCAAACCCAGCTCTTCTTTGAGAGCAGCCAGCCTCTTCTCCAGCCCTGAAACTGAATTTTCTTTCTTTCTTTTTTTTTTTTGAAGGCAACTATTTTTGATAGATTTGTTTGTCAGAACTAGGACTGTATGTTTTCAAATATTAAAAATACTTTGGAAAAAACACAGGAATAAAAATTATCAAAGGCCTGTTCTGTTCATCCCAAGGGTACAATGTTTTCTCCCAAGTCAGAGGGATTTGCTTAACGAAGAGTCAGCAGAGCCCACGAGGCTCTCCTCAGTGGTTGTGACAGTGCTTTCCAAGGGAAAAGAGTTACACATGTGGGGCCACCCTGAGCACTACCTCAGATGCTACATATGGGCAGAGAACAATGGCAAAGAACCTTACAGGAAGCCACTGTTCCAACAGGCTGACTCCAGTCTAGCTGGAATGTGTGAGGACTCCCCCACCCCCAATACTTTATTCCCCTTTCTTCTTACAATGAAAGTACAGGAAAATGGCCAGGGAGAAGTCCAAGTGGTAATCAGATAAGGAACCTACAGTTCTGTAAGGTAGACCCTGAGATTGTACAAAGTGCTTGCAACCTTGGCAATTTTGAGAAGCTGGTGGTGCTTCCGAGATCCCAGCACAACAGCAGGCACTCAGCCACAAGCTGATGGCCATCCTGGGTGACATGGTAAATGCAAGGCCATTCTGGGTTATACATAGTGAGACTTTATCTCAAAAACCCCAAATCAAATAAATCACATAAAATAGTAGCTTAAAGACACAGGAACCTTTGCTTATCTCTGCACACCACCACAGGGACCCGGGCATGGAAATCAGCATCAACATCAATAAAGGAGTCTGAGGAAAGAGGAAAAAGCAATCAAACAAATTCATTAAAACCTCTCTGTAAAGCAGACCCAGGAAAACCTAAGCACAGCTGTGGGTCTGAGAGGCCACTACCACACACAGCCCTCAGGTGACTTAGGAGGAGAGAACACTGTCCAAGAACCAAGTCATCACAGACAATGTCCTAATCCTTCAGAGCTAGTTAGTGTCTGGTCAGAAATGACTGCAGTGCAGACGCAGCATTTAAATGCTATGTGGACAAATTAGGAATGTGCACAGGAGACTAAAGACAGATTGATGTAAAGCTACTAAGTCATAGTGTCAAATGTGTACTGACTGAAGCAAGATGAAGGTTTAAGTGTTTCTCATACGAAAAGAGAAAGAATAAGAATGCCTAACTCAAGGAAAAGAGTGGTTTGTGAGGCCTAGCTACTGAGAAAAAACAATAAGCCCCAAGGGAAATACTATATTGGATAAGACAACCAAGGAGCCCACTTGGGAGCAACTGTCTTTGAGTTCATTAATCAGGGCAGGTCCCATCTATTTACCACTTGTGACATTGATTTAAACCACAATAGAGCAGATTACTATGAATGTATTCCTAAGAGTAAATATCACATATTTTGCATTTTTCACTCACAGTCCAGGGCTCATTAATCCTGAATGCTGTCAAACTAACAGCTGTCTGACTGGTGGTCCTGGGAGTGTTAGCTGGACTCTAGTTAATAATTCAAGGGCATCTACTTTTATTTTTGCTTTGGATTTTACCCATAAGTAATTTTTATAAGTGAATTTTCTACTTTCAGTTTGGTAGTAAGATATATTAAAATTTATAGACAGAAGACAAAATCAGAAGCAAAATGTGGAAGAATTTGGCCTTACCACTGTTCTTTAAACATTCTTGAACAAGTAAGAGGACATCTGGCTGAGACATCTAGGAAATAAATGAATGAATACATGAAAAAATCCCTAAGCACTTCTGTTTCTGGTATAATACAGTCTGAAGTTCCCCAAATTGCTTTCCAAATACGAACCGTACATTGCTGCAGGTGGAGAGGAGTCACCAGCCTGGGTAAGGCCAACAAGAAACACTTGAGGATGCATGTGTGGACAATGGACTCGCTACAGAGTAACCGTGTACAAACTCATTCTTGACGTAGTAACCCCTTAGCTGCCTTAATGGTGGTTGGAAGGTATCTATTACAACAATGTTCCTCTCACTCTGAAACACTGTAGCAACACACAACTACATGGTTCTAAAATTAGTATCTCCCTTCTCAAACCTTAGTCCCCCACTGGACCAAAACCATTAAAAATTCTATAATGGATCTTTAAATGTTTCTTTTGTTGTTGATCTGAGGTGTTTCACTTACAGATTTATTTGTGTGTGTGTATCCCCTAAAGAGATCAGAAGAGGTATCAAAGCTCCAGAACAGTAGTTACAGGAGGTTGTAAACCACCTGAGGTAGAGCTGGGAGCCAAACTCATGTCCTCTGGCAATGAAACAAGCACAGGTAACCGCTGTGCAGTCACCCTAGCCTTCTGGTTTTTTGATATTGGGTCTTGCTCTACAGCTGAGGCTGGCCTCAAACTTACGGTAATCCTCCTACCACTGCCTCCCAAATACTTTGACTACAGGTAGGAGCCACCCTCCTACCTGTAGTCAAAATTTTTAAAATTCTTACTGATACCATACTGTTGTTCTTACTACACAGCCTTTAAGACCCTGTACAACTAATTGACCCACATCTCTACATCCTAAGCAGAGTTCTGTGGAAATGTACCCTCTTTGAAAGCCAAGTCTATGCTCAGATCTTGTCACTCAGTGTTTCTCTGCGAAGCTCACTATAGTTAACAACTTACAATATAATTGATAGCTTACAAGTGCCACTAGAGAGCCAGGTCTATCTTGTCCTTTATAACCTAGCACAGAGCCTACATACAGCAGGGGCTTAGTGAAAATCTGCCACATGAATGACAGATCAAAATAACTGCTAAGGATTTACTCTGGCAAATCACTCATCAAACTCTAAAACTTAAAAGAATATTAAGATTGGTGCTGGCAATGCTAAGAGCACACACTGTTTCCCAGAGGACCCAAGTTTAGTTCCCGGTGCCCACACAGGACATTTAACAATCACTTGTAATAACAGCTTCTGGGGAGACTATAACACCTCCGGCCTCTGAAGGCACACCTGCATCCATGTGAAGATGAACACACACACACACACACACACACACACACACACTTAAAATTAAATTCTTTAAGAAACAATAAAGTCTGTGTGTTACCTAACCAAGGAGCTATAGGATTAAGCACAGGAAGGAAGGAGAGGCTATGAACAAGAACATAAGGGATCCAACTTCAGAATCTATTTGTTGTCTCAAAGACAGGATCTCACTGTGCAGCCCTGGCTTACCTGGAACTTCACTATGTACACTAGGCTGGTCTCAAACTCAAGACACCCGCCTGCCTTTAGGATCAAAGGCGTGCACTACCATTCCTGGCCTCAGAATCTATACTTACAACAAACAACTAAACTAAGCATAGACCAACTGTAACAAAACAGTGGAAAGCAGAGTGGGTAAACTGAAATCTAAGTTTCTTCTAGCTTTAAAGTTCTGACTTACCTATGTCGTTGAGAATCGTATTTCACCAAAATGTAGGCTTATATATCTGGGGTGTGTGTGTGTGTGTGTGTGTGTGTGTGTGTGTGTGTGTGTGTGTTGGGGGGATCCTTACTTTCTGCTTCACTCAAGCTTGTTTTGTCTGATGATAGCTCTGAAATCCTGCTATTCCTGCCTCCAGCTCTCCAGTATTGGGATTGTAGATGTGTTCTGTTCCATCATTTGAGGTTAGGTGTGGTTGTTTTTTTGAAAAGTGTAGTTACTTTAATTACATTTACTCATTGCATGTATGTGGGGAGGCATACATGTGGCCAGAGGACAGTTTGTGACACTCAGGGATTGAATTCAAGTTATCAGATTTGGGGGCAAGTACCTTTACCCACTGAGCTATCTCTCTGGTCCAGCACTCTTGTTATTATTATTGTTACTATTATTATTGCTATATAAAAGGGGAACCTGGGAGCTAGTTAGGTTTTTAGATCATGAATATTTACAAATATTATCTGTAATATTATAAATATATTATATATAAATATATATTATATAATATAATAAATATATATTGTATAACATATAACATATAAATATTGTATATCATAATATTATATATGTTCAATACACTATTTGAACATTTGCCCTCCTTTCTTGTCCTAGGAGAGTTGATTTTATGAAGAGAACTTAAACTTTCTGGAATCATAGACACAGAATCCTCCCAGGATTCACAGGCTTAGAAAATCAACATTACAAGTAAGTAGGGAACATCTGCAGCAAAATAAACATGAAAATGTGTAAAGTAAAAAATTAAAATTCTGAAGCTCAAGACAGAAGACATAAAATGAAAATTCTCAGGGAGAGTTGTCACTGTCATACTTTAACTATCAAAATGCACTCACATCCAAGTCACATTCAAAAGCATCTCCACTCTTTCCCAGCAGACAGCCACCACAGGCCTCAAGCATGCTCCCTTTAAAGCCTGTGCCGTGGGAAGCAGAGCAGGCTCACACCGAGCAGCCCCACCTGCCACACACAGCCTGGATGGGAAGGGCTTGGCTTCCTCACTATTCCTGTGATCCGAGGGTTCATGCAGTACAGTGTGCTTGCTCATCAGCCATTCAATTCTGAGCACTCTCCAATCTAGAAGCCTCGCCCTGACCTCCCTGAGAGGCTCCACCACTCTGTGAAGAAGTTGGCTGTCATGTCCGTTTTCAGAGGGACAGAAGAGATAAAGACTCTAAGATCTGTGTGCTTCTGATAAGGAGCCAAATCCAACGGGCTGGATAGTCTATGGCCAAGCAGGTCTGCCAGGTGACTGAAACTGTACAAATGTCCCCATGGACTGAAACAACACAAACAGCTTAGGTAAAGACAGGGGCTAAGGAGTCCAGAGCACTGCTCTTCCAGAGTTCAGATCCCAGAACCCACACAGCTGGCTCACAAAGTCCAGGGGATCTGATGGCCTCTCTGGCCTTCATGGTACCTACACACATCTGGTGTGCATGCGCCCACACACATTGGGGGGAGGGAGAAGCAAGGGCACATGAGTTCACACAAACACACAAATATAAAACTTCTTAAATGCTAAACGAATGAGAGAATTCTATGTGAGTGTGAAGTCCAGCAGATCATTTTGTACTTACGACAGCTGGAAACTGAACATCAATGTTCACGTCAGAGTCTCTGAAGCCCAGTCTGCTACAGGAGGATCCATAAAGCCTAAGAGAACAGTCTGGAAAGAAGTAAGCACATGGGAGTCACGGGGGTGAAATCTTTCCAAAGCTACTTAAAACAGCAGTCAAAGCCGTGCTCAGAAGCAGGACATACTGAGCCCAGACGCTCACAGAGGACTGCACAGCCATTTGCTTAGCTCTTCCTGATGTCAGCCACTCCTGCCATCAGCTGTGCAGCATGCTAAGGGCTCCGACATGATCAAGCTCATATTTTGTGTAGAAAACTGTCATAATTTTAAAAATTCAGATAATGTATGTTGAAAGGGAGATGTGTTTTAAAACCTACAGTATAGCCATAAGCTAATGCAAGCACTTCTTTTGAATGTCAGAATGTACACATAGCTCTTAGTATAAGCAGTAGGTTCCACTAAAAAGGGTTCTAGCTGTTGAGGTCCAGTCTTGGGATGCCTCTACCTTAGCCTCCATAAGCCTTATAGGCAACACTCATGGCCAGGCCATAAGTTAATACTTATTAGGTAAAAGCAACCTGAACTATGAGGCACTTTTAGATGCTAAATAGAAAAAACAAATCTAGAACATACCTGGTAGTTTGTGCTGGAACACACTTTCCATGACACGCTTAATTTCCAGCCTCTGATCCAAGTTTTCACTGTGTAAACCAAACTCCTGCACCACTCTGTCAATGGCGCTGCCAATTGCATGTATCTGGGAGGGCACTGGCGGGGGCAGTGTGGTGAGCAATTCTTCCTCCTGCTTTTCCTTGTAAGATCAATGGTGAGATTAAAATGACTCAGGTGTTGTTGTTCTTTTAACTGAGACAGGACCCTATCAAATTTTCTGGAATCTTTGTAGCCTTCCTTATCTTAGACATGGTGGTCTTCATCCTATCAAACATACATATACACTCTATGCGCTTAATATGGATAATAAGGAGTGGGCAGGTATGCAGAGAAAACATGGACAGCAATAATAAATATTAGGTGTCTTATTATCTGCAGAAGAACACCAAGGTCCCACCAATGGCTTCTTACGTCCTAACTCTGGACTTGGGGAAATTCACAGGGCCACCCAGCAAACACATCTGACTATTGGACAAGTATTCTATAGTGGGTTTAAGGAAAACCACAAAGGAGCACACTGCGGAGTACTCATGCAGCAGCAGAAATCTCCTATTAAAGGCAGACACAACTGCAGTCCTGACACACGTGATGTATAAGGTAGACACAACCGCAATCCTGACA
>JANHMN010000006.1:3946771-3958756 GCA_030674055.1 Rhabdomys pumilio | reverse complement strand
CACACACACACACACACACACACACACACACACACACACACACACACACAGACAAATCCTTCAGAAAGGAGGAAGGTACAAGAAACTACTCTAGGGGAAAAAACAATGGCAACACTTGCTTGCCCTTAAGGAGACCTGACTGAAATTCAAAACTTCACCAGCGGGAAGCATGTACTCTTAGGCAGCTCTGTGTGACTTGAAACAGACTCTTAAAAATTTGTAATCGTCTCTTATGTAGCTATTTTCTGTTCTGAAAGTTCATGGGAGCCAAACTAATAATGTGTGCCAGGCAGACAGTAGCATTTCATCGAGTCCAAAGGGAGCTGGTGATGTAGCCATCATTACATTTATTATGGTCCAGAGCAGCGTCACCACACCCAAGTGAGTAATCTCTGTAGCAAAGTCCTAGCTTGGGTAAGTCAACCTTGGTTCCTAGGATCCTAGAGAAAGTACACAGCACACACTGTTTTAAAAATTTTAAATCTTTTAATCTGCATTTCTTCAGTATGTATCCATAGTCTTTTCCTATTCTAATAGTTATTCTTAAGGTCATGCTGAGTGCTGCAGAGATGGCTCAGTTGTTAAGAGAATCTGTTACCCCTGTGCCAACACAGTAGTTCACTACTGTCCATAACTCCAGTTCCAGGGATTCCATGACCCTCTTTGACCTTCATGGGGCACCAGATACACATGTGAATAGAAATGTGTGAGCAAAACACTCATACACATTAAAAATAAATCTCAAATATATAGAGAGATATATTCATCTTCAGGGGCTGAGTCACTTGACTCAGTGGTTAAGAGCAGTGGCTGCCCTTGCAGAAGACTGAAGTTCAGTTCTAATCACCCATTTTGGGAGGCTCAAAATCACCTGTGACTCCAGCTCCAGGAGGATACAATGCTTCTGGTCACCTAGGGCAACTGTACTCACACACACATATGTGCACACACATAATAAAAATAAAAAATATTTGAAACATCATTCATTTGAGGATGCGGCTCAGTTGGAAGAATGCTTTGGGTTTGCTCTCCAGGACTGAAAAAAAATCATACTGAAGACCTAGTACTAATAAAAAATTACTGACAGCAAAATAAACCTGTCAGAATATATTGGAGATTTATATTGATCATGAAAATTCTAATGCAATTGAAACGTTTGGTTTGGATTGCTTTGGAAGTCCTTAAGAAGAAGACAGAGCTTCTTTAAATGTCTGTGGCATTGCTTCAATAACCTAGAGCGGAAACGTGGCAACAGGAGGCAATAGAGTGGTACAGATTGTTCTAAGAATAGTGACACTATTCTCTGTTACAATGTATCTTCTGTAGGGAATGGCCGTTGTCTACTATGTTACCTTTGTAACAAACTCTATCCTTTGTTCTGTAGGTCCAAGATATCAGAAGTCTATACAGCAATTGTCTTCAGAGTTTTATCAGTTACGTTTTTTTTCTCTTTCTTTCAATGCCTTTTTTTTTGTTGCTGTTCACTTTGTTAGTAGGTTATTTCGACTCTTCCTTTAAATACTTCTAGGAAAAGAAAACAAAAGAAAGATAAACACACCCAAAGCCCAGTGACTTCTTACCACCTCTGCAGGCTGTAACCTGGTGCCAGCTGTCAATCAGCCTGGCTGGCTTGGTTGGCTTGCCACAGTCAGTAGCTTCCAGAGAGTTAAGCTTGTCTTAAATTCTTGTTGCTTCTAAGGGTGAACACAGGTTATTAAAGTGTGTGCACTATTTTGTTTACCTTGATATATGCATTTACTACTCTTCGTGAAGGTAAAACATGACATATATTGGATCTTTGTTTCCTGTCTTCTTTTGCTTTTCTTTACAAGCTAATAAGATGAAAACAGAAAAAAAAAAAAAAAAAAAAAAAAAAAAAGAGGTCAAAAGATTTTTATTCCTAGTAGGTCACAAAGAGATTAACATGTTTTAATCCAGGTTTCATGGTGCATTCCTATATTGTCAGAAAGCTGAGGCAGGAAAATTCTGTGAGCTTGAGACATCCTGGGAGACAACACATGTTTGTACGTGCGCGCGCGCGCGCACACACACACACACACACATACACGGGCAGGGGTGGGGGGAGAGAGGAGAGAGAGAGAGAGAGAGAGAGAGAGAGAGAGAGAGACTATAGAGACTATAGAGACTATAGAGACTATAGAGACTATAGAGACTATAGAGACTGTTCCAGTGCTTGAGGCAGGAGGATTACCACAAGTTCAGGACTATATAGCAAATATCGGGATATGAAGGACTTTATAGCAAGATCCTATCTCAAAAGAAAAGAAGTTTTAAAAAGTAATTTGATGCAGGCAAACGGATAGAACTTGAAAATATCATTCTGAGTGAGGTAACTCTGTCACAAATGAACACACACAGTATGCACTCACTGATAAGTAGATATTAGCCCAAAAGTTCAGAATATACAAGATTCAATTCACAGACCACATGAAGCTCAAGAACAAAATGTGGGTGCTTCAGTGCTTCTTAGAAGGTGGAACAAAATACTCACAGGAGGAAATATAAAATCAAAGTGTGGAGCAGAGACTGAAGGAAAGGCCATCCAGAGACTGTGCCACCTGGGGGTCCATCTTATATACAACCACCAAACCAGAACGCTATTGTAGATGCTGGCAGGTACTTGCTGACAGGATCCTGATATGGTTGTCTCCCAAGAGGCTCTGCTAGAGCCTGACAAATACAGAAGCAGATGCTCACAGCCAACCATTGGACTGAGCGCTGGATCCCTGATGGAGGAGTTGGAGAAGGGACTGAAGGAGCTGAGGGGGTTTGCAACCCCATAGAGGCCCAACTGTCAACTGGCCAGACCCCCTAGAGCTCCCAGGGACTGGACCACCAATGAAAAAATACACATGGAGGGACCCATGGCTCTGGCCATATATGTGGCAGAGGATGGCCTTGTTGGACATAAGTGGAAGGAGAAGACCTTGGGCCTGAGGGGGTTTGATACCCCCAGTGTAGCAGAATGCTAGGGTGGGAAGGTGGGAGTGGGTAGGTGGGGAGCACCCCATAGAGGCAGGGGGAGGGGGGATGGGATGGGGGTTCTGGAGGGGAGACCTGGAAAGGAGATAATATTTGAAATGTAAATAAAGAAAATATCCAATAAAAAAGGGAAAAAAGTAGTTTGACTGTAAACGTGGATTATAATCTTGTTTGTGAGGTTGAAAGAAGAGCACAGGTTTATAGAAGGAAGAAACCCACTGAACGCAAAAGTCATGCATTTTGACCTTAAGTGGTGCTCTGGTGTTCACAACTTGTTTTTGCTGTTGTTAGTTGCAATAAAGTTATTGACTTTCAGCAGTCAAGTAAGATGTTTCCTTCCCATGTTCCGCAATTTCTCATCTTTCTCTGCTGTTTGAATCTTTCTTTGGATATGTAGGTCACATCATCTTGGCCTTTTTTATTTCTGCTCAAAGGTCATGTTGCATCGCAGCCCACTCTGAACCCCATTTATTCTCTCTTCCCTCTCCCCCTCCCTGCCCTCCCCCTGCATCTCCCCTCTCCTACACTGTGCTGAGAGATGCAGAACTCAGGCAGGCCATCATTCTTAGCACCTAGCTACACTCCAAGTCTATTTATTGTTTATTTGTCTTGAGACAGAGGCTTACTATAGTTCGGGCTGGCATGGGACTCACTATGGAAGCCCAGGCAGGCCTTCAACTCCCAGCCATCTTCCTGCCTCCAGCCTCCTGAGCACTGAGACTGGGGCTTGGGATCAAGCCACTAGTGAACTAGCTATGAGGCGGCAGGGTCTGACCCCGCAGCTGTACTCTGCTCTCCTCCACTTATTTTCTTGTCTCGCTCTATCCTTCTCTCTTGTAGCTCTCCATAAGCATATCAGATTCTTCAGTTACTCATCACAATGACTTGCTGTCCTAGTCCTCCAATGCAAGTTTATTTTTGAATTTTTAAAAATTGAAAATAGATTCTTCTCTTATCCAATCTCAGCCACCGTTTTCCTTCCCTCCCATCCTCCTAGCTCCCTGCCACCTAACCTCTAACCCAGATCCGCTTCCCCTGTCCCCTCTTCAGAAAAGAGAAGTAGGTCTCCAAGAGATGACAGCCAGACAGGACAAAACAAGATACAATAATACAAAGCGTAAGCCCTCACTCATATCAAGGCTAGACAAGAAATTAAATAGGAGGGAAGGTCCTAAGAGCAGGCAAAAGAGTCAAAGACACATTCACTCTCACTGTGAAGAGATTCGCAAGAACAAGCTAACAGCCATAACATATATTCACGTAGACCTGCTGCAGACCCATGCAAACCCTTTACTTGCTGGTTCAGCCTCTGAGCCTGTGTGAGCCCTGCTTGGTTGCCTCAGTGGGTCATGTTCTCCTGGTGTCCTGCATCTCTTCTGACTCCTACAGTCTTTTCTCTCTCTCTTCCACAAAGTTCCCTGATCTCTGAGGGGAGAGACCCAACAGAGACCTCCAATATAGTTTCTCAAGTTCTTTAGATATTTTGGGTATTACATCGCTATCAGATGTGGAGTTGGTAGAGATCTCTTCCCATTCTGTAGGCTCCTGTTCTGTCTGAGTGACAGAGTCCTTGTTCCAGAAGCTTCTCAGTTCCATGAGGTCTCAATTATTGATTGTTGATCTTAGTGCATGCCCTAATAATGTTCTGTTCAGAAAGCTGTCTCCTGTGCTGATGTGTTCAAGGGTCTTTCCCACTTTCTCTGTCAGGTTGGTGTGTCTAGTTTTATGTTAAGATCTTTGATCCACTTGAACCTGAACTTTCTCCAGGTTGATGAATGTAGATCTACTTGCATTCTTCTACATACAGAAAACCAATTTGACCAGCCTGAATTTGTTGAAGATGCTTTCTTTTTCCCACTGTGTATTTCTGGCTTTTTTATTAAAAAACCAGGTGGCCATAGATGTGTGGATTTATGTCTGGGTCTCCAATTTGATTCCATTGCTCAACGTGTCTGTTTTTAATCCCAACGCTGTGGTTTTTATTATTATAGCTCCGTAGTACAACTTTGAAATCAAGGATAGTGATAATTCCAATAGTTATTTTTACTGTTCAAGATTGTTTTAGTTAGCATGTTTTTGTTATCTGTTTGTTTTGTTTGCTTGTTTTTCATATAAAGTTTAGAATTGTCCTTTCAAGGCCAGTAAAGAACTGTGTTGGAATTTTGGTGGGGATTGTGTTGAATCTATAGATTGCTTTTGGTAGGGTGGCCATTTTTACTCTGTTAATCCTACTGATTCATGGGCACGGAAGATTTTTCAATCTTCTGTTATTTTCTTCAATTTCTTTCTTCAAAGACTTGAAGTTTTTATCCAAAAGTCTTTTACTTGCTTGGTTATATTTGTCTCAAGACAGTTTATATTAGTTGTGGCTATTGTGAAGGGTGGTGTTTCCCTGATTTCTTTCTCAGCCTGTTTGTCATTTGTGTATAGAAGGGCTGTTGGGGTCCAGGAGTCACCTCACAAACCACACAAACACCGATCTTAGTTAGAAAGGGATAGTTTAGTTTATTGAGTATATGTCCCAGGACTGAGTGATCAGGGCTGTGGTCCAGATTCAGGAACTGAACCATGGCATTCGGTTAAGATCCTACAAAGTTTTTAAGCCTAAAAATCTACAAACATCTGAGCCAAGTTATTCCACCAATCAGAATTTAGGGATTGGAGATTTCCATAGGGGCATGTCTTTGTTGTCATTTATCTGGCTCCCATTAGTTGGGGTGTTCAACTGTGGCAGTGACTTATCTTGTCTAATATTCATGTCAACCAGGATGTCAGTTACCCATGTATATATGTCTCTTCTGTCAAGTAGGATGTCAGTTCCCAGGAGGTCTTGGGAACTTAAACGTTACTCAAAATGGAAGTCTTATTTTAAATAGGTGCAGGTGTCTCTCTTATGTTGGTGTCCATCCCAGGGGCAGCTTATAAAGGCAAATACCATAAAAGTTTATGCGTAGGTGCAGGAAGTGCTGCTGTATGCTTGGTTCGGGTCCACGCTTATTGTGGGTAGCTATACAAAGCAGTTCTACTGACTTCTATTGTGATTGGTTTCCAAAGGCACAGAACAACAAAAAATGTAATCAACTCAGGCATGAGGAAGTTTCCTAGTAACAGCAGAAACAACATATGAGAAGGTTTCCTTATAATATTAGTAACAGCACAAAATGCCAGGCTAGGTAACAGTTACCTACGGTTCACCATTTTACCTAGGCTTTTTAACAAGGGTGACTGTTTTTTTTCTTTTTTCTTTTTTTTGATTGTCTATCAACTATAAGAGTTCCCTAATAGAACTTTTAGCCCACTTACGTATACTATCATATCATCTGCAAATATGATACTTTGATTCCTTTCTTTTCAATTTGTATCTCCTTGATCTCCTCAGTTGTCTTATTGTTCTAGTTAAAACTTCAAGTATTATATTGAATACCTATGAAGAGAATGGAGAACCTTGTCCTGTCTCTGATTTTAATGGAATTGCTTTGAATTTTTCTCAATTTAATTTGAGGCTGGTTATAGGCTTGCTGTAAATTGCCTTTATTATGTTTAGGTATGTCCCCTGTATCCCTAATATCTCTAGACTTTTATCATGAAGGGGTGTTGGATTTTGTTAAAAGTGGGTTTTTTTTTTCTTCTAATGAGATGATCCTGGTTTTGTTTCTTTCAATTTGTTTATATTGTGGATTACAGTGATGGATTTTTGTGTACTGAACCATCCCTGCATCTTTGGGATGAAGATTACTTGATCATGGTAGGTGATCTTTTTAATATGCTTTTAAATTTGGTTTATGAATATTTTATTGAGTATTTTTACATCAATGTTTATGAAGGAAATTGGTCTGAAATTCTCTTTCTTTGTTGAGTCTTTGTGTGGTTTGGGTTTCAGGGTGACTGTGGCCTCATAAAATTTGACAATGTTCCATCAGTTTCTATTTTGTGGAATAATTTAAGGAGTGTTGGTATTAGCCCTTCTTTGAAAGTTTGGTGGAGTTCTGAGCTAAAACCATCTGGTCCTGGAATTTTTTTTTCTTGTTTGGGAGATTTTAATGCCTTCTTCTATTTTTTTAGGGGTTATATATAGGTCTATTTAAATTGTTTATCCGGTCTTGATTTAGTTTTGGTAAGTGGTACCTACCAAGAAAATTATTGATTTCTTTTAGATTTTCCAATTTGGTGGAGTTCAGGTTCTTAAAGTACGTCCTCATGATTTTCTGAATTTCCTTGGTGTCTGTTGTTATATCTCCTTTTTTGTTTCTGAGCTTATTCATTTGGATATTTTCCTTCTGTCTTTTAGTTAGTATGGATGAGGGTTTTTCTATCTTGTTGATTTTTTTTTCAAAGAACCAACTGTTTGTTCCATTGATTCTTTGTATTGTTCTATTTCTATTTTATTAATTTCAGCCCACAAGTTGATGATTTCCTGCCATCTACTCCTCTTGGGTGTTTGCTTCTGCTTCTTTTTTGTTCTAGAGCTTTCAGGTGTGCTGCTAGGCTGCTAGTGTGAGCTCTTTCCAATTTCTTCCTAAAGGCATTTAGTGCTATGAACTTCCCTCTCAGATCTGCTTTCCTCATGTCCTATAAGTTTGGGCACGTTATGTCCTCACTTTTTGAATTCTAAAAAATCTTTAATTTCTTTTTTTTTTTTTTTTTTTTTTTGGTTTTTCGAGACAGGGTTTCTCTGTGTAGTCCTGGCTGTCCTGGAAGACCACTCTGTAGACCAGGCTGGCCTCGAACTCAGAAATCCGCCTGCTTCTGCCTCCCAAGTGCTGGGATTAAAGGCGTGTGCCACCACTGCCCGGCCTTTAATTTCTTTCTATTTCTGTCTTGACACATTTTTTTCGTTGAGTAGAAAACTGCCCAGTTTTCTTGTATCTACTGTGTCTAAAGGTCTATTGCATCTTTGTGTTCCCGTATATAGTCCATTTTGGAGAAAGTTCTGTGAGGTGTTGAGAAGGTGCATTCTTTTGTGTTTGGGTGGAATCTTCTGTAAATATCTGTTATATTTCTTCTGAAATATCTGTTTAGTTGGCTCATAACTTCAGTTACTTCCAACATTTCTGTTTAGTTTTTGTGTGGCTGGCCTTTGCATTGAAGACAGTTGGGTACTAAAGTCATCCATTATCAGCGTGTGGTTTAAGCTGTAATATCCTTTCTTTTTCAAATTCGGGTGCTCTTGTATTTGAGGCATAGATGCTAAAAATGGAAATGTCATCTTGGCGGACTTTTCCTTTGATGAATATGCAGGGTCCTTCCCCATCTTTCTTCTTGAGACAGGGTCTCCTGTAGCCCAGACCGGCTATGTAGCTAAGGATGACCTCAAACTACAGATTCTTCTACTTCTACCTTCCAATTTCTGGGGATGGGCCACTACACTCCTGGTTCCCTTCTCTTGATAAGTTATGGAAGGTGGAGTGGGAGGTGTGTTAAAATGAAAAAAAAAAAAAAACCTTTCTCAGGCTGCATACATTAGTAGACAATATCTATAATTACAATATTCAGAACGGGCTGAAGTCTGAGGCTAGCCTAGGCTACACAGTGAAGTGCTGTCTCAAAATAAATAAATAAATAAATAAATAAATAAGGCATATTTTATATACCTTATATGAGTGTTTTGCTTGTATATTTATATTCATACCACATATGTGCCTAGTAAACCATGGTGGTTGGAAGAGGCCATCTGATTTCCTGTAACTTGAGTTACAAATGTGAGCCATTGGGTAGGTCCTGGGAACTGAACCTGGGTTCTCTATAAGAGCAGCAAGTGTTCTTAACCACTCAACCATCACCTTAGTCCCTCAAATTCTTTCTTCCAATTGAGATATCTGTCTCCTAACACTCTAGTCAGGTTCCCCCTCCACTTTTCTTGGATAACACTTAGCGATGCTGATCATGTGGACTTATCATTAGTCAGAAAAGTCCTTGACAATATGCATACACATACACGCACTCGTGCACAGACAAACACACATACACACACACACACACACACACACACACACACAAAGAGAGATAAAGAGACAGAGACAGACAGAGAAACAAAGAGACAGAGAGAAACAGAGACAGAAACAGAGACAGACACAGACAGACACCATATACCCACAGACATACAGACACACAGAGACACACACACACACGCAGAGAAACATGTAGACACACACAGCTGTTTGAATGACACCCTTGCTTCCCTGGTCTCTGCAGAGAAGTCAGTGTTAAAGAGGTCACTGGAACAGAGGTGAGACATCAGAGTCAGCTGACATCTCCCTGCACAAAACTGAAATTCAGCTGTTCTTCTGACCTTTGGATAAACCGGGATGTGAAGATAAGAGCCAATTTCCAAACCAGGTTAGTTTTAACTGGTGTGGCCATGGACGTCCCCTCTTCTCTAGTGCTTATACAAAAAGACACTCAGGTGACCCAATGCTGGACATCTGTGAAGTTCTCAATTCACTCTGCAATTTCCAAACAAAGTGACTTTGAAGTGACTAACCTGCTCTACTTTCTCCAGCCTCCCTATGTCTCCATGAGGAACTTTTTTCATTCGTTCCCTTTGGAACTCTTTTCTTTTCGGATTCTTAGTTCACTCATTCACTCTTGGATTGAGTAGGTGTCTGTGCGCATGAATGTGCATGAAGATCAGTGAACAACTTTCAGGATTTGCTCATCTTTGGGTGAGTCCTGGGGATAGAAATCAGGTTGTCAGGCGTGGCAGCGAGATCCCTTACTGGCAGAGTCATCTTGCCAGCCCTGAAACAGTTGTTTTTTTTTTCAAATTTGTGAAAGTTAACAATTAAAAATAAAGTCACTTAAAATAGTTAAGCCACATTACTATGGCTTTGTCTTTTATTATATTTACTTGGGGGTGGTTTTGTTTGTTCGTTTTGCAAATGAGGTTTCATTTTGTGGTATAGAATGGCCTGGAACTCATTATGTAGTCAAGGCTGACTTAAAACACATTGCAATCTCTCTAGATTAGGCACCTGAGTGCTGGACTTTTAGGCTTGAATTAGCATATTTGGTTTTATTTCCCCCCTCAGTGTGTGTGTGTGTGTGTGTGTGTGTGTGTGTGTGTGTACACGTGAGTGTGTGTATGTGTGTACATGTGTGTGTGTGTGTGTACATGTGAGTGTGTGTGTGTACATGTGAGTGTGTGTGTGTACATGTGAGTGTGTGTGTGTACATGTGAGTGTGTGTGTGTGTGTGTGTGTGTGTGTGTGTGTGTGTGTATACACATGGCCACAGATGCTCAGGGAGGCCAGGAAAGGGTGCTTGATTCTGTGGAGCTGGAGATGCAGGTGGTTGGGAGCCACATAACATGGGTATTGAAAGCTGAGTTCATGTCCTCTGCAAAAGCGGTGGGCTGAGTCATCTCTCTTCAGGCACCGTCTAGCCTCTGCTAACTAGGCCTGGGTTGGTCCAGCCCCACTGGTGTGCACCTGCAGTCTTGGACTCACTCTTCACCGACTGCCATTGCACATCCCTCTGGAGTCTAGCTGCAGCTCAGAGGTGACATTCTGTACTGTTTTATTTGTGACAACTCCTGGCTATTTTGCCGTTGGTCTCTCGTGGCACCAAGAAAAATCTCGAAATAACTGGGTTTCTTCTGAGGACATGTGGATTCTCAAATATGTCTGAAGTTCCCAGTCCTGGTGCTACACAGCTTGACTCTGTCTTACTGTTATTTTTAAAATGGCAAAACTATTGTAGGTGGTTTTCTCCCCAGCTCCAGATGTATTTATATTCTATGTTTTGCTTGCATGCTTGTGTGTGTATCACCTGTGTGTAGTACCCTTGGAGGCCAGAAGAGGGCATTAGATGGTTCTGAACCACCAAGTGGCTACTGGGAACCAAATCCAGGTCCTCTGGAAGAACAGCCAGTGCTCTTAACGGCCGAGCCATCTCCAGCTTCTTGTTTTATTTTTTTGATACTGGGTGTCATGTAGCCCAGGCTGGCCTTGAATTGACTGTTTAGTTGAGGATGACCTTGAACTCCCAGTCCTTCTGCTTTTATCTCCCAAGCTTGGCCTACTGTCTTGTTTTGAGGCAGGATTTTAGTAGGTACCAGGCTGTCCTTGAACTTGAGATCCTCTTGCACCAGCCAGGAGTACAAGATGATCTTTGGGTATATGATGGTTTTGAAGTCAGTCTGGGCTACATAAGCCCATGTCTTTTAAACACAACAATGACAAAGGTTGGTGACACCGGTCAGTGAAATAATGCTTGCCTGCCTAGCAAGCACAAGATTCTAGGTTCAGAGGTCAAGGAGAACCCACAAACATTGTAAAATCTCTGTAGGCAGCAGGCAATCTATAGTTAAAGTAACTGAGAGATGGTGTTGAGCTGTATGAGTGGAGGTGAGGTTGGATGGGCCTGCTGTTGACTACTTCAGAACCAGCATGCAGGACACAGGGGTCCAGCCAAGAGGAAAGCTAATGATATTCTCCCTTCTAGAAAACCGGAGTGTCTCAGAATAAACATGTTCTTGAGCTGCCTGGGGCAGCGCCCAGGGAGTCTTAGAATCATCAGTTCTTATAGCTTCCTCAGCTGCTTCTCTTTTTAGAACAATCCAAGACATGTCAGCTAAAAAATATACCAGCTGCAGGAGATGGAGTGTGTTCTCTTTCTCCCTTTGCATAGGAATACAGGGAGGGGAGCACAGGCAGGGGCGAGCACAGAGAGGAGGAGCACAGAGGGAGGCGGCAGCACAGGGGGAGGGGAGCACAGAGGGAGGAGAGCATAGGCAGAAGGGGGAGCACAGGCAAGGGGAGTACAGGCAGGGAGAAGAGCACAGTCAGGGAGGAGAGCATAGGCGGGGGGGGGGGGAACACAGCCAGGGAGGGGAGCACAGGCAGGGGAGGGGAGCACAGGCAGGGAGGGGAGCACAGGCAGGGAGGTGAACACACGCAGGGAGGAGCACAGAGAGGGGGAGCACAGGCAGGGAGGAGAGCACAGCCAGGGAGGGGAGCACAGGCAGGGAGGAGAACATGGGTG
>JANHMN010000006.1:3904420-3940625 GCA_030674055.1 Rhabdomys pumilio | reverse complement strand
TGCACCCCTGTCCCCTCAGCTGTTGAACTGCATGCATGCACCCCCCCCTCTGCTGTTGAACTGCATGCATGCACCCCTGCCCTCTCTGCTGTTGAACTATGTGCATGCACCCCTGCCCCCTCTGCTGTTGAACTGCATGCATTGCATCCTGGCCCCCCTTTTCGGTGACATTTAACTGATTCATTTAAGATCACGGATGTCTCAGAGGCCAATTAATGTGCAAATGGTAGCTCCAAGGAATTCAGTTCCTTAGAGGATTTTGAAAATCAGGAGCAGTTGTTAGGATTCATAAAATAAGACAAAAAATGACAAAAGAAACGTGCTGAGCTGTTGGCCATCGATGAACTCCGTGGAGGAAACACAACCGACGGAGCTACTACTGTTCAATGTGTAACTCCCGACTGGCATTAAAGTAGCGGTGAGTGTAGACTATCTCCATATTCCTGTTCTGTACAAGAAAGAAAACTAAACAGGAAGGTAGGGCTGTGCGTGTAAGAGTGTTGTGGCTTCTGCTGGAGTTTTGAGGGAGAGAGACAGGATGTCCTTTTCAGGTAGAAGGGCTCTGTTAACTGGCCACACAGAGCTGGTGCTGAGAAGAGTCTTTGGCCCAAGAGACTAAGCAATGTGTCCTCTCTTTAAGGTCCCTTCTGGGGAGGAAGAGAGTATGGAGGTCTTGCATCCTAAGAAAATGAAGGTTTAGTTAATGTGTGATCTGTGCTGTGAGGTGTAATAGTTCAGACTATGTGTCAGGGGTCACATAGATAAGGCTGGATAATACGTGACTGCAGTCAAACTGCCTTGAACCCCAGCACAGATGGGGATGGGCTTGTTCCCTACTCTGTTCTTAGTCTTATCTTCCTGGGGTTTGCTTATCTGGAAGGCCCATGCTTTCTCAGACTTACCTTAGTTAGGGTGGTCAGGGTGTTATTGAACTTGAGGTTTACAGCCTGTGCCCCAAACCACCTTTAGCCACCCAGTTCCAGTAAGTCAGTTAAAAAGAGTCAAATTGCTACAGTTAATAGCCAAAAGCAGAATAAGGGTTGTCATCAAATGTGGCCATAATGGAAAGAAGGACAAAGACCCAGCAAACTCCTCAAGTCCATCTCCGGGATCCAGAAGTGAGATCAAAGTTTAAACAGAGGGCAGAGGATGTGCACATGTAAGCAGTGTCAGTCAAAGTGAGGTCCCGCCCACCACTGACTCATCGGTGCCTTGGCTTCAGCCTGTGAGGTGGTTTGACAAGTTGTCAGAACTGTGTGGAACCTCTCTTCTGGGAGTCAACTCAGGCACTTCTCTTTCCAGCATCCCTTCCTTCTCCCTGAATGAGACTCCAGAGGAATTCCCTCTTCTCTGGGTTCCATTGTTTCAGTAGTCTGACAGATTGAGAGACAACTGTCTTTAGAATACCTTCATTCCTGCCATTTACAGTGACATTGGATATACACAAGGAAGTCCACTGTGGACCCAGTGGGTGTCTGAGAAAGGTTTGTGGCAGAGGACATATGCCTGATATGTCAGGTGAGCTAGCAGCCAATGTAACCTGACAAAGTGAGAGGCAGGAGCCAGGAGAGGATGGGGTGGAGAGGTACCATGGCCAGATCTCAATTTACTACCATGTGAGAGCATGTGAAACAAACTATCCATGCCTAATGCCTGTCCTCAAATATCTTTGTTCAGAGAACTAATTAATGGTTCCTCAAAAAGTTAAACATGGAACAATCATATGGCCTACTGATTCCATTTTTAGATCTAAAACCCCCAAAATACAAAAGGCTCCCAAAGGAGCATTTGCTGTGTTCACAGTGGTAGTACTTACAGCAGCCACGAGGTGGCAGCAAATCATTCCAATTGGCAATCCATGGTACTTAGTATCCAGGGTTGTGTCCCTGAGGCTTAAGAAGGAACCAGACTGTGATATCTGTTCTTGTTTGTCAATGTGACTATATCAGGAGTGAGCTACAATCCAGAGATGGAGGGCATACCTGTGATCCAGATCTTGAGGCAGGAAGACAACATGCCTTTGATCTGTATCTTGAGGCTGAGGACGTGGGTTTTTCATCCAGAGCTTGTGGGGAGATGACACATGTCTTTAATCCAGATCTTGAGACACACCTTTAATCTGGGCCATTCCTTCTGATGGAGGCCTACATAAGGACAATGGAAGAAGGAAGGGTTCATTTGTTCTTCACATGCTAACACTCACTCTGCCAGCACATCTATTGGAACCTGCATCTTCAGGATTCCAGCTTACACAGAAGACCAGCTGAAACACCCAGACTTCTGGGACTTTCCATTCACAGCTGCCCATTGTTGGATTAGTTAGGCTTCAGTCTACAAGGCATTCCAGTAAATTCCATATATATGTATATGTATATGTATATGTATATGTATATGTATATGTATATGTATATGTATATGTATATGTATATGTATATGTATATGTATATGTATATGTGTGTGTGTGTGCGCGCGCGCGCACGCGTATGTGTGTGTGTATCTATATATCTATATAGATATATCTATATATCTGTGTCAGTATCTGTATCTATGTTTATCTTACATTCATTCCATATGTTCTGTGACTTTGGAGAAACCTTACTAATACAGACTTTGGTCTGAGGAGAAGTTCTAGAGGAACAGAAGCAGAAGGACGAATCCTTTAAGTATCTGGAACAGGCGTCTAAAGGTTTCTAAGTGTGCTCTTGAAGACAATCTTTTCTCCAGCAGCCTTAGAACTCAAGTTGTGGACAACCAAACAGAAGCTGCCATTATAAGGATGGCTGAATTACTACAAAAATTCAAGTCTCAGCCTCAGAGGGTGTCAGCAGTTAAAGTGAGGACATTAACTGGCAAAGAATGGAATCCTATAACTTGGGATGGGAGTGTGTGAAAGGCCCTGATGAAGCTGAGAACTTTACACTCTCAGATCTTCAAGCGTTTACCTTGCCTGAGGAAGTAGTACCCTCAGCCCCACCCCTGGAATTAATTTCACCTAAGGAAATTAATCGTTTATTGTCTGATAAACCAGCATTGACTTTCTCTGAAGAAAATGCCAGGCCTGACAATACTGACATTTCTCAAGGCCCACCAATAGTTGCCTCTAGACCCACAGACTAGACTATAGACTATAGACTCAAGGCTAAGCAGGCCCCTAGAGGGGAGGTAGGAAGTGTAGTCCATGAGGAAATGCACCTATATTAACTACTAAAGAGCTTAATGAGTTTGCTAATTCACTGAAGCAGAAGTCTGGGGAATGTGTGTGGGAATGGATTTGAAGGATGTGGGATAACAGTGGGAGGAACATAAAACTAGATCAGACTGAGTTTATTGACATGGGACCTCTGAGTGGGGATTCTAGATTTAGTATGGAAGCTTGCACAGGTAAAAAAGGTCTCAAAAGTTTGAGTTGTTGGCTGAAACGTTTATCAAAAGAGAGTCTACTGAAAAGGAGTTGGAGATGCCTGATATCCCTTGGCTTAGTGTTGACGAAGGTATTTTAAGGTTCAGGGAAATAGCAATGCTAGAGTGGATACGTTGTGTAAAACCGAATCCTCCACAGTGGGAAGGCCCAGAACATATGCCCTTCACGAATCCTGTAAGATGCAAACTGGTGAGAGGGGCACCAGAACATTGAAGAGTTTTGTTCTTGCCCTTTCCCTTGTGCCAGACCTTAGGGTGGAGATGCTGCTGTTCAATTAGATTAATTAAGTGCAGTGGGTGTAATTGGGCCCCGAGGTAACAAGGACCAGGTGGCAGCACTGAATTGCCAGAGACAAGGTGATCATAGTTATTAGACAGCGTAGACAAAGTGAATTTTATAATGTCATGACATGTACAGACCTTTGGTACTGGCTAATTACTCATGATGTTTCTGGTTATGAAATAAATAAGAAGCCTACAGCAGTTATGTTTGTTCTGTATAAGCAGAAAAAATCTCAAATGAGATTGGATCATGGCAAAAGGCAATCTTAGCCAGTGAATCAATTTCCATACTTAAGCCAGTTTGCAGACCCACAACCCCCAGTTTTCCCCAAGGGACCTACAGCCTTTTACAAGGGTAACTATACACTGGGGGAGAGGGAATCATGGGACTTTCTGGGGTCTATTGGATACTGGCTCTGGATTGATGCTGATTATGAGAGATCCCAAGAAACACTGCGACCCTCCAATCCAGGTAGGGTCTAACAGAGAGGACAAGTGACAAACAGAGCTTTGGCTGCTGTCCAAGTTACAGTAAGTACAGTAGGTCCCTGAACTCATTCTGTGGTCATTCTCCCAGTCCCAGAATATATAATTGGGATAGATATACTTAGAAGTTAGTAGAATTCTCACATTGGCTCCCTGACCTGTGGAGTGAGGGCTATTATGGTTGGAAAGGCTAAATGGAAGCCTTTAGAGTTGCCTCTGCCAGAGAAAATAGTGAATCAAAACCAGTATCACATCCCTGGAGAAATTGCGTGTTTAGTGGGGCTACTTGGATTCTGGAGACAGCACATTCCTCACTTGGGTGTGTTTCTCAGGCCCATAGACCAAGTGGCTTGGTAAGCTGCTAGCTCTCTGTGGGGTCTGGAACAGAAGGCTTTGCAACAGGTCCAGATTGCTGTGCAGGCTGCTCTACCACTTGGCCATATGATCCTGCAGACTTGATGGTACCTGAGGTGTCGGTGGCAGACAGAGATGCTGTTTGGAGCCTGTGGCAGGCCCCTGTAGGTGAGTCACAGAAGAGACCTTTGGAATTTTGGAGCAAAGCTCTACCGTCATCTGCAGACAACAATTCTCCCTTTGAAAGTCAGCTCTTGGCCTGTTATTGGGCCTTCATGGAAGCTGAACATTTGACAATGAGCCATCAAGTTACCGTGTAACCTGAACTGCCCATCATGAGCTAGATGTTATCAGACCCATCAAGTCATAAAGTTGACATGCACAGCAGCGGTCTATTATTAAATGGAAGAGGTATATACGTGATCGGGCCTGAGCAGGTCTCAAAGGCACAAGCAAGTTACCTGAAGAAGTTGTTCAAATGCCTATGGTTGCTACTCCTGTTATAAGGCCGTCTGCTGCCAAGCAAGCATCTATAGAGCCTCATGGGGTGTTCCCTATGATCAGCTGACTGGGACCAGGTTTACTGATGGCTCTGCACATTATGCAGGCACCACCCAGAAGTGGACAGCTGCAGCATTACAATGGTGGGAATGGTGCCATATCTGGGGCTCAGAGTTGGTCTCTGATGTTGGCAGAGCTGGTACTCAGCAGCAGTGATAGCCAGGTCAGCCTTGGTGAGTGGAAATCTATGTTGTTGAGCTGAAGCATAACGCCCATCTCTGCCACCATGGCCACTTTGTCCATGTGCCCATTGAGTAATGACATGGGTGGCTGGGGAAAGAGGCTGAGTATCCACAGAATGAGTCATCTTTCTGGGACAACCTGAGAGATACTGGTGAAGGGAAATCTTTACACTGGGCAGAGCTTCAGGCAGTACCTATGGTACTACAGCTTGTCTGGAAGAAGAAATGGCCAGATGTGTGATTGATTAGTCACTGATTCATGAGCTGTAGCCAGTGGAGTAGCTGGATGGTCAGGGACTTGGAAAAAGCACGACTGGAAAATTTGTGAGAAAGACATCTGGGGAAGAAGTGTGTGGCTAGATCTCTCCAAATGGGGACAGGATGTGAAGATACTTGTGTTCCACCTAAATGCTCATTTAAAGGTGACCTCAGCAGAGGAGGAGTTCAATAATCAAGAGGATAAGATGACCTGTTATGTGGACAGTCAGTCTCTGTCCCCAGCTGTCCCTGTCATTACTCAGTGAACACATGAACAAAGTGTCCATGGTGACTGAGATGGAAGTTATGCTTAGGCTCAATGATAGGGATTTCTACTCACCAAGGCTGACCTGGCTACAACTGCTACTGAATGCCAGACCTGTCAACAGCAGAGACCAACACTGGGCCCTAGATATGGCACCATTCCCCAAGGTGACCAGCCAGCAACCTGGTGACATGTTGATTACATTGGTCTAGTTCCTCCATAGAAAGGATAATGTTTTGTCCTTACTGGAGTAGATACTTATTCTGGTTATGGCTTTGCCTTTCGTGCTTGTAATGCTTCTGCCAAAACCACCATCCATGGACTTACAGAATGCCTTATCCACCATCATGGCATTCCACACAGTATTGCTTCTGACCAAGGAACTCATTTCACAGCCAGAGAAGTGTGACAGTGAGCCCATGAACATGAAATCCACTGTCTTACCAAGTTTCTCATCATCCTGAAGTAGCTGGTCTGATAGAAAGATGGAATGGCCTTTTGAAGACACAGTTACAGCACCAATTATGTGGCAGTAGCCTGGAGGCTGGGGCAGGGTTCTTCAGAAGGCAGTATCGGCTTTGAATCAGCATCTGATATATGGTACAGTCTCTTCCATAACCAGGATCCCTGAGTCCAGGGATCACTTATTATCACTCCTACTGACCCACTAGGAAAGTTTTTGCTTCCTGTTCAACCCTAAATTCTGCTGACCTAGAAGTTTTGGTTCTAGAGTGGGAAGTGCTCTTGCCAGGAGCCACAACAAACATTTCATTGAACTAGAAGCTCAGACTTTCCCCTGGTTACTTTGGGATTCTAATGTTCTTAAAGCAATAGGCTAAGAAAAGGTGTTAGGAAGGGTGATAGATCCAGATTACCATGGGGAAATTGGGTTGCCTCTCCACAATAAAGGTAAGAAGGATTATGTCTGGAAGAGCGGCCAGTGCTGTTAATCATGTTAGCCATCTCTCCAGGAAGCTTTTTAATTTTAATTTTTAAAAATGGATAGAGTTTCAGTTAGAGGTTATGAGAAGCCGTGGAAATGACTAGCTGGAACAGCTGCAGAACTTTGTGAGACAGTACCCTCTGTCACTATGTTGTCATTGTGAACGTTATGTTTAGATAAGTTACATTGTTACAACTAAAAACCTTCCCTCCGTTTGCTATCCTTATCATTGACTTTATTCTTCCAAGGTAATGAACTTACAAGAACCTTAAGGTACAGAATACTGGACTGGAGCGGTTATAAGTGCTGGCTGCTCTTTAAGAGGACCTAGTTTGATTTCACATTTTGGAAGAGGAAACCTCAATTGAGAATATGCACCCTCACCCGAGACTGGCTTGTGGGAAAGCCTATAGTGCATTTTCTAGATTGATTGTTGATTTTGGAGGGCACAGCTTGCTGTGGGCAGTGCCACTCCTCAGATGGTGGTCCTAGGTGCTTTAAGAAAGCAGGCTGAACAAGCCATGAGGAGCGAGCCAGTGAGCAGCACCCCTCCATGGCCTCTGCATCAGCTCCTGTCCCCAGGTTCTTGTCATGAGTTCCCTCCTTGGCTTCTCTGACAATGGGTTACAAGGTACAGTGAAATAAACCCATTCCTCCCCAAGTTGCTTCTGGTCATAGTGTTTAATTACAAATTATTTTAAATTAATAACCATGACATGAAATTTTTTTTTGTTTTGTTTGAGACAGGGTTTCTCTGTGTATCCCTGGCTGTCCTGGAACTCACTCTGTAGACCAGGCTGGCCTCGAACTCAGAAATCCACCTACCTCTGCCTCCCAAGTGCTGAGATTAAAGGCATGCGCCACAACTGCCTGGCCAGAACATAAATTTTTAACGGCAGCTTTGTCACTCAGGGGACTGTGGAGAAGCTGCTTTAAGGCAGTGGCTCTCACCCTTTCTAATGCTGCAGCCCCTAAAAACATTTCCCCAGGCTGTGCCGACCCTCCCCCAACCACAAGATTGTTTTTGTTGCTACCTCATAACTGTGATTTTGCTACTGTTATGAATCATAATGTAAATATCTGATATGCAAAATATCTGATATGTGACCCCTGTAAAACGGTCATTTGACCCCAAAGGGGTCATGACCCATAGATTGAGAACTGCTGCTTTAAGCCAAGGCTCCTCTGAGGATTTCAGGTTGAGGTTGATGCATTCTCAGGTCAGACACAAACATGCTGGTGGCAGTGACCCTGTTTGCTGGAAAGATGCCAAGGCAAAATGCTGTATGTAAAATGACTTATAATATGTCTGATAATTTGCCTTTTGTGGTGGGGGTCGGACTCTGGGCTCGTGTATGTCACACATGTATGACTCAACTCTAGCAGTGTTTGCATCTGGGTGATTTGTGCTTAATAGTTGGTTACACTACTCCTTGGACCACTTCTGTCATGACCAAAAATTTCCACAGTAAAAAAATGTATACATCACCGAAGTAACAGACTCGACTCATGACCTACCTCCACTAAGACAAATTGTGTTTATAGTGTGTCTGAACCCTGAGACTTAAAATTGAAAGCTGTGTGTGTCCATATGGACTTTTATTCTTGAAGAAAGACACAGCAGCGAAGTCAAACTAAACAGAAAGCCTGGCTTGAAATTCTGAATGGATTTTGAGAACAGGATACTTTTTCCACTGGGAGTCTTATTTTGGTAAGTGTGTGTGTGTGTGTGTGTGTGTGTGTGTGTGTGTGTGTGTGCACGCATGCGTGCATGTGTATGTGTGTAATATGAATCGTGTGTTGGAGTCACCTGATTTAGCTGTGGTGTAACTAAGTCTGGAAGGCTCACAGGGGAGCTGTTTTTTTCTTTTTAAACATTCCCCCCTACCAAGCCTGATGATTATGGTTCTATGAGATTTCAGGTCTTGAAGAGGGAGAACTTCGGCCCACAGCCCTAGGATTATTCAAACCATGTATTTTTCAAGCTCTTCCTTGTTTTGTTTGCATCATAATACCATGTCTGCTTCCACCACAATGACACGGATAAGGAACAGTCAGGTCAGACTCTCTCCCAGCATGCACTCGTGTGGAATCTGTTTCATGCAGTCAGTTGAAACAATACATTCCGTCTTGCTCTAGCAGGAGCCCAGAGATAAAACTCTAGTATACTTTAGAAAATGTGGAGACAATCCTGCTGGGCTTAGTATGGAAAATTTTAGTAATAAGAAACTTGGAAGATGCTGGGCTATAGCTTCCTTGGTAGAGTGCTTGCCCGATGTGAGATGCCCAGTGCTGCAGAGACCAGGATTGGTGGTGCACACCTGCAATCTAAACCTTCAGGAGGTAAAGGCAGGAGGATCTGGAATTCAGGGTCATATGTATGGACCGACATAATACATTTGAGGCCCTACTGGGATATGTGAGACCTTGTCTTAAATTAAAATTTGGAAAGAGTTACGGTGAAAACTAATGTTAAGTTTTAAACCCTGGGGATAAATGGCCAAGGTGCTTATTTAACATATCAAAATGGACCTGGCCTCCAGGTTCCCCAGCACCCTTCAGGCCCTACCTGTTACAAAGTATGGCTGGCACACTCTGCCCTAACCCTGAACTCTCCAGCTCCTTCCCTTAGAGGCTCTTCCTATATACTTCAGACAGTTTGGTTACCTGCCCTCCTTTGGTACCTGTGGCCTCCTGGCTGCTGTACTTGGTTTCTCTCTCTCCCTCCCTTCCCCACTCTGCCTTTCCACATGGTTCATGGTCGTGACCACTCTGGACTCTCTCAGATGTGTCTGCCTGTGGCTATGTCTCCCTTTTATCTATAATAAACTTCCTCTTCCAACATACCTAGGAGCAGTCATGTCCTTTCCTGTCCTTATTTCTTTTTTTTTATTCAACTACTGAGTTTAAAAATGTACTGAATTTGGGGTATAGCTCAGAGGTAATGCATTAGCCCAGAGTGCTCGAGGTCCTGGTTTCGACTCACCAACACAGGAAAAAAATACCACAGTGAGGAGGGCAACCGAGGAGGCAGCAGTGTGGCAGAGACTAGGTGCCCAGTGGGTAAAAGGAGAAAAAGAGCTACCATGGACATTTGTCCCTCCTTCCCTCCCTCTATTCCTCCCTCCCGCCCATCCTCCCTCCCTCCCGTTCTTGATCTCTTTCCTCACCATCTACCATGAAGGGAGCTGTGTTGAGTTCTTTTCCACCCTTTGCTCCCACACCCCAGTGGTTGGAGTGAGGTGTCTGAATCTGTAAGCTCCAGGAGGTCTCTAAACTGCCTCTCTTGGGTATTTGGCACTGACACCAGTGTTTGGAGTCTGCTTGTGCACTGAATCACAGGCACAGCCAGCCACTCTAGGGCTTCTAGGCGAGCATGAACCCTGTGCTCAGTCTTGTAGCAGCTGTGTGACTAGATGAGAGTCTCTGGGGAAAATGAGGATGGTAGTATCAATCTCCCAAGGTGAAGGCAACAAAAGTAGCTAACACCGGGCTTGAGAACTGGTGGGCACCTGGCGTCAGGGTGGGGGATGGGTGTCAGTCAGCATGCTTAGCTCTACAGAGGAGGAGTATGGATCTTAAAGCATGAAGTCTGAGTGTAAATGTAGCCCTTGAGAAGCCTTTGTCTTGCAAGCCCTTTACAGTTGTATTCCGTATGCCTCCTCGTAGTCAAGCATGGTACTAAGAACATAGTATCTGTTTAGTTATTATACCTCCATAGAGTGCAACAAAGTCTTTTGTAGCCTCTAACTGGTGACTCTGCCTCCCAAGCGCTGGGCTTTCTGGTGAGTGCCATCATGCAGGGATTTCATGGTTACTTCATTGTTATTATTTTTTAAGTCTATATGCTGCTAGGGGTTGATCCTAGGGTGCTGTGCATACAAGATGTGCACTCTACAATTGAGCTACATTGCTGGTCCTATTAAAGGCTTTTCTGGGGCTGGTGAAGTGGCCAGTGGGTAAGAATACTTTGTCTTCAAGCACGAGGACTTGAGTTCAAATCCCCAGCATGGACACATCAATCCTGGTATGGTAGTATGTGCCTTTGGCCCAGCATGTGAAGGTAGAGAGAGGCAGATTCCAAGAGCTCCCTGGGCAGCCAGTGTAGCTCAAATGGTTAGTATGTGTTCACGTGAGCTGACTTCTCCCTACACCACCCCACTGTACCACACACATCACACACACACAATAGAAGGACAAAAGCAAACCAAATCAAACCAAAACCAAAACCACAACAAAAACACCCCCTGCCCAACCATTTTTTCTTTAAGTTTGAGCTTATTGTAAAACAAATAGCAAAAGAGGTTCTAGCATACAACAGAACTAGGTGGAGGAAGAGGTGAGTGTGCACGTCCCATCACACTTGCTTTTATATGATGGTCTAGGATGCTTGAAGGTCAGGGAGCTTTAGTAGATGGAACTGTGTGAAAGGAGATTGAAGAGGATAAAAGGAAGGAAGGCATGAGACACAGCTTCCTCTGGTGTGTGTGCCGGGTCACCTTGGTAACTCATGGGTGACCCATGGGGTGGTCATGTGGGGTGACCAGGGTTACCAAAAGGACCACTGTAGGATCGCGTTGGGATCATTGCATTAAAAACAAATGATAAAATAAATCATAAATAAATAGTAGTATATTTATAATAAAAGCCATGAGTCAAAACCAGAGAGGTCTGAGCGTGGAACCTGGTGGGAGGGCCCACAAAACACACAGAGTGCTCTATCTGCTTATTTTTATCAGAACGCAAGGAAAAAAGTTGAATTGAGACAGAGATGGGGAGAGGGAAATTTTTAAAAAAAAAATCAAAATGATTGGGAGAGAACAAACCAAACAAACAAGTCAGGGAAGCATTGCATTCCCAAGAGTCTGTGGGAGGGAATTAGAAGGCGTCCTGACCCAGAGCTTCGAATGCTGAGGAGGCAGAGCCAAAACACAGCCTAAGTGGTATTTGTGAGCCTCGAGAGGGACACTCTGTCTCCACAGAAGACTGTCAGCCAAAGGGCTGGGTTCCTGGAGAGGGTGATGTGGTTAGACAACACACCGAGGGCTGGCTTGATGCACACTGACACTACGCTAGCTGAGGCTTTCCAAAACAATTGAAATGTTGTGGTCACTTCTGGCTTCTTTGATAGGCCAGGCTGTTAATCAGGAGGAACCACGAGATTGACCTGTGGCATTGATCACTTCTGATGAGAACTTCTGCTCTGTGGCTTCTTGTGGGTGGCTGAGGAGACTCTTCTGGGAGTTGCCATCTTGTTTGAGCCCTGATGTGGGAATGATGCATGCTGGGAACAGGCAGGGGCACTGAGTCTGCAGACTGATGTGCCTCTTAAGGAAATGCCCCTACAGTCTCTGAGTGCATGGCTGTGACTTGCCAGTGAATAGCTTCTAGAACATGCCACAATTATTCAAGCTGGCTGGATAGTGGCAAAGTTTGCTCAACAGCGAAGAAAGCCCCTTTGTAGAGGGGAGTTTGGGGGGAATTCCCCCTTATCAATCAGTATAGCACCTTCTGATGGATGTTGGGAAAGAAAGCCTTCTGTGCGCTGTGATTCCTGCCTTGTTAGACTTTCCTGGAATCATAGCTGAGTCTTGTTCTTCTAAGCTAGCGTCCTGCTGATCCGTCATCCTCTAGCCATGGTTTTGTTGCATATCCATCGTCCTCTGCTTCCCTTTCCTGAGGGGAGAGAATTCAAATCCATACTCAGCCCAGGTATGTGGCTCACTCTATAATCCCAGTACTCAGGAAGATCAAACAGTTCATGGTTAGTCTCACCTACATCAAAGCTAGCCTGGGCTATGTGAAATCTTGTCTCCAAAAATCAATCAATCAATCAATCAATCAATCAATCAATCAATAATTTAACTTCTAAAATTTCAAATTGTGTGAACTCTTCCTTCATTAACTGGGGCCCTGGGACTCAGCTGTGACCTTGAAGGTCGTTAATTTACAATCATTAAGCTCTTTCGTGTTTCCAACCTAGAGATGTTATACCTGTTTACTGCCTCAAGGACTTAAATATTTCAATATTTTACTCCCGCTTGACTTTCCACATATATTTATTTTCCCTCCAAATAAAATAAATAGAAATTTATTTTAAGCAAGAAATGCTTGGTTTGACATAATAAAAACCTGATAAATCCCAAAGTGGTATAAAAATAAATTTAATAATTTGCCTCTTTTTTATTTTTTGAGACAGAATCTCATATAGCTCAGGCTGGCCTCAAATTTGCTATGTAGCCAAGGATGACCCTGACATTATAATTCTCCTGCCTCCACCTCTCCAGGGTGGGGATTACAGGCAGGCAACACAACTTTCAGTCTACTCCATTCTAGGGATCAAATCCAGGACTTTGTGCACGCAAGGCAAGTAGTCTCTTAGGAGTCTACACTCCTAACCCTATTTTTCATTTTGTAAGCTAGGCATGTGGGTGCATGAATATAAATCCCTTCACTTGGAAGGAGAGGCTGGAGGTTGACAAGCTTAAGGTTAACCTGGGCTACATGATAATTCTCAAAATACACACAGTGTTCTTTAAAATATAGCATTAAATAACTGTCAGTGAAACCTCGTGGACTATCCAAATAAGGCTGGCTATTCATCTAGATATGGGTATCATCTCTACCCCTCCTCCTCTGTCTCCTTGAGTCTGGGTAGTGTTGTGTGCATTGCATTTGTTTAGAGTTTACCACTCAGGACTGGGCAACCAATCAGGAGGCTTGTTCCTCCTGCAGCCATTGATCGTCTTTAGCTCTTCTCCTAGGGGCGGGACCCTGTGAAACTTCTCCCAACTATGCTCATGGTCAATGTTCAGGTCTTGTTAGGATGACCATACTGTGGTGATTTCGTGGACACAGCATTCCTGCCCTGCCTGGAAGAAACGACCTCACAGTAGGCTTCCTGGTCTGTTGGCTCTTGCAGTCTCTCCTCCTTGGTGTTCTTTCTCTAAGCTTCAGGTTTTGAGGTTGTGCTGTACATGGGCCAACTGGGGGGCTGGGCTCTCATAGGGCACACCGTCTCAGCCTTTGACTAGCGGTGCATCTCTGTGGTAGTCTCCATCTGGTGCAAAAAAAAGTCTCCTCGATGAAGAATGAGAGACAGACTTAAGTGTGAGTGTGAGCACTTAGAATGCAGTTAGAAGCTGCATCCATCTAGAAAAGTGTCACTAGTAGGTTCTTCTCTAGAGGCTGTGACCTCTCCAGCTATAGGTAGCTAGCTAGGTTTACAGTGCCAGGCAAGGGCTCCCTCTTGCTGAGGTGGCCTTTTGTCTCATGAGATGGCAGTTTGTATATTAATGCCACGATTTCACTGTTGGGAGTATCTTGCCATGTTGGTCATTGCTATCATGACTTGCAAAAACCCAAATCACAGTCCCGAATAGTCTCTTAAATGCTCCAGGATATATGTTCCATCTTCCAGTCCTTCAATTCCATTGATTTATTCAAACAAAGTCATCTATCAGGACTCATCAACGTGCAAGCATTTCCTAAGGACAGGGTTTCAGGCCATATTGCAGGTGCTACGGAAAGGGAAGTAAGTATAAGGTCCCGCCCACTTTCACTGAGAAGAAGCTATGGAGGTAAAAGCATATTTGGGGGTCCAACATCCACAAATAGCAAGTCCAGGCTAGCCACGACTCCAATGTGATGCTGCATCAAAAACAAAATAAAACAAACGAAGCTTCCCTCAAACTTCCCCCAAATCCAAAATTAATGAGCAGCAAACACAACAAAAACCACACAAAAGCTGTCTTCTGCCTTCTGGCATTAGGGAAAAGGTGTGTCCAGAGACTGAGGTGCGTCGCTTTCCATTTCTGCATGGCCGGTAGAGGGAGCAGCGCACCAACCCTTGATTTCTGGATGCTAAGTGGATAGACTGCTCACCCCTCAAACGTCCCAGAACACAGACATCTAGAGACAAAATAGTCTGGGACTATGATTTGGGTTTTTGCAAGTCATGATTTTCCGTTAAGTTATTCACAGAGTTCTAGAATTACCTTATTATAGTTGGAGAGTGTTTGAGGGCGCAGCCTAAACAATGTCCTTCCGTTTCGCCTCCCTTAGAAAAGGTCATTTGAGCATCTCATTCCAAGTCCACAGAAATCTGGCCTGGGTGCTTACCCCATCAACTGGGTTAGATTCTCAGGGTCCAAGATCGCCTGTGCAAGGTTTGGGTTGAAATTTTTTCGTTTTGCTTTTCTAATCCTCAAGTCTTTGATGTGGCGGTGGAGTGGGAACTGGGACGAGTTCTTCCTCCCTGACGCATCAGCTCCCACAGCTCTGGTGTCTCCAGCATCCTCCACGCTGCGTCTCTTGCTGAGTTTGCAGAGACAGCACCCATTTTATCCTCTCTCAGTTCACTCTCCCACATTATTCTTCGTTGGCAAATGGGCTATGACCAAATAGCCGCCGCCAGCTCACTCTGCCTCAGGGCCATTTGCTTATTCTCTCGCTAGTCTGTTATGCACTTCCGGTTCTGGTCACTGGCTTATGCAGGGCTGTTTTGCTTTTCTTTTGGAAATCAACGCTTTAGCGCACCCCAGTTTCTCTTTGCAAGCATTTCTAGGAGTCTTGTGGTAGCTCTTCTATTTTCTCTGTCTTTTAAAAATATTTAATCTTATGTATACGAATGTTTGGGCTGTATGTATATACATCATGGAATGCCCAAGGAGGCCAGAGAGGGTGTTGGGTCCCTTGGAGCTGTAGTTACAGGTAGCTGTGAGCCAGTCAGTGTGAGTGCTGGGATTAAAGTCACGCACCACCACACATGGGCTTCTTTTTCAATTATTACTATTATTTAATAACCCACTAAGTCTGGTTAGTGCTGCCTAAACATTCATGGATGTAGGGCTATCCATTCGACCACTAAAAACCTATCAGTGACTGTTAAGAATTCTTTTCCCTCTTCAAGAAAATATCTGTTGTCAATAGCTACTCATTAAGAGCTCAGCCTCACTAAGGGAGTGTGGTCTCACAAAGGGGTGGGGCTTCAGGAAAAGGTAGGGCCTTAGCAAAGGGTGGGGCCCAGAGACCATCTGCTCCATTTACGCTTGGGATTTTTTTCTGGCTTGTTCTTGTATGGGTCTTATGCAGGAAGCCACAGTTACTGCGAGCTCATGATTTTGATAGCATGTCCTGTCCTGAAGACAATATTCCATGACACTGCTCTCATCCTCTGGCTCTTAAATTCTTCCTGCCTTCGCCTCTGTGTCAGTTTGTGGACCTTGGTGGGGGAGGAGTTTGATACGGATTTCCCATTCAGGGTTGAGTACTCCATCTGTTGTTCTCGATACTGTGACCAGTCATGTGCCTCTGCATTGATTGCTGCCGAGTGCAAACAGAAACTTTTGTGACCAAGATTAGAGCAGCTTAGATCTATGGGTATAAACATAAGTATTTAGTAGGACATTTTACAGCATGGCCATTTGGCAAAATAACAATAGCAGGCTCCACCCACCCTGGGCTGTATGACTTCCCCAGTTTTTGACCAGTATTACAGTAGTAAGCATGACATTTCCTCCTGTGGATGGGCCTCAAATCTAATCAGAACCTGGATAGTTACCCTATAACATCGTGGTAGTGGGCACCTATTACTCGGCATGTCCATGTGGCAGCATTTAAGGTCCAGTGCTGGGTGAGGCCATTTCCGTCTTTTTGTTCCCAGCAGCTTGCATAGCTGTACCTTACATGGTGGTGGTTTGAATGAGTATGGTCCCATAGGCTCATATATTTGAATACTTGGTGCCCAGTTGGTGAAACTCTTTGGGAAGGATTGGGAGGCATGGCCTTGTTGGAGGAGATGTTCACTGTGGATGGGCTTTTACATCTCAAAGGTCCATACCATTCCCAATTAGCTCTCCCCACCCCCAACACACACACACCTGCTTTGTGCTTGTAGATGAGAATTGTGCTTTCAGCTGCTGCTCCTGCATGAATTTACCTGTCTGTCTACTGCCATGTTTTTCACCGTAGTGGTTGGGACCATGAGCTCCGAATATACAGTCTTTTTTTTTTTGAAGAAATCCCAGTCATGGTATTTTGTCTCAGCAATAGATACATGACTAAGACGGCACCACAAGAGCTGCCTAACAGCCAGAGAGTTTTCCAGCTAATTTGAGATTTGAGAGTCCTCCCTATAAGATGACGGGGGGGGGGGGGGGGGGGATCAGAGGACCCAGAACAACACATTGTTGTCAGTGGTCTGGGTTCCCCCCACCCCCACCCCCTGTAGTAACATGGTCAAACCCTATTTCTGAAGACACCACACACTTTGGATGCAGGACAAAGAAATCTACCTTTTAACTTTTTAATATTTTCTGGATATATCAGACAAGATATTTATCAAAATCCAAACATACCTTTCGGGATTATCAGCTGTCAAAATGCTATTTCCTTGAATGAATGGCTTTCATTTGTTCATACAAAGTTTTTCAATGGAGATTACTAATCTTTCTTGAAAATATTATGGTCAGTAAAATCTGTTGGTACTAAGGATATTCTATTTATTTGGTTATTTAAAAACTGGCAAACATTCTGCTTCTATATTTATGGGATGTTTCTGGAATTAGAAAAAATATTAACCAGCATTATTGTCATAGGATAACACATCATCTACTGTACATACACACATGCACACACGTACACATGCACATGAAAGCATGTGTGCACACACAGACTCAAACACATAAGCACACACGTTTATACATTTTCAAACATACAGATATGCACAGACAACCTACAGTACTGTGCCAGGCCATTAATACCAGTTTTATTTACTTTCTGTTTTCTTGGCAACAGTTGCATGTGCCCCAACAACATACTTTCCAATATAAACACTTTGCAATCTAGGCAGGAGAGAGACATCCCCCAGTCATGGTCATGTCATGTAATGATGGATACACACAGCTGTGGCAACACCATATAATTACTTAATTTGTTTTTGACAGCTCTCATTTGTAGAGGAAAGGAAAATATGAACCTCACATGGCAAGGGCTTACGTATGTCCTGCTTTGCTTGCTTGTTGTGAACATTCTCGTATTTTCTTGGGAAAGCACACAAAGTACGACAGGGAATTAGAGTTGGCAGCGCCCTGTTCTTGTCACACAAAGGCTCAAGGTTTCTGCTGTCCATGGGAAGATGAAGCAAGGCTCACATCAGAGTCTCTCAAGCAGGGAGGGGGTTAGATGAGCGAGAACTTTCTGTCCTGGGGTGGTGGAGCTAGGAAAAGGATCTTTCTCACCCCTCTGTCTCCTTTTCATCTCCATCCCTCCTTTCAAGTGAACCTAGTTTGTCTGTGGCTGCTGGGCGGCTGCAGGTTGTTAGGTGGCAAGTTGAAAACATGAATGTGAAATTCAGTGCCAAAATAGTATATAGTCACCCCCAGAACCATGTGCTGAAATCAGATGTGGAGGTAAATTATGTCTTTACTAGAGAGTTGTGCTGGGTAAACTGTCACAGGCCTGTAATCACAGCTGCCTGGAGGCTGAGGCAGGAGGATTGCAAGTTGGAGGCCTGTCTAATGGTAGAGTAAGTTTGAGGCCCCATGGTTATTGGTTAATTTTTGTTTGTTTTGTTTTTTTGAGACTGGGTCTCACGTGAGACCTACAAGAAAAACTTAATTAGATCTGCCTCAAAAAGTTTTTGTGGATGTTTGTTTGTTTGTTTGTTTTGTTCTTTGTTTTTAAAAAGAGAGGGTGGGGATGGAGCTTCGTGGTGCAATGCTGGTCTAGCATGTGAGAGTTTCTGGGTTCAGTTCTCAGTACTGAGAGAGAGAGAGAGAGAGAGAGAGAGAGAGAGAGAGAGAGAGAGAGAACAAAACAACTTGAATCAATTATTGCTAGCATTCTGTCTAAACTCCACCTCCACAGTTATGTGGCAACATCCAGGTATGCTCCTCCCTACAGTTACAGCTAGGCAAGCCTGACCCACTATAAAAGGGGCTGCTTGCCTCCTCCTCTCTCTCTTGCTCTCTTGCTCTCTCTTGATCTCTTGATTCCTCTGTTCCCTCATCCCTTCCCCTTCTCTCCATGTGCTCATGGAGAGCCTCTATTTCTCTTCTCTCTCTCTCTCTCCCTCCCCTTCTCTCTGCCTCTACTACCCTCTTAACTCCCCTCCCCATACCCTGAATAAACTCTATTCTATACTATACTGTCATGTGGCTGGTTCCTCAGAGAGAAGGGATGCCTTGGCATGGGCCCACTGAGACATCCCCTTCTCCCATACCTCACCACACACCCATAGAACATATTCTATATCTCTTTATTATTTTATAAACACATCAATTATAGCTACGGTGGCTAAGGGTCATAAAGGATGCACAATGTGTATTTAGGTAGCCAGTCATGATGGCACATACCTATGGTCTAGCCTCTGGCTAAAGGATTACAAGTTTGAGGCTGGTTAGGTTATATAAAGACACACACACACACACACACACACACACACACACACACACAAGCTGGATGTTGTGGCAAAAAAAAATGTATCCAAGCAGTCTCTGTGATGTGGAGGCAGGGGGATCTAAGAAGTTCAAGATCACCCTTGGCCAAACAATTTGAGGCCAACCTGAGTTACACAAGACCCTGTCTCAAATAACCCAACCCAAACCCAAACAACAAACCCCAAAGCAAATAAAGGAGGAGCGGGACATAGGAGAAGTATATTTATGTGAGTTCAACTCAGGTCTAAGCTAGCCTGCTATCAGTATACGATGCTTTATGTAAACCCTGCGGTAACCACAGACCTAAAGCCCTTAGTTAGACACACAAAAGTCAAAAAGAAGGAGCTCAAAGCATGCCACTTGTGGTGGCTAATCTTCGTTTCAACTTGATCTGCTTTAAAGTTCCCATGGGAAGGGACTTCAGGGTGTGCCCGTGAGGATATTTTCAGGGAAGCTGGAGGACCGGCTGCTGTACCTCAAGGGCTAGATCCTGGACAGAGCAGAAGGATGGATGGGACAGAAGGACGGGCACAAGCAGAGGCCATGATCCACCTGTCTGTTTCCTGATGAGGACTGGGTGCCAACAGCTTCCCACTCTCCCACTACCACCACAGAACTGCTCTGTTAGGGTTAGGGTTAGGGTTAGGGTTAGGGTTAGGGTTAGGGTTAGGGTTAGGGTTAGGGTTAGGGTTAGGGTTAGGGTTAGGGTTAGGGTTATTTTGTCAAAAATAACCAGTAGGCTACTAGAGTGAGCACTGATGAGTTTGGTAGTTGAAGAAAGTGAGAATTTCTCATCAACAAAGATGACCAACATATGTCTGTAGTGTTGATATATATGCACATATATAATATCATATATAATATTACATATTATACATATTGATGTAATATATAGACACATACATATACTATAGAATAAGTGTTCTCATTCCAGAGACAACTGTGCAATGCCTTGTCCACACAAGAATACTTGTGAACAAGCAGCAGACACATCCTAAGCACTGTTGGTTGGAACAGAGTGAGCATCCGCTCAGGGTACAGTGAATTCTCAGACCAACTGGATCCAGGATGCTCGTCTAGTGATGAGCTGGATGGCTAGGTGGGTTATATAGATCCCTTGGGGATCTTGAGATCGGCAGTGCGGCCCAGTAGTTTGCTCAGGAGTGTTTGTCAGACATGCCTGAGTGAAACAGTTTCGGTTTTATTCACTCTTACATGAAACCTACTTAAAAAAAAAAAAAAAAGACCAAATAAACCTGACTTAGCTGGAATTATAGAGAATTTATGGTTAACTTTGTCAAAATGGCCAGACTTGGAATTACGGAGTAGGCACAGGTCTGTATACATTTTGAGGGTGTTTCCAATGTAGCTTATAGGTGGCTCATGGGTGTGATGGTTTGAGTGATAATGTCCCCCTAGGCTCTCTTTTGAATACCAGGTTCTCAGTTGGTGGCACTGTTTGGAGGAGATCTAGGAGGTGCAGACTCACTGGTGGAGTACATCACTGGGGGTGGGGTTTTGAGGATTCAAAGCATGAAGCCATTCCCAGTTTACTCTCCTTGCTTTGTGCTTTCAGTCAGAAGATGTGTGGTCTCAGCTTTCTGCTCTAACCACTGTGCCTTTATTCTGCCATCGTGGATGCCTATCCTGTTGAAGCCATAAGCCCAAACAGACTGTTCCTTTTATAAGTTTCCTTCGTCACGATGTTACCACAGCCACAGAAGAGAAACAACTGCAGCAGATAAAGGCACTTGTTGAGCCTGACGACCTCAGTTTGATCCTCAATCCCACACGGTGGAGAGAACCACTCACACAAGTTTCCTTTGGTTTCCACACGTATGGCACAGTGTGTATACCCACACACATATAAACAAACAAAAAGCAAAGTGAGGTCTCTAGAGAAACAATGTCTGAAGTTGACCTCTGACTTGTACATGCTTCTACATGCACATGTATGTGAACACCCATATGTACCCCACCAGGGGCATATACCCTCCACCACCTTCCCACACAGTATATATGATACTGACACACACTGGAAACATCCCCAAAGCTCTGTGTTGTGGTTTCACAGCTGCTTTGGCCTTGGCCTCTTTCACCAAATGATCAGAAACTGGCCGTCCTGCGTCCTCTCCGACCTAGAGGTTTCTGATCTTGGCTCTGTGTGGTTGGTGTTTTCTGGTCCCAACCTCGGTCCTTCCATTCCGGGTTCTCTCTTACCTCCTGAGTTTCCCTGGAGACCTTTAGCCCTGTTCGAGTAGGACACATCCTACTTTCCACTCTGAGGAACACGTGCCTTTCTCCTGACTTTTGGTAAAAGGAAGCAGAGCCTACATGCACAGGACCAGCTTGTTGATGCAGCTTTCCCGCCCTTGCCCTGTCTAGTGATCTCTCTGTAGCTGACTGTTTTAGAGACAACCTTTCTGCTGGGAAATATTCTTTCCTGTTTGCAAACCCGCTTTTCTTAAAAGTGGGCTGCTGCCTTACACTAACTTATTCCATTTTAACAATAAAATGTCTTGTTTTCCTAGATTCTTTTTTTCAAAACCCAAGAATTGAATTTTCAGAAATGCCAAACCACATTTCATCCTGACTAATTTGTCATGTGGGCTGGCTTCCTGCTACAAAATCAGCATGGGGGTTTTCTCCTTCTTTCTTTCTGTTTTTTAATGAGATAGAGCAGAATGATTTTTTTTTTTAAAACAGAGATTCAGCTTTGCTTTTTCAGTAATCTAATTTAATTCTGCCAATCATTGGTGCCCCCAAGACAGACCTGGAACTAAACTTCAAACTTCTTTTTAAACTGGATTTGGGAGAACAGGTTTTCTTGCCTGTGGTGAGCAGACAGATGTGGCTACATTCCTGGGCTTCTCGAGCTGCATCCAGGGACCTTGGGGACTGCTCTCTCAACATTATTTATGAAGGGAGTTAAATCCATGTGATTCAAACCTAGTCATCTTCCAGGTTCCCCAGTTAGCTGTGAGAGCAGAGTCTGCTATTGTGTCTCAAGGTTACCTTGATTTTTCTGGAGAAATATCTTTGTCATTCTCTGATGACATTAAATCGTCTTTAGGGGCCGTTCTTACTCAAACCACCTTAGTGTGTTTCTTCTTTTAGTGTAGAGTAAGAAAATCGTATTGTGTCACTGTTTTAAAAATTGTTCAGCTGGAGAGATGGCTCAGTGTCAAAGAGCGGATACTGCTCTTGCAGAGGACACAGGTTCAGTTCCTGGTACCTACACGAGACAACTTAAAACCATCTGTAAAACTCTCTGGTTTCTGTAGACAACACTCATGCACACAGTACACATAAACTCATAAAGGAATACGCTTAAATAAAAATAATAAATCTTAAAAAAGGCGGATGTGGTGGTGCACACGCCTTTAATCCCAGTTCTTGGGAGGCAGAGGCAGGTGGATCTCTGAGTTTTAAGGTCAGCTTGATCTACAAAATGAGTTCCAGGATAGTCATGACTACAAAGAGAAACTTTGTCTCAAAAAACAAAACAAAACAAAACAAAAAGAAGTTTAAAGCCATCAATGATGGCTTACAAATCATGTTTGGCCAGTTTTTTTTTTTTTGCCTCACTCCCCACCCCACCCCCACTGTCATTGCATATCCAAGGTTAAGGATTAATTCTGGTGACAGCTTTGGGGATTTCGGTTGGTTGGCTGGTTGCTGCCTGTTGATTTGGGGCCTGTGGTGAGAGAGTGCATGGTAGCAGAAGTGTGGGAACTCATTGATCCCATAGCCTGGAATGAACCACAAATAGGAAGAGGAAGGGTTCTAGGTTCCCTGTGGTGAAAATGTCCCCAGTGACCTAAACCTTCTCTTGGTTCCCTCTTTCAAAGTCTGCAACATCTCTGCAAAGCCTCAACACCTGGGTCTTTGGGAGAGGTTAGGGCCAAAGCACAGCAACTGAGGACATTTCACGGTATTTAGGAGGATACATGGGCCTCAACTATAAATCTCTCTTAATAAACTAAAACAAACAGAAGAGAATCTACTTACTGTGTATTACACAGCTCACCCTCTGTTCTGGCTTTTGTAACTTGACACAAACTAGAGACATCTGGGAAGAGGGAGCCTCAGTTGAGGAAATGCCTTCATCAGATTAGCCTGTGGACATGTCTGTGCTTGATTTTCTTAATTGCTGGTGGATGGAGGAAGGCCATGCCCACCATGGATGGTACAAACCTCTCCCAGCAGGTGGTCCGGGTTGTAAAGGAAAGGTAACTGACCCTGGTTGTGAGCAAGCCAGTAAGAGCATCCCCTGAGGTCTGTTTCAGTTCCTGCCTCCAGGTCCCTGTCTTGGCCTCTGTCAGTGATGGTCTGTAACCACCCCCAAGTAGCTTTTTTTTTTTGTCCTGGTGTTATCACAGCAGCAGAGAAGCAGACTAGATAACCTTTAAATATATAGACTAGACTGAGGTACAGGCCCTGGAAGGAAGGGCTTAAGCAGAAGGTACCATGTTTTTGAGACTGGACACCAAGAATGATATCGTAGATGCTATTTGCCTGTAAGTTAGGTTATTGTGTGATGGTGAGGAATCCACCTAAGAAAGGCTTTCTCCACTAAAACATGAGGACTAGTGAATTCGTTTCTAATTCAAGCAAGCAAACACCAGCCCATCAGCTTCTAGACTTCTGCTGTAGACCTGATGTTGTCCACAATGAAGTCTTTTCCTGAGTCGGCATAATTCCTGTGAGCTTTCAGATGCTCTGAAAAAAGTCATTGAGATACTTGAGTAGAATGAGCTAAGGACTGTCTCGGGTGTTTCAAAATGTGTGGAAGTTCTAGTCGTGGCTCTCCTGTTAAAGTCGGGTCTTAAGCCCTCAAACTATGTAATTAATATAATTCACGTTATGGTTGAGTAAAGAGGTAATTTTTTAAAAAGCAAACTACACTGAGAATTCACTGAGGAGGTTAAAAGGGCTAGTGAAGTTTAGCATAATCTCAAATTTGCCGCGCCTTGTTGATGTTCAATCGTCATGAGCAGCGGAGGCGGGTAGAAACTTCACACTGGGAACTTTGGAAAGCGATCGGGGCTGCCTATGACTGGCAGCTTCCATGATTGAATCCTGGTGGGTTTTCTATGAAGATAGAGACCAGAAGAGGCACACATGCCTCCTCCTGTCTCTCACCGTGTCACACTTGGCCTCTCTCTAGGAGTCTGCCCACTTGACTGCACTGGGTTTAGTTAAATCACCACAGGAACTGGAGCCAGGAAAGTCCCGGGAGTTGCTTCCTGCCTAATAGTTTTGGGCAGCTACGGAGCCTCCATGTTCCTTGTGTGTAAAATGGAACCGCATGCCCAGCCGTGACAGTGGATTCCTGTGTCTCCTATACATGGATAGGGATGCTACTATTAACTTCCTTATTCCTGGGAGCCACAAAGCTGGTCCCGGCTGGAGTTGTGGAGCATTTAGTGATAACACTTGGATATTGTGTTCTAAGTGGCTCCATACAGCTTTCCCTAGTGCTCCGTGAGGTCCTTCAGGGCAGCTCAGGACTTCTCCAGCTCTGCCTCTAAGACGCTCCCGATGTACTTTGTTAAGCGAACAAAGGAATGAGCTCAGAGCCTTTTACTTCAGTTGTACTTAAAATTAATTTTTAAGGAAATAATTTGAAGGAATAATGATACCAGACTTTTTTTTCCCCCTTCTTTGTTTTAAAAAGAAAGAATTGTGGCATCTACACCCTTTGGCTGGAGGGAGATTTTAATAAAGATCATTAGAAATGTGCTATCGAATGTCAAATTGTCTATAAATGAGCATGGCCTCTGTGCTCCAGGAGAGATTTTGGGCTTTTCCTCCCCCTGTGTTTTTCCTCTTCAAAATACCTTAGTATTTGCTTTAATAACATTTTTGGTTTAGTCAACTTATGGTTGATGATATTATTGAATAAAACTCACTAGTTTCATATCAACGTGAGGTTGCTGGTTTTTTTTTTTTTCTATTCTAAATTGGAAACTTATGAACACTTAGCCTAAAAACACATGACAATGTGATTTATACTCAGAAAATTTATTTACTTTCATATTATTAACAAAATCACTGTTGTGTTCCAACCTTTGTTCTCTGAGGATAAATCATCAGCAGATCTCGTTCTGCCACTCCGTACCTCAGAGCCCAGACAGCCTAGAGCTGAACAGCAGTCACCAGTAAATGCAACTCAAAAGGGAAAACATGCTTCCCATCTCTCCTTAGATTGTGGGGAGGGCAGAGAGAGAGAGAGAGAAGAATTTTAGAACCTGCTTTCTCCGTGCCTGAGGAAGACAGCTCAGAATAATTACTAGTGCCTTAAATAAGAAACAGGAAGAAACGGGCTCCATAGGGAGTTGCTTCACTCAGTCATGAACATTTGGTACTTATCTTTCAACCCCAGACCCAAAGAGGAATTTAGACAGAGCAGAAAAAACAAATGGGGCCAGGCCTGCTTTAAAAAGCTAAACTAGAACCCACTGGTTTCAGACCCATCTGCCTGTCTTTTCTCTAGAAAACAACCCTGGAATGTTCCAGAAGGTTTCATGAGGGTACATATATTTGCTCCTTCCTCTCCCCCCAGATATAGCATATTTAATCAGTTTAGTTTACAGAGGGAGTTCAGGTTTTTCCTAGCTTGCTTTATCCAACTGTAACTTGGGGATCATAAATATGTTTATGTCTCCTGGGGAACATTCTCTTGTATTGCATTTTGGAGATGCTGTCCAGATGTGAGAGTGTTTTATCCTTCCTCCCTTTGAGAGTTCCTTTGAGCAAGAACATCGAAGTGGAACATGGTATGTCTTGTGTAAAACGCCAAGCAGCTTGGTGGATGAGATTGTTGTTAGTGGGGACAGGAGTTCACCTCTTTCCAGTATAGAAAACTAACAGATGCTGAGTTTGGGGGTGCTGTCAGAACAATGCCAGGTTGATTTAGGTCCATCATTTCCTATTCCTGGATGCTATAACCTTAGAGTTCTAATTCTTGGGATGCAGCCTGCAAGAGCCCACAAGGTTGGGAGGAGAGACTGCAATGTTGCTTTTCTGTTTCCAGTATTGTTACTGCTCAAAGCTGCCATATGTAGGGAGAAACAGTGACACTTGTGTTAAGACCTTGGGAATTTCTATGGCCTAATTCAACTGTATAAATGAAATAATGCTGGCTTCCTGACCTTTGGGGGGGGGGACCCTTTCTTTACTTTTTTCTTTCTTTTCTTTTCTTTTTCTTTTTTTTTTTTTTGATAAAGGGAAAGCAGTTGGTCCAGGAAGCCATGCAATTTCATGCATTGTCTAGTAAAGCGGAAATTGATAACTCTGGTTATGGTAAGCACAGAAGGACTTTTTGTTTGCCTTTGAAGGCCTCTTCCCTTGTACTCAGAGTTTGCTTCTGAGCTGTCTTTTCTATAGAACACCTCAATGGACACAGAGATTGCTTGCTTTCTGGGTTTTCTGTTGCAGATGCTTCAAAATCCCAAGTTATACCTTAAGTTCGAACCTATGACCGACGAGAAGTAACATAGTAGCAACAAATGAGAAGCTGTTGGTTTCTGAGCAGTGGCCACCCACCTGCTGGGTGATGTCCTGCCAGTTTCTTAGTTCTTCTGTATCCCTGGTCTGACTTATGACAAGGGCAGGTGGCAGCGGCCTCACCACAAGGAGCAAATGAGACAATGTTTCTCAGAAGCAAGTGAAGCCACCAAGATGGATCTATCCTCTTCCCTAAGATCTGCTACAACGTGGCCATCCACATCAGTGCCCTGTGAATTGTAAAGGTGCCTGCGGAGAATGGGCAGAGAATGATACTAAGCATGGAGATGAAATTTTTATTCTTTGATAATCATTTGCTGGAAGTTAATAAGACTGTGACTAGGTTGTCCCATGAGCTATATTCTTTAGAAATAGTTTGTAACTCCATCAGAATCACTGGCTTGATAATAACAAGCTACCTGTGACACAACATGTGTGTGGATACCAGAGGACAACATTTCCATGTCTGTTTTCTCCTTTTACCATGTGAGTCCCATTGAGCGCAGGCAGTCAGGCTAAGCAACAATTTGCAGGCCTTGATTTTATTTTTTTTTTAAAACAGACTATACATTTTTATTTGAAGCCCTCAACCAAAATCCTTAGGCTTAATATGCTCAATAATGTCTTGATGTTTGCTTAATTCTCACCACAAAAGAAACGATGGTAGACTTATCAGGGTTGGATGATAGGTATAGTGTTTATTTTAAAAATAGAAATATTCTAGCCATATTTCTTTTCCTTTTCTTTCTTTTTTGTTTATTAAATTATCATCTTTTTTGAGTTTATTTATTTATTTATTTATTTATTGTGTGTATATGGTTTCTGGGCTGAGCACTTTTTAATTTTTATTTTTTTTATTATCAAATCAATTTTTACTTTTTAACACAGGGGTTATAAACAGAAAAACACAGGATGTGGGGAAGGGGATGACACAGGAGCATAGGTGTTCAGGGAGAGTACAGATCTAACAATATTTCTTTTTCTTCTTCCTCTTTTTTTCTTCCTTTTTTTCTCACTTTTTCTTACTCCTCTTCCTCCTCCTTCTTCCTCTCCCCCCCCTCAGGTGAGTCTCTAGAGCCATACTGGCTGAGTGTGGTGATGTCGAGACCAGGCTTCAGCTTTCCCCAACCGGAAATTCTCAGCATTCAGACGTAAAGGAAAATTTAATCAGCACACAGCTATAGCCTCTAGCTATTGCCTGAAGAGACCTAGCCTTGATCAGAAATATTTATAGTTTGTATAGACTTAGGCATTGTCAGAGCCAAGTGACCCTCTGAGGGTGGCTGTTGTGTCTCCCCAAGGAGAGTCTTACTGGGGCTAAGGTGTTGGTTTTACAGGAGCCGAGGTTTAGACTTCCTGTTAAGACAGTTGCATCATAGCAAATGGAACTTGTTGCCTAAGCAGGCGCTGGTGGTGTTCTTACAACATGTGAGAAGAGTGGATGTTGCCCTTTTTAGGAAGACGAAGGGGCAGGCAGGTTTACGAGAAGTCAGCATGTTGGTGTCTGCTCTGCCGTGTCAGATGCCGTGTAACCTTGCATTTCCCAAGTCAGCTTGTTAGACACTTAATTAATGATAGGGCCTGTGCTTTCCCTCTCCTTCAATGGGGCTGGTGTTTCATCTGAGTATGAAGCAGCTTCTGCTCCTCACTACGAACTTGTGGGTACTCCGGGCTGTTTGTGCTTTTGTACTGTATTAAGAATTGTATCAGACACAGCTAATGTTGTCCCAAGACATAGGAACTGTGTGATCACAAAACTACATGTGACCTCATGTAGATATTCACACCATGTCTCCGATGGCAACGACTTGAGAATGTTGAAACATTCTTGCTTGTGCTTTCTCCCATGGACAGATTTGTTTCTGGAACTGACTTTGCTTTTCTTTGGGAAGAGAATTTTCATGTGTGTGGAAGACTCAAGATGCATTGCTGTATATTTCTGGGACTTTAAAGGCAGTTTAGGAACATCTGGAAGCTTATTGTTCAACACTGTCCTAATTCTAAACCATGGGAAGAGCCAAAGGCTTATCTGAGACTCTTCCTGGGTCTGATCTGACCCTTGAAGACCTGCTATAAACAACACACCTCAGTGGAAGCCAAGATAATGAACTGGCTAGCCCCCGTAAGAGCAGATGCAGGGATAGGCTGGGGTTCAGTTCCACCGTGGATGTGGGAATTATTTTGGAATCTGGAGGTGAGCTTACTCAAGAAGCTCCTGGTTTTATGCCCTCCAAGGATAATTCCATGTTTAATGTCTCTCATGGCTTCAGGAGGCATGATGAATATACAGTCATCATTGGTTTGGGGAGCCTTGCCATCAGCAATACACGCTGGGAGCTCCAAACACCAGCACTTCTGTCTGCTTTCAGGAGGGTTTCCAAGGCTATAAGAACCCTTGCCTTCATAGTGTTTGTGGTTGTTGGTGATGTTAATCCTTCTGTTTGCCCATAGTGACTGATCTGAGAACTGTGTTTACCTGTGCTGATAGCATCTGGGCCTGTGAATCTGTGTTCAGTATTTGCAAAGGGTGGGAAAGATTCTTGGGAGCTTTCCAGTATCAGAGGTCAGAGACTTGGCGTAGGGGTTCCCCCAATTGTGTTTGATGTGACCATTGGATTTAATGTGATCACTGGGTTTGATGTGACCATTGGGTCCCATTTGTGCCATTTTATACTTGCCAATGGTCTGAGACTTTAATCTAGTTTCTTCTTTCACCTCAAGTGGATATATGTTGGCATCCTGATTGTATTATGACCTTGCTTTAGCATTTAACATGCCCTGTTTCCTTCTGCCCATAACTAGCAGCTGATGTATCCACAGCCAAAATCAGCTTCAGCAGCATGTTTTGAAAAAAAAAATTAGTTCACAGATGTATTAAATTGGAAATCCTAGCTAAACACTACCCTGTATTGTCTATGTTGTATAGGATGGATAGGATAGATAGTAGCCTAGACTGACTCTGTCTGTCTGTCTGTCTGTCTGTCTATCTGTCTACCTATCACTACCTACCTATAATCTATCAATCTATCATCATCAATATGACATTTATCTATCATATATATATATATATATATATATATATATATATATCTTTTGTTATCTATCATCTATCCATCATCTATCTATCATCTACCATCTGTCTATCATGTATTGATCTATCACATCTATTTTCTATAACTATTTATCATCTATCAATCACCTATCTATCATTTATCTATCTAGCTTTCTATCATCATTTATCATTTATCTATCATCTGTCAGTCATCTATTGATCTATCATCTATGTTTCTACATCTACTTATCATCTATCTATCTATCTATCTATCATCTATTTATTATCTATTTATTTATGCATTCACAGTGAAGATGGAGACCAGATGCAGAGTTTTTGAAGGATATGGGCAAGCCTTGATTTTGTTACATGCCTTTCTTACCAAGACCAATGCTATCGCAGAATCAGACTTCTTTGAGAGTGAAGGGAAGGTTTGGGCCACTATGTACTAAGTCCTTTCCCAGCTGCAAGACAGTGCTGTAAGCACCTGCCCCTTATCTAGTACCCAGGCAAGTAGACTCAAAGGGGCCACACTGGGAGCATACTGTGCATCCTGAAGAGTTTAATAGATCTAATGAACTTGTGTTTAATTCCACTGTGAATCAAGAGGTGGAACAGATCTGGCCTACCATATGATACTAGCGTTCAGGAGAACTTCTTGCCTTGGAATTAGCCTGTATCCAAGGGTTTTCAGAGTGAAGAATGCAGGAGCATTTCCTTGGCCATATGCATGCTACTCTAGAGGGAAAGCCATGGTTAGTGTGGATTGCTGAGCACCCAGGAGGCCATTGAAAAGGCACAGGCTCCTAATGGAAGGACTAGAGGAGGCCCCTGGAAACATCTTCTACAGGAAAAGGCTCCTCAGTAGCAAAAGAACTACAGTAGAGAAAGAGGGTATTTGACAAGGAGCACAGGAGAAAGAGAGAAAACAGAGATGCAGAGAGACAGACAGGGAGAGAGAGACAGACACAGAGAGACTGTCAGACACACATACATACACACACAAAGAGAGAGAGAGAGACAGAGAGAAAGACAGAGAGTCAGACACACAGAAAGAAACAGGCAGACACAGAGAGACAGAGACAGACAGACAGACAGAGAAAGACGCAGAAGCAGACAGAGAGACAGAGACAGGCAGAGAAAGACAAAGACAGATGGAGAGACAGAGACAGAGAGACAAATAGACAAAGAGACACAGACAGAGAGACAAAGACAGAGAGTCAGAGAGAGACAGAGTGAGATAGACAGAGATAGATAGATATAGACAGACACAGAGACAGAGACACATAGAGGGAGACACAGAGAGACACACAAAGAGAGACAGAGAGACACATATATATAGAGAGACACACACAGATACTGACAGACAGAGAGAATGGTAGAGAAAGATAGCCATCAAGTCCAATAGTTACAGTGCCAGAGTTTAGAACATGAGCTAGTGGTTCAGGAAGAATGCTTATTTGAATCCTCTTTTCCTTCCCTCACTCCAGGCCTAGAGGGATCAGGAGCCTTGACCATGCCTCTGGAGCAGAAGGGTTGAGTCAGCTGCATCTGTCCCTCCAACATCTGTGGTGCCCCTGACTTAGGGGGAGTAGCAGCCCTCAGAATTTAAAACAGGAGCCAGGAGTAGTGTGGTAGGTGCTTGGTTTCAGACCTGGACAGGGTGAGGTGTATAATCTACATATCAAAGCAGACCTGGCCCCCAGTTCTTCGCCCAAGAGCAGTTTCCCAATAAACCAGTTGTTAATATAATCTAATCTGGTTTCAACTGGCTCATTTCACTGGAGAAATAGCCTATCAGTAGGTATTGTAATCCTAGAGTTTGGGAGGCTGAGACAGGAGGATTAGGAGTGTGATGCCCACTTAAACATGCCCACTTGAATATGCTGAGACTTTCTCAGGAAAAAAAGTTAAGATGTAAGTTTTAACTATTACACGTCCCTGGATATTTTGATCTGAACCCAAGACTTCTACGATGGCTTGAAATACCCACTGTTTGTATTTCCTAAAATGGGCCAGAAAATTAAAGGGCTGACAAGTTTTCACCCAAGGTCACAGAAAGAAGTGGCTCCACAGAACACACTGCCCACAGTGTGGTTGCCCATAGAGGCAGCAGGAAGTTAAAAAGAAATCTACTTTCTGATAATCTCAGTGATTTCTACTCTTCCAGTTCATGCTTATATTAGTAAAATTCTTGATTTGAAACAATAGACTCAGACAGTCCTGTTTCTCTCTTAAAATCTGCCCATCCCTGTGGCCTTTTCTCAAATCATCTGCATGTGTGTTAGCTTTTGTTTTGTTCTGTAACATTCAGTCCCTAGGAAATGTTCCAAAAGTTCAAGCCGTATTTTCAAGTCTGTCCTTGATGCTGTAATCTATGTTTCTTCATTACTTCTCTTTGTTTTCATGACTTTCCCATCGGTTCTGTTATTCATTGATTACTGTGTCAGCTGACTTGGGCTACCTGTGGTTATCAGCAGATAAGCAATAATCGTCTCACAGGTATGCCTTTCACAAATATATTTGGGTTTCCTCACATCTAAGTGCTGTTTCTGTTCTAGGAGGGTCATGTAAAACCTCCTGACCAAAAGCAAAATGCCCAGCATTCTTGCTCAGATGGCGCTAGTGAAGTCTACGAACCAGATGCTTACTGAAATATAGTCAAGATTGGTGTGTTTCTCCAGCTCATATATGAACAGATACTCTTGAGGAATTCCTTATTTGTTTCCTAATAGCAAACAAAGGAAAGACCGAGAACAACCGAGCAGATGAATGCAAACTGGGAAGTGAATTACAGGGGTATTCCTAATCCGAAGGTCTAAAAGCCAAGCGTTTCTAAAGCCTAAAACATTTTGAGAAACAGCTTGATACTGCAGTGGAAAATTCCACAGCAAACCCCATGTGACCAGCCTCAGCTAAAACGCAGGTGCACCGAAAATATTGCACCAAATTACCTCTAGGCTATGCGCATAAATTGCAAATGAAACATAAGTGATTTTCCTGGCTCAACTTGGGTCCCCGTTCCCAAGACAGCTCATGATGTATGCAAATATTCCCAAATCTAAGCAATCTGAATCTGAAATCTGGAATCTGAAACACTTCTGGTTTCCAGCCCTTTGGATAAGGGATGCTAAATGTGTATTAGCAACAGATGGCAGATGATGGATGGGGAGCTTCTGGGTTGTTATCTAATACCACCTCACTGTGAATCAGGAAATCCTTTTATACCAAACTTGACCACGCTCTTCCCTCTGGCTGGCTCGTGTTTCTACAGCCCTCCTTTATAATTTCTCGAGGTTCAGTGGTTCTCTCCTGCCCTCTCTCTGCCTTTGCAAGTTGCTCTGGTTGCTTTCAAATCCCTGGTCCTACCCAAGCCCGCTGAATGCTGGGATTACAGTTGTGTGCCCTCACACCCTACAGCTTCTGTCAGAAACCTGCATGGATGTTTAACTCACCTGCTTGTGGCCCTGCTGATGCTTCATGCCATCCAAACTGGCTTGGTACCTGGCCCTGCTACAGTGGTCACCATTCCCACAGACCAAGGAGACCCCATGTATCATATTAACCAATGAGGAGCAGTCTTGCCCCTGGGCTGTGGATGGTGAGACCCCTGATAGTGGTTTTCTCAGAGATGGGGAGTTAGTACATATAGAGGGAGGAGTCACTCAGCAGAAACCCTGGGGTCTGCATTTCCTCTAGGATTTACTGTTCCTCCAGGTTGTGCCTTGGAGTCAGAGTTGGAATCTGTCTCTGGAAGAGTGTGTGTGTGTGCGCGTGCGCGTGCCTGTGCCTGTGCGTGTGCCTGTGCGTGTGTGTGTGCGTGTGTAAACGCGTGCTCCTCCAGGATTCTGCCCCTTGCTGAGGTGAAGCAGACCATAGAGATTCAGGGACAAATTTCTCAGCAGTCACTAGCTTCCTCCATGTTGCCATCATCTCCATTCTGGTGGTTTTTGTTTGTTGTCTTTTTAAAGAGTCCAGTGTAAAAAGAAAGCAGAAGGTGGTGGGCACAGATGAGAAATGTTGGCAATCTGGCGGAGACATCTTTGGAGTTACCAACAGGAAATTGGGGGAAGGGTGCTCTGAGAAACAACAGAATTTCTGTTCCTTTAAACAGAAAGAAAAAGATTGTCGAGAAAGGCTTCATAAAACATTGTTTAATATTTGAAGAAAAAAAAAACGCGGAGTCACAGTGAGAGATCTCCACAGAGCCATTACAGCTGTTTCCCAACAGGACGCCGGAGCCTCCCTTTCTGACCTAGGCTGGACGGCAGCCATTTTAGGACAAACATTCTCCCATGCTAACATTTAAATTTATTTTTTAGCATTTATCTTCAGGAGCACGTATCAATCTTACGAAACAATGGGTTTCACTGTGCATCCCGGGTGCTTTGATCATGTCTGTCTCCCCTGCCGCCGTGCCAGCATTTCTGAAAAAGGAAAAGAACCCTGGCTATGGAGAGTTTTAGTTTAGAGGGCACCGGCAGGATGGTTCTGAACATCCTCAGCAAGCTGTCACGAAGGGTGGTGGGAGCGGGTAGGGGAGGTCAGGGACCGTGAACAAGCTGTCATGGGGTGGAGGGTGCGGGGGGGGGGGGGCAGTGACCCTTAGGATTTCATCTCGGCTGCACTGAAGTTCACAGTCTAGCGTTTTCCCACCTCTGTGAGTTGCTTGACTCTTGAGCCTTTTAAAAATAAAGACCATTTATTATTATTATTTATAATCAGAAAACACAGAACCCAGCTGAGGCTGAGATTAGCGTTTTTGCTAACAGTTCAGAGCTCCCTGACCCCAGAGAATAGCCACAGTCCCGAGAGGAGGCTGAACCTCTCTTTGATGTTGCTGAGCTGGAGCCCAGACCTGCAGACTGAAAGTTACTCCATGGCTAACAGCCAGTTGGCTCACCTTGTCTTCGGGAGTCTGTGATTTAAAAATAAGTAATTCTTTCTTCCCGGGGGTAGAGGTAGACTTAATTAATTTGTAATTTGTAATATACCTTGAAGAATAAAGAGACTTTTTGGAAACACTAAACATTGTTACAACTTCTGTGTTTGTAAGCAAACTATTAACACAATTGAGGCCGTTTACACATCAGAAACACGGGGAAGGGGGAAGGTTTGTCCGTGTTCCAGTTGAGTTAATAAATGCAAAAAAAAAGACATAATTCATTTTGTAATGTGGACCTGTCCCCTCCCAAAGGAGGAGGTGCTCTGGAATAAACCAGTGCACAGTGTTCAGATGAATCAAATGGCTTTAAGTCTTCATTTTTATTTTGTAAGTACAACAGTTAAAAATGTATCATAACATGGTTTTTGCTCTTAAAAAAAATCAAGAGTAGGCCTTCTGTAGGCAGACTCAAGTATTGTCAGGGTTAGGACACTCAGACAGAATATGGAAGGCTTGATTAATTTGAATTTCAGAAAAACAACATGTAATGCTTTAGTATGTTATGAAAGACTGTAACGGAGAAAGAAATTGTATTTTATTCATACAACGGAGTAGAATGCAGCAGTGCAAACTCCGTGCAAGGCAGAGATAAACTCTACAAGTACAGTAGCAAAGAAGGCCAGTTAGTGAAGAACGGACCGTGTCTCGTTTGCATGAAGCCCAAAAAGAAGCAACATAAGAACACTTGGGTGTAAGCTTGTGTGCACAGATGTCGAATGTGTGCCATGATAGAATTATTATCACCCGTTATTCCTCAATGGAACTGGGGGAAACTATGTTTACTTTAAAGGATTGTATTTCTCAAGCTGTGGCAGGGGATGGGGTATATCTCAATGGTAGACAACTTGCCTGCCTTGTAACAAAACCCTGGGTCTGGTCCTTAGCGTTGAAACAAAGAAACAAAGAAATAAGTACAATGTTTCCATGGATTAAACCTGTGCTGTTGTAGAGTTAAAAAAACAAAACAATACAGGAGGGGGCGGGGGCTAAGGTAGGAGGAATCTGTGAGCTGCAAGTTCAAGACCTCTAAGAGCAACACAGTGATACCCCATCTCAGCAAACCACCAAATATTCGACTCTTCCTCTCTTTGTTACACTCACCTGTGCACATATGGGAAGCCTTCAGAGAACAGCTCCAAGGAGTTGTTTTTCTCTTTCCACCAGTGTTTGAGGGATCAAACCCAGGCCATGAGGCTGAGGGGCCAGCACCCCCATCCTCCCTCACCTCCCCCGTGCCATTTCTACAGCTCTTGTCTCTGTCACAGTTCTGTTGCTGGGAAGACACACTGAGACCACAGCAACTCTTAGAAAAGAGAGCATTTAAATGGGGCTGGCTTACAGTTTCAGAGCTTTAGTCCATTATCATCATGGCAGGGAGTAGGGCAGTAAGCAGGCAGGTGTGGTACTGAAGAAGTAGCTGAGAGTTCTATATATGAATCTGCAGACAGCAGGGAGAGGGAGAGAGAGAGAGAGAGAGAGAGAGAGAGAGAGAGAGAGAGAGAGAG
>JANHMN010000006.1:3867868-3890896 GCA_030674055.1 Rhabdomys pumilio | reverse complement strand
CCGCATGCTCCTCCCCTTTCCTGCTCTTCTCCCTCCTGTCCATCTCCACATGCTCCTCCCCTTTCCTGCTCTTCTCCCTCCTATCCTCTGCATGCTCCTCCCCTTTCCTGCTCTTCTCCCTCCTGTTCCGTTTCATCCCAGCAGACTGTACTGGTGCCATCGATGTCAGCTCTGCATCTGGACCCTGGGGATCTCACCTGTGGAGAGACAAAGAAAGGCCAGCATAAAGTAGAACTGCTTTCTGGGTCTCACTGGCCTTTGAGGAAAACCGGATGCGATCCTACTCCCTAACTCTACTCTTGAGTGTGTGCCTCGTTATCCCTGGCTTCAGCCATGCTTTCTACCCACTTCCAGGTTACCTTGTAGACCTGTCACTGAGGAGAGACCGAGGAAAAGACACCTCAGTTAAAAGACAGATCATTACTAGCTGGATGGATCAACATAATTCAGTTATGAAAGATGCCCCCATCTGCTAAAAACCAGAAAGAGGCAGCTATGAAGTGCCAGCCACTGGTAGAAACTTAACGGCTCTCATGCTGGTGAAGATGCTGGGTAAGAGCATCTTCCTCTATGGCTAGTAGCAATGTGAATTGTCACCAGGTTTACAGACAATGACACAGCAAGCTCAGGTGAATTTAGCTATCAAGGTGATCCACCTATTGAGATTAAAAGGTACCTGTGCTTTCCAACCTGACAGGGTATGCCCACAATATTCTTCAAAAATTGAAGTATGCACATAAAAATTTATATTAACAAGGATGTTTACTGAGTATTGTTGGTAAAGGTAAAGAGAAAGAAAAAAAATGGTAGCTGGAAAAAAGAGCCCCAGGGAAACTGACAGCGGGATAACTAGGAGCACTTCCCCAGGATACACAGTTAGACATCTAACACAGCTGGCAGAACCAGCACCATCCACAAAGAATTGAATGCAAAGAAAGTAGAGCAGAGAAATCTGTATAAAATGATCCTACTTAGAAAATAGACATGGAACAATAAAATTCTGTGTGTGTATGTGCATGTGTGTTCATGCATATGTGTGGCACATGCATGTGTTATCTGTGTGTGTGTTCATTTATGTATGTGTGTATGCATGCATGTGTGTGTATGTATGCATGTGTATGTGCATGTATGTGGGTAAGTATGTATGTGATATCTGTGTGTGAGAGTGAGTGTGTGTGCATGCGCATGTGTGAGAGTGAATGTGTGTGCAGGCACATGTGTGTCAGTGTGTGTGTGTGTGTGTGAGCGAGTGCATGTAGTATCTGTGCATGTGTGTCCATGTGTATATGTGTGTGCATGCATATGTGTGAGAACGTGCATGTTATGTCTCTGTGTGTGAGTATATGTGCATGTGTGTGTATGTGAGTGTCTATGACAATGCGAACAGAAACACACAAGGGTTTCAGGATATAATTAATCATAGGCAATTAAGGATTCATAAAAAAGCTGAAAATAAGAACAAGCTAGACATTTTCTCTGTCAAGCATGATGCAATTTCATTTGTGAAAATTAATGCGTGTTGCCATTGTGTGAAACTCTTGCAAAGAGAAAAGAAGCAAGGCAATAGCTAATAAGGCTGAGAGGTCATTTATAAACCTATCAGAAGAGACATGGGCTGCCGGCCCAGGGCTGGGGTTGGGGAGCCGGTTTCATGCTGTCAGATGTGAGCGAGGGAAACTGAGGAGAACGGGAATCACTCAGCCTTGGCTCCAGGCCACTTGCCCCAGTGCCTGTGGGACTCAGCCAGAGAAACCCAGCTCAGACAGGTTGCTCTGACCCTGCCTCTGCCTCACTCACAACACTTGCCTTTCAAGGCAGGCGGGACCTGGCTGATGAAGGGCCAAGGAAGGTATGACGTTTTCTTGTCTAGCACAGAAGATTCCTGGGACTGTCCTTGTGCTTCCAAGAAAAGGTTAGGAGCTTATCCCTGCCTGGGATGTAGAGACCCATGAGCAACCTCTCTGCGTAGCCCTTTGAAGGATCTTCCATTCTACAGGGAGGAAGGAGCGAGGCACACAGCACAGAGTGCTGTAGATGTTTAATCAGAAGAAGTGCAGTAGCTGATAAGATCACTGAACAAAACATTAATAAAATTCTGTGTTCTTCCATGGCTTAGGGGTTTTCTAATAACCTGGTCTCCTTCGGACCACAGCAATTATTCAGATTAAATCATGTTGATCTTTGAAAGACATCCTTGGAATTCAGAGAGGTGAATCCTCAGCAGCTTCCATTTATTCTGACTTCCTCTCAAAATGGACAAGCCATCAACAGGCCTTGTATGCATCTGTCTCAACACGCCCAGATACTTTCTCTCCTGCTTCCACCTCATGAAGCTACATGATGCTATTTTTTTTTTTTTTTATCTTGTGAACACTTCATTCCCTGGAGGTTATGAGCTTATAAAAAGCCTTGTCAGTTATGTATCTAAGCACAGAACATTGATTGAAAATAAAGGCCTAGTGAGAATTTCTGATCTATACTAAGCCAATAGTCAGATTATTATTATTATTATTATTATTATTATTATTATTAAAATCTGAGGATTCTATGTAGTTATGACTGGAAAGTATCAATGGGATTGGAATAGGATTGGAATACCGAGTCCCAGTTTTATGTAGGAAGTATATGTCCTTGTAGAAAGTAGGAAGTAGATCTGTTACCAACTTGGATTCTTACAGCTAAGCTGACAATCCAACAATCTTCCAAAGACACTACCCAGTTTGCAGAGACCCAAAGCCCCCAGTTGAGCAGTTTCCCCTCAGAACCCAGGTTGTTCATCCTGTGTCTTTCCTCTGGGTTTGATTTCTTTCCGATTTCATGCTTTTGTAGGACATTGATTTAATCTGACAGGGTCTAAGCTACAGAGCTGGTCACAGGTTTCTTCAGCCTTCTGAAGTGTAATTTACTATTGACAAACTGAATACTTTTGTTCTTAGATAATTTTTCACATGCATACAATACATTCTGTTACTTACCCCACGTCTTCTGCCTCCTCATCTGCATCGGTGGCCCCTCCCATCACTATCCATCCCTATCTAAGATTCCGGACTGTTGGTTGTGTTTTGTGACTTACTGAGTTTAACCAGGGCCATCTGTGTGACCACTGGGATCCGAGTGACATGACAACTGACTACAATGATTCCTGACTCACCCTGAGTCTATCAGCACAGCCCCCTAATCTTGTGGAAGTGTTCTTCTAAGAGATGCTTTTTTACCTTTGCCTTTACAAACCAAACTTTTACCCAACCTGCTGTAACCAAGTGGCTAAGGTGCTTTGAGGTCATCATAGCTGCAAACTCATCCTGGTAAGCTTTGCATGCAACCTGTTCCGAACTCTCTGACCTTTAAGGAAAACATCGTAATAAATCTTACTCTGATTTGGACTTCCAATGTAATTCGCCCCTATAAGCCCAGCAAAATGTGCAGTCTCCACTGTATCACGTTCTCTACTTTTGGTTTGGGACCCAATGGTATCTGCTGGTAACTTTGTGTCCTGTTCTGAGCAATGATATCTGCTGTCCTGTTCTGAGCAAGACATTTGCTGGTAACTTTGTGTCCTGTTCTGAGCAAGACATCTGCTGGTAACTTTGTGTCTTGTTCTGAGCCCGTATGAGATTCCCAAGAAAGATTAAGGCAGAAGCTTCCTTGTTACCACATCTGTTGTGCTGTTCACTGTAGACACAGGCTGGCCTCTGCTCAGGACGACTTTAGACCAAAGCTGCCTCCTTTCTCAATCCTCCCAAAGACTTAACCAGCCCCACCACATGGACTTTGTCTTCAGGTCCTGGAGTAAGTGAGGCTGGGTTACATTCTAGGCTTATCCGAGGCTCTTATCCAGTTCAGTCCTCTAGTTCCTTTCCAGAATAGCCATGAGGTGCTGGCTGCTGGGCTGCTCAGAGTGGACCGACCCTGTCTGGGCCCTGTCTGAAACACCCTCAGAAGGAAGTTGGCTCAAGGGTGGAGGCTCTTGATTAGGCTTGGATAGTGCTCACTTTTTAAAAACAGGATTGCTTTCCCCTTTCTGCTGGGGTTTTTCCTTCCCTTCCCTTCCCTTCCCTGAGAAGGGATCATCCCACCCCCCTGTAACAGTATAAATTATTCGAGCAGGATAAGTTATCAGCAGCCTCCATGGCTGCAAAGAGCTTTTCAAGAGAAGGAAAGTCAGTTTGACAGGTGAACATGCCGCCCAATTAAAGGATTAGCATCTTGTCTCCTGAACTCGAATTAGGAGCTCAGAACTCTAGTGCTGACTTGTTTATGATAAAATTATTTGTGGTCATTTTTCTCAGGGAATGTGTGGAGGGTGTCAGTTTTGATATTTTAGCCTCAGAGGCAAGTGGAAAATGAGACCCACACAATGTGATCAGTGGCACATACCAGAACTGTCTCCAGCTTGTCAAATCCAGGTGTTTTCTTCCCCTATGTGAAGCAACCTGCTCCCCCCTTTTGTGGCAGGAATATTCTAGCTTTTACTGGATCTGAAGGTTTTATGCAGATGGGCTGGCTGTTCATGTTGGAGGATTGTGTCCCCGGTCACAGCTGCCATGACTGGGTGATTAGGAGACTGATTGGAGGTTTTGGGGTCAGAGGCTGTGCTAAAGGATTGTGCAGAAGGCCACTTTCTCCAGTTTTCATGCCTGTCTGTTGCTTTGGATGCTGTTTTCTGGTTTCCATGTAAGTACAGATGACTGGGATGGGACCATCTATACTGGCTTCACTGGTATCTTTAGTGAAGAGGAAGGTACTTGTCTTAAATCAGATAGAGTTCTCTGCCCTGTGGCCTCTGGAAAGTCAGTTCCTTTTCTGAGACCTGAGTCAGCTCTTCAAGTCTCTGTTGCAGTCGGGATGCAGCTGAGCTAGACTGTGCACCTGTGCTGAGCCCTGTGTTGGTCAGCTTTTTGTTACCATGGCCACTGTCTGAGATGAGGGAAAAAAATGCACCTCGGGGTAATAAAGCATCTTTAGAAGCTGGTGTTAGTTAAACTGAATAGACATGCAGAAGAATGAAATTAAGACTTTCTCTCTGCAAAAGACTCAGTGGCAAGCAGGTGAAGGGTTTTAACAGAAGACTGGATACCCCGAATCTGGTCAAGGAGAATATAAGGAGTATGCTTCAAATTACAGGAACAGAAAAAGAACTTTCTGAACAGCCCCCCCAACCCCCCACGATACAGACATTTAGACTTGACAGCTGGCAACTAGAACTTTATAGAACTAGAAAGTTTTGTACATCTTTAACTGAGTAGGCAGCCTACGGGATGAGAAACATTCTTCACTACATATATCTGACAGAGGGTTAATGTCTAGAATAGACAAAGAATACAAACAAACAAACAAACAAATACAAGAAAACAGCAAAGAAATGATACCCAGTGTGGTAGCCATGCCTTTGATCACAGTGCTAGACAGGCAGTTGGAACTCTGAATTCCAGGCCAGCCGAGGCTATACAGTAAATTCCAAGGCAGCCAGGGCTACATAGAAAAACCATGCCTCAAACAACAACAAGAGACCCCAAATAAATGACAACAAATGCTGGTGTGGGTGTGGAAAAGGGAAACACTTATTCATTGCTGGTAGAAGTACGAACTGGTGCAGCTACTGTGGAAATCAGTGAGGGGTTTCCTCAAAATGGAGAGTTAACTGTATCGCACGACCTGGCTATAGCACTAGGGCACAAGCCCAGAGGGTGCTCTATGTACTGAAGAAAGGCCTGCTTCTCCATGTTCCCTGCCATCATACCTACAGAAGCCAGGGGATGGAGGCAGCTTAGATGTTACCAACTGAAGAACGGGTAATGAAGATGTGGCTCATATACACAACGGAATGTTATTTGGCTGTAAAGAAAAATACTATCATGAAATTATCAGGAAAATGAGTGAGTGCCGTCACTCCAAATGAAGCAACCCAGACCCAGAAAATCCTAAGTATTCTCTCTCATATGTGGATGTGATCTTTGAATGTTTACATGTGTGTGTTTAAATAGGAATGTCAACAGAAGGCAGAGAAGGGAGGACAGTGTGGAAGAGGGAGGATGGGGAGGGATGACTGACACCAGAGAGCTTTGAAAATCCCATAGGAAACCTACTACTCTAGTAGAAGCTTCCTAAGATATAAGTATGGACAGACAGATATAAGAAGAGTTTAAATGGAGTTACCCTGTAACAGAGGAGTAGTTCTTCCCGCGGACACCATAGGCTGTCAGATGAAAATCCCAGAGGCAGGTGTAGGTTACCCCTTTTCAAGATGGTATTCCATGGTGCCCCATAGACCTCCAAACAAATAGGCAACTGCCAGTGCTCTTGGTAACTCTCTTGAACTTGATGGTAAGAGCCTATGGCTGAAAATACCACAACCTTTAGTCATAAGTCATGAGTAAATCAGGCCGGTACTGGTACTGAGGCTTTGTTCCTGCTGGCTAATGTTTATGGTGATGGAAGGTGCTATGTATGTTTTCAGTGAAGAAGACATTAGCAGTGGTCTTACTCAGTAGTGAACCCTGTGAGCTGTCATAAGAACTGACCTGGCAATAGTGGCATAAATATGGGAGAAACCAACCACTTTCTGATTGCATTTAAAGCCTCCTCTGTGAGGCAGAACTCATTCTACTTAGTACTATGAACTGGCCCCCAAACCTTTGGGTTATTAGATTCCAGGGGACAGCCCAGTTATTCTGCTAAACTGTCTCTGTCTACATACTGATCTTTATGCCCATAGATTAGTGTGTCTCTCAGCTCTCATCGGGGAAGCTTCATCTAGCAGTAGATGGTGAACACTGACTTCTTACTGATGCCAGGGTGCCACTGCCTGATTGGGAGCCAATTGACAACAGCTATGTTTCATGTATGTAACATATATAAAAACATATACGGTTACATACTGCAGTTCTGTGCTTCAGAATCTCTCTTCTGTGTTCAGAGACATTGTCTGTCATACCAATCCCAGAATGACAAACTGGGTGCAAAATACAGGTACTGGCTGATTTTCTGTCGGCACATCCGCTGGCTGACTTGTAAAGATTCCCAAGATTCATTCAAAGATTACATCATATAATCCTCTTCTGGACCAAAGAGTAGCTGTGGTTTGACATTTGTGCTTACCCACTTTTAGAACACAGAGCTTCGAGTTGTCCTGGCTCCTGCTCTTACTGGTGTGTGACTCTGAGAACTCATTTAAAGCCTGTTCGTGGTGATCTCCATATATTAAATGGGGGAGGACAGAAATACCCACCCTCCAGAGTTGTCGTGAGGATCTGCAAAGGCTTGGGATGGATAAGCATCAGACATGACTGTCATGAATCTCTGAGTAAGCGTGCCTGTCTGTACTTGTGTACAGGTGAGCACTGTGGAGAAAATGTCAGAGGATGTGCAGAAGCTCACTAGCATTAACTACTTAGTGTCAAGTACAGGCAGGAAGCTTGGAACATGGTAAGGGAGGGAGGGGAAACTGAGAGGTGGTTCTGTAAAGTCAGCTGACAGCTCCCAAACTTCTAAACACGCGTGCGGCGGGCGGTGGTAGCGTACGCCTTTAATCCCAGCACTTGGGAGGCAGAGGCAGGTGGATTTCTGAGTTCGAGGCCAGCCTGGTCTACAGAGTGAGTTCCAGGACAGCCAAGACTACACAGAGAAACCCTGTCTCGAAAAACCAAAACCAAAACCAAAAACAAAACAAAAATAAATAAATAAATAAAAAATAAACACCGCATGTGTGATTACTGATCTCTGGGTGCATGATGGCTTATCTTGGCTGTCAAATTGGCAAACTTGAGAAAAGGGAACCTCAGTCGACAGATTGCCTCCCACAGATTGACCTGTGGGTATGTCTGTGGGGCATTCTCTTTACTAATTGATGTGGGAGGGTCCAGTCCACTGTGGGCGGTTCCAATCCTAGGCAGATGGTCCTAAACTGCATAAGAAAAGTAGCCCAACATAATCTTGAAGGCAAGCTAGTAAGCAGGACATTTTCTCCAATGACTTCCTTCAGTGCAGGACTGTGACTTGGGAGTTGTAAGCTGACCCTTTCCTCCTCAAGTTGCTTTGGGGTCATGGTCTTTATTACAGCAACAGAAAGGAGGCCAGGGCAACTCACAGGCAAAAACAAAGTGTGGAAGGGAGTCTCCTGTGAGCAGAAATGAAGATGTTTCCTAGTAGAAAACCGAGCTAGGTGAAGCTATAGGGTATCAGGTTCACAGTGAGAAATAAAACTATAAAGATGTGTCAGGAAGCAATGACCATGAAAGTCCCAGCAGCGATGACTTCTCGAAGTTTAGAGAACCCAGAAGATAACATGAAAGAGTTTGTTTTCATCTGAGATGAAGTGAACAAGAGGGAACAAAGCCCCTTTTCCAGGTCTGCGCAGAGGGGATGGCAATTCAAGGTTTACAGTGGCTTCATTTTCTTCTGTACTATATAGTTTATGCCATAACGAAATGGTCACTACCTTTTAGTTGATGTGAAATGACCTGCGTGTATTGATGAAAAACTGTTTATATGAAAGCAAGGCACACACACACAATTGCAGCTGACTAGTGTGTATATAAAGTTACTGCCAGTGAGTTACAGAGAATGTCCCAGCGTGAAGCCGAGGCCTGCAGGCACCAGCTCGGCAGGTTGCCTCCCGTTCTCTGTCCAGACAGATGGAGGCAGGAAGGATTAATTTTGATGGTGCCCTCTACATATCTGAGTGATTTCTTCTGTTGGCTGACAGTTCTGGGTGCAACCATTTGCAGTCCTGAAATTTTGGCAGGGATTTTGTTTTTGAAGCTTTACGTAGCCAAGTATTTGCAGGAAGGCTCTTTTGTGCCTTGTTTAAATTAAGGTAGAGATTTTTGGAGAGTCATCCACCCAGAGGGGAGCTTAGAGTTTCAAAGAGTCCCTCCCTAGCAACAACAAACAAAACAATACAAATGCGACCTTCCAATTAATTAGGAGAATAAGCCCTATGGATAGCTCTAGTCCACAGTCTCACAGAGCAGGTGCAGGGTGAAACTTCGTCTCCACCACGTACTGTGGAGCTGCTGCTCTGCCCAGAGAACACCTCAGAGAAGGGAGTCTAAAACATGCAAATATCCCCAGGAGAAGTTGAGTGAAGACAGCTATTAAACATCTGTACTGTGGAGAACAGAATATAGAGAAAGGGGATTGTGCATCCGAAGACAGAAGAGGGAACCCCTGTAAGGGCAGGCGCTGGCAGGGAAAGAAATTAAGCCTGGACTCTTGCCAGAGCAGACCATAAAAAGACACCAGGCCTCAGCAGTGACACACAAAGGGGTTTTATCAACCAGCTTCTCTTATTTTCGAGTGACAGAACACCCAATTCATTCAGGTCAAAGGGAAGAGGAGACTCTAATGATTCCTAATTGAAAAGGTTCATGGGAGATTGGGGTCGAGTTTCAGGCAGGGCTTGATCCAGGGGTCAAAAGATACTTTCAAACTTGGTTTTCCCTGCATTCAGATCACTGGTCCCCAATCTGTTTGTCATGGCCCTTTGGCACACCTCTATCTCCAAAAATATCTATATTACGATAAACACTGCAGCAAAATTGCAGTTATGAAGTAGCAACAAAGGTGATTTTACTGTTGGGGGTCATTACAACCTGAGGAACCGTTTTAAAGGGTCACAGCATCGGAAGGTCGAGAACCACTGGGTCAGATGGATTTTTCTCTCTTTGGGGTCTTAGTTAGGGTTTGTATTTGTCGTGAAACGTTGTGAACTATTGTAAACCGAGACTGAGGACAAAGATAAGAAGGAAACAAACTCGGAGGAAAGATTACACTAGCTTATTATTCATAAATGCCAATAGACAAATAGCGAAATGAGATCGCATTTGTTCACACACACACACACTCTTCTCTAACCTCTGGTCTGGCCCGATGTTGGAGGCGTGTCAGGTAAGGTTCGAGATGTGTCCTTCCGCTTTTGGGTCTGGCTGGAACAGGCTCCACTCGTTAGGTGACGGGTGTCTGGATCAGTGAGCTCGAGCTCTCAGAGTGACAGCATCTCTGTGGGGCTCCAGGAACAAGCGATTCACGTGGGCCAGACCAGAGTTTTTAAAGCTGCTCTTAATCAATCACAATTAAGGCATTCATCTTATCACTCACACACACACACACACACACACACACACACACACACACACACGCTTAGGCTCAGTTTCTATGGTTACCTTTTTAGCTAATCACAATTAAGGCGTTCACATTTCAACTTTATTGTACTGCACACACTCTTGGTTTGGCTCGTTTTCCATGGTTACATTTATCCACGATACCATTTTAAATTTTGTTTCTTACAGTATTCCTGTACAAAACATCATGACCAAGAAGCAAGTTGGGGAGGAAAGGGTTTATTCAGCTTACACTTCCACATTACTGTTCATCACCAAAGGAAGTCAGGACAGGAACTCACAGAGGGCAGGAACCTGGAGGCAGGAGCTGATGCAGAGGCCATGGAGGGATGTTACTGGCAGGCTTCTCCTGGCTGGCTCAGCTTGCTTTCTTATAGAATCCATGACTACCAGCCCAGGGATGACACCACCCACAATGGGCCCTCATTCCCTTGATCACTAATTGAGCAAATGCCCTACAGCTGGATATCAGGGTGGCATTTCTTCAAGGGAGGCTCCTTTTTCTGTGATAACTCCAGTTTGCCAGGTTGACACACAAAACCAGCCAGTACAGGTCCCTTGCAACAGGACACCCCATCCTACCATTTTCCACTCTCACTATAGACATTTCTTCTTTGCCCTTAGATGCTGCAAGCAAAAAATGTGTGGCATAAGCTCTGATTGACCATAGGCTGCAGGGGTGGCCTCCTGAGGCAGTAGTGGGCAGAGCTGGGATTGCATGGGATGGGATAGAATGGGATAAGATGGGAAGGATGGGATGGATGGGATTGATGGGATGGATGGGATGGGATGGATAGGATGGGATAAGATGGGAAGGATGGGATGGATGGGATGGGATGGATGGGATGGGACAGGATGGATGGGATGGGATAGATGGGAAGGATGGGATGGGATGGATGGGATGGGACAGGATGGATGGGATGGGATGGGATGGGATGGGATGGGATGGGAAGGATGGGATGGATGGGATGGATGGGATGGGATGGGATGGGATGGGATGGGATGGGATGGGATGGGATAGGATGGGTGGGATGTGTATATATATGTGTGTATATGCACATGTATGTTTCTGCATATAAGTGTATGTATGTATAACTATACAGAGATGCCTCATGCTGGGCAGATGAGTAGTGAGCATGCATATCACAGTTTTTCTGTTTCCCCTCAATCCAGTGTTGAATGGTTTACTAGAAATACTCAATACTCATGGCATTGGCTTTGTGTGAGATGACTCTATTCAACTGTGAGTGGGAGATGGGTGCTCCCGGATCAACCCACTGATAGTTGAAAGCATTTAAGCTAAAACGCATTCTGGTTGAGCCCGGTTATACATGCTTGTAGTGGCAGCGCTTGGGCAGCTGAGGTAGAAGAAGCATGAGTCTGAGCTCAGCTTGAGCTGCACAGCTAGACAGTGTCAGAGAGTGGGGGTGAGGGGAGACAGAGAGACTGGCAGAGGGTTATAGAGACAGAGAGATGTTGTAGTTAAAATTAATATCAATTGGGGGTTTCTACCCTGCCTTATATCATTCAGTTCCCAGATAAAGACACAAAACTTTTATATTTATAATAAGCCTTAGACAGCTCTTGAGCTGGGCAGATATCAGTCCTCCAAGTTATTTTGTCCATTTCCCTGCCAATAACCAGAAGATGTGACATGCCATGTTTCTTGTGGGCTGCCCTTACTCATACTGACCAGACCTCACGATCCCTTACCCCATGGTGTCTTCCTCCCTCTTTCTCTCCCCTCTCCTCCTGCTTCAGACCACAAGACATGGGAATCGAAGCCCAACCTACCTCTCTTCTGCCCAGCTATAGGCTGGAGACATCTCTACTCAACCAATAGTTTTAAATTAAGGAACATCACTTGGTATATGTAAGGAATTCTCCTCCCTGAGGCAACCAGGTCTTGGGGGCCAGTATTTAGCTTACAATACATAACAACAGACCAAATCTCAACTCAGAGAAACACATATATAGAGAGACTGCATTGAGAAAGAAAGAGACATGCCTTGGTTCACAGAGCCAAGCAGCCTAACCTGGCCTGCCTTAAAGGAGTGAGAGTGCATGTGTAAGTGAGAAACAAACATGGACAGAGAGGGGGGTGGGCAGCCACAGATCTGACTCTTTCTCATTGTTAAGGCTGTGGGCAGGTGTTTGGGTCATGTGAAGTTAGTTCACTATAGATGTAACTGAATTCCTGGAGATTGAGCTGTCAGACCAGGCTAGTCCTTCAGTACTATAGAAGCACACAGTCCCCCCTCTCTGTTATATGTGTAGGTGTATATCTGTATCTATGTACTGGGGGCAAGTGTACCATGCCACCAGACAGAAGAACTGTAAGGTTGAGTGAGTCCAAACCCTATGAATCTCAGAATTGAGAATGGTAGGAGTGGGGTCACCTCCTTGCCTAACTCTATCTGCTCTGGAACACCTAACCATGACCTCCCACTGAGAGGACCATGACACAGTCACACCCAGAGTCCTTCCCCATGCAAATGGAGCATCACTAGCATCTCAAACTGAGCCAATGGGCAGCTTCTACCCCAGGATCCCACCCTATTCCTCAATGGAGTCTCTATTCACATGAAATAAAGCACACAAGTTATTTCCTCGAGAATCATCTGAGACTGGCTGTTTTATTAAGTGGTAACACTTTGGGGAAGAGTTTTCTCTCCCAAAGCATTCCTCGCTGGACCTTGGACCCACCTGGCAGGCTGGACTCATGCCCCTGCCTCCCCTGCTGCTACCACTGCCACCCACTGCTGTCCACCACCCCTGCCACTGACTGGCATTGGTGATGCCCCAGTAATGGGTGAGACCCAGGATCCCAGCTACCTGCCCTGAGTGGGCTTCCATTCTGAGAGCTGTAACACTTTAGCCATTTCTGGCTGGACCAGAGACTTGAGGAACCTATTTGGACCAGTTCCACAGAGGACAACAATGTATGTGCATTCATATATGTATATGTGTGTGCGCATGTGCGTGTGTGTGTGCGTGTGTGTGTGTGTGTGTGTGTGTGTGCATGTATGTGTGTGTGTGTGTGTGTGCATGTGTGTGTCTGCATCCATATGTGCATGACACATATTTATATATGCTCATACGCGTGGCTGTGGTGTATGTTTCCATGCATGTGCCTGTGAATGCTGAAGGTCAAGCCAGCTATCATTCTCTTTGATTCCGATCTTTGCTTTATTTATTCTGAAGCTCACTATTTGGTTTTGTCTGGACTCATACAAGCTAGACAGTGTCTAGGACCTGCCTGTCTCCCATCTCCTACAGAGCTGTGGTTGCAGCCACATGCTGCCAGGCCTGCTTCTGTGTTGGTGTTGAGTATATGAATCAAGGTCCTCATGCTTGCATTGTGAGTACTTTACACGCTGAGCCATTCCCCAGTCCCAGTTTTTAAGCAGAACTTTGGCAATAATCGTATAAAGTAGCTGGAAACGTACTTGGTGGTAGAATACTTGCACGGCATTTGCAGGCTCTGGATTTGCCGCACAAGGCAAAACTGATGGTAAGAGAACCAATCAATAGCAAAAACCCAACCCAAACAAAGGATGCATAGAGTCCAACCCAAACCAAGGGATGCATAGAATATAACCCAAGCCCAAGGACTTATAGAGTCCAACCCAAACCAAGGGAATGCATAGAATCTAACTCAAACCAAAGGACGCATGGAATCCAACCTAAACCGTATGGGTGCATGGAGTCCAATGCTGGGAGGCAGAGAAGGGGCTTTAGACATTCTGCAGAACCTCTTTGTTAGAGCCCAAACGTAGTCTCTGACATCCAAAGGCCTGTGCTATGCTCACTGTCACTGGTCATCTCCTTCTTAGTAGAAGGGCTCCTAGTTCCTCTACCTCCCCTGTCTTTGGAGGTTTGAGGACACACAGGGAGGAATCTGCTCTCACATTTCCCGCTGAGACTTTGGTTCCCTGACTACTTCCTTTTATGTCCCCTCACCCCCACCTCCATGTCCTCCCCCTTGACAGGAAGGGTTGTGGCATGTGCACAACTGTTGGACTGTGTCATTTTCGGCTGGCACTAGGCCCGTGGGAATGGGCTGAGAAGGCCACCTTTGTTGAAAAGTCATTAAAGAAATATAATCCTTAATACAGAGTGACCAAGTGCAGTGTGTTGCGAAGGCTGCCTTGTAAAAGTGACAGGTGGTAATGGGCCAAGCCCAAGAACACATCAGAGCACAGGCAGCACCCAGAGTCTAGATTTGTTCAACCCTAAAGGGTCCTCAGCTTGTCTGACAATGGTCTTCAAGGGCCCACAGTGCTCTGAAAGCAGGTTTCTCTGCCTGGATGGTAGACGAGAGCTGAAAGCAGATTCAAATTCGGTAATGGAGTTTGCCTTTTCCTTGGCCATGTGTATCTGTCAGTAGATGGAGATACCCTGCCCATAGACTGCTAAGGAGACACAAGATGAAGGGCTGGACTTCTCAGAACCCAGGGAAGCCTTGAAGTTAATGATCCTTAAGACGGTGCTGAGGAAGACTGCAGAGGTGAATGGGCAGAGTGCGTATTCCCTAATCCCTCTTTGCCTGACATCCCCAAGGAAGCTGAAGTGTGTTGTGTGGCAAACAGAATTTAAGTAGTTGCTCCTAAAAGAGTAACTGTTACTCTTCAGCCCGATGTTTAATGGAAGGGCTGTATGATGATTGACCATGGGATGAGGTCAGATCTTCACGGCAAAATGATTCACTGTTGAAAAACTCTAATGGTGCCCCTCATCAGGTCTCCTCCTGCCAGCTGTTTCCGCTGCTCCTCTTTGTCTGCTGTTTGTGCTGATACCAACAACCCATGTGTGCTCTTTAGTCAAATGCCTCCACAGACTGCTGTGTTGAATTTCCTGTGGATTGTTTTCAGGCATGAGTATCAGTTTGCCTAAGTGTCCAATGACTGGGATGGAGATTTAGGGAGTTTGTGCCACACGGTTGTCAAGGAAATCTGAGATCAGAGGCAATGATCAAAAGGTTGGATTTCCTGGTAGGCAGAGCCCTCAGTAGATTGTGGTGCATGGGGTATTTATTACAGAGTGCCCCTGAGCGAGGCAAAGCCACAGGGAGGAACATATTTGTTTCTACAGAGGCTTTGGGGATAAAAGGATACTCCAGAATCTGAGGCATTTGGCTGAGATGGAGTTATCACTGGCTGTGGCTACCTCAGGAAGGGCCTAGCCTGGGAGAAAATGGCCTCTGTAGCCGGGTCATCCTGGAAAGGGGCTGACAGTAGAGGTTTTATACTGTTTGTTACCCTGGTAGCAGAGTGGGGTACCTTGAATGAGAATATGCTCCATGGGTTCAGATGCCTGAGAACCTGGTGTTCTTGGTGCTGTTGTTTGAGTAATTTTAGGTGTGACCCAACTGGAGGAAGCTTGTCACTAGAGGCCAGCTTTGAGAATTTAGACTCATGGTATTCCCAGTTTGCCCTGTTTCCTGCTTCTGATTTGAGATGTGAGCTCTCAGCTGTTCCTACCCTCATGGCTGCCACCTGCTGCTGTGATTCCCTGCCATGAGGGAGTCTTAACCCTCTGGAACCATAAAGCCAGATACATTGTTTCTTTTTGTAAGTTACCTCGACTTGGTCTAACGACAGCAGTATGAAAGTAACTAACACACCAGGCAGTCTGTCAGCAGAGGGGCCTGGATGAACATCTTTGTATGTGCCTTAGGTGGTGTTTTTATGGGTCAGTAACGCACTTCTTCAAGAGGCGCATCATGACCTTGTATCACTGCCCAGTGTGGTCCACCCCTCCTCTTCTTCTGTTCCTTAGCTTGTAACCGTAGTCAGTCTTCGTCTTTCCAAGGGTGCTTACCTCCAGCTTCTAGCAAAGAGAACACAGGATGCTCACACCTGTGTTCTCGGTGTGTATCACTGTGTATCAGTATTTGGCAGTCTTACACACACACACACACACACACACACACACACACACACACACGAGCTGGTTTGAGCATCAAGCAAGCATTTACACTCTTTCTTGCGGCCTTGGCAGCATACATAGCACTAGTGCCTCCTCCCTGTGATAAATACCCTTCACCCACTCTGTATATTTCAGCCTCCTCCAAAGAAAATAATCTGAAATAAGGTGAATCACACCGTGGCCACATCATGACCTCTGAAGCCTGGCCATCTTTTCTCCCTGGAGGCAGTCCTCATACCTGTCAAAGGTCTTTTGAAGAACTGTTGCTCCCATTGCTTTGTTCCCAGGCTTTGGCCCTTCTTGGGATGGAGGGTGTCTACTCATTAAGGGCCATGTGGCTGAACTCAGTGATGCCATGAACTGCGTTTCCAAGGCAAGGAAACATCTGTACTACCAGGACTTGTGGGTCTGTGGGGAATGGTCTCTGGGCAGAGTGACTTTGGCCATGGCTGTGGCAGGGATGGGAGAGAGCAGCTGCGCTGTGTTTGCTAAGGGTTAGTTGGAATTCCTTGGAAATCAGATCTGATGGGGGTCTTGGTCCTGATGACGACACTGACTCCGTCTGATCAGGTTTCCTGTTGGTCTGGCTGGTTGCTAAGCCCCTTGTTCTGCTGTTCCTCTCAGACCAATTCGAAGGGGATGCTTCATGGCTGATCTTTGAACATCAACCAGCTGTGTGCATACAGGCCTTTCCATTGAGTGTTTGCTGTCAGGGGTTTAGAAGGTTCTGAGGTGATTTGTAAGGAATCAGGAGGAGCCCAGCCAGCCTCTGACTTAAACACAGAGAAACCTCCGAGAATCTTTCCAAGTTCTCCAAGGAAAACACAGTCTCAATTTATCGTCACGTGGTTGTAAACAGGTATTTTCCTTGAAGAGTCTTCAATGTCACCATTGTTCACCTTACAGGGACAAAGAATGTATGGGAAGAAAGACTCTTCTCCAGTTGGTTGGAACGAACTTTAATTGCTGCTTCTAGGGTTCTCTGGTTTCTCTGTTGTCTTAACCACCATGCAGTGTGAGTTAAATACAAAGCTGTAATTAAATCTGAACCCTTTTTTGAGGGAAAATTTGGCCAACTCTTTGCATAAACAGAAGCAGGAGGTGCTGGGGAGCAGAGGGAAGTGAGCTGTGAGCAGGCCTTGGCTGCTTGGTCTTTTATTCCAGGTGGTGATTTAGGTGTGTGTGTGTGTGTGTGTGTGTGTGTGTGTGTGTGTGTGTGTGCATGTGTGCATGTGTGTGTACACGTGTGTGTATTTGTGCATGTGTGTGTTTGCATGTGTGTGCATGTGTGTATGCATGTACATGTGTGCATGAGTGTGTTATGCACATGTAGGTAGTTCTCAGTTTCAGAAAAGCACTGATGTAAATGAAATATATTTTTAGTTAGAGTGGTCTTTGACAGCAATGGGAGAGTTTTGTGTATGTATATGTTTTCTTTAAGAGGTTATTTAAAATTAAGAACTATATTTATTTAATGTGAATGAGTGTTGCCGGGCAGTGGTTGTGCACGCCTTTAATCCCAGCACTTGGGAGGCAGAGGCAGGTGGATTTCTGAGTTCGAGGCCAGCCTGGTCTACCGAGTGAGTTCTAGGACAGCCAGGGCTACACAGAGAAACCCTGTCTCGAAAAACCAAAAAAAAAAAAAAAAAAAAAAAAAAATGAGTGTTTTGTATATTTATGTATGTGTGTGTATATATGTATGTTGTATGTATGCATGTTTGTGTGCATGCATGTATGTATGTATCTACATATGTGTGTATATATGTGTGTCAATGCATGCATGCCTCTTTCAGGTCTAGCCTTCTCTATTATCAATATTTCTTCATCAAAACAATGCACTGTTATCACCTACCGTACATTGTCATGTCATTGTCACTGAAGGTAGGGTTCACTTTTGATCAGATATGTCTTATAGGCTTTGTAACTGTCTCATGCTCCAACACTCTCACTATTGCGGTACTATACAAAGAAGAATCCTCTCTGTCCTGGCCACCCCTCCATCCCTCTCGTCTAACCCCTGACAGCCACTGAGCTGTGTGCTGTTCCTGTACTTTTGCCTTGACATGAGTGTTCCAGAGTGCTCTACAGTGTGGTCCTCAGAACGCCAACGCTTCACAGTGTGCTCAGTGTAACTGGCGTGTGAGCGTCCTCCACCTCCTTTCACGGCTTGATAGCTCATGTTTTCTTAGCAGAGATGAGATACACTGTCTAGATGGATTTATTCAGTTTCTTTATCCACTCACCCATAGAAAGACATTTTTATCCTTTCCAAGTTTGTGTTTGCGTAATTTATCTGGGAATTTCTACTGCTAAGATAAACTTCTTTCCTACTGACCATAACCCTAAATCTCCCAGAAATAACAAGCTTGCATCAGTTGCTTGGGAATACTAAGTGGAGTGGACGTGGCGCCAAGCTTCCAGGTGCTCACACTCTCAGGTTCTGTGCCTGAGGCGTCTGCCTGAAGGTTCCATTTCTACAAGGTAAGGAGAGCTGTTGATGGTGAGTGCTTCATCCTGACAGAGGTTGAAGTGCTTCCAGAAGCTTTGGTGGTGGTTGAAGACGTGGTTTGGTGGCAATGACAATTTTGGTGGAGGAGGGAACGTCAGTGGTTGTGGTGGCTTTGGTGGCAGCCATGGTGGTGGTGGTGCCTGAGGCTGGGTGATTGATGAAGAAAATAATTAGTTCTGTAGGTTGGGAAAAGCAAGAGCAATGGTGCTCGTACCTATCTGGCATCTGCTGAGTGTCGTTTGCTGTGTTGTTATGTAGTGTAGGGCATTACATAAGGTGCTGCAAAAGAGCTAGTGTAGATCGTGTGTGTGTGTGTGTGTGTGTGTGTGTGTGTGTGTGTATCAATCCCTTGGGTGCAATGGCCTCACCTGTCATAGCATCTTCTACAAAAGCAGAAAATATCACCTCTTCAGGCCTGTGTCAATAGTTGGTTCTGATCCTTCAGGTGTTGCCTGTGGAGTGGTGTAGTCTCTATTATTTAGGGCAGATATTTAAAATGTCATGAACCCCAAACCAACATACTATGGCCAATCTGGCTCCAGATGATGGCCTCAACCTGCCATGCCCTCTGAGAAGAAACTTTTCTTGTGAAACCTCTTGAAAGTATCTAAGAACGTAGTATCCCCGCCCCACACACAAGCCTGACAAGCTCACCTTCCTTAATTACCTCATAATATGAAAAGGGAGATATATTTAAACCAACCAACACACATACACACACACACACACACACACACACACACACACACACACACGTGAGTCACTTTACCAGTGGTATAAAATATGACCTCAGTGTTTCCCTCCAAACAGCTTGTTCCATGGCTGCTGCTGCTGCTGCCTGAAGCCACCTCCTGTTTACAGCCTGAGACGGAACACAAGCAGAGTCTAGACTGGTCTTAGCAGTTCAAAAACCATTTGCAATGTTTTCCCATTTTTTTTTCCAGACTCTGGTTTTGAGCTTTTTTCTCTTAATTATCTCAGTCTGCAAGAGACAGCTACAAATGACCCAGGAAGCCTGTTGTGCGTCTATCCATCTATCTATAGAAGTAAAACAGGAAAGACATTTGTTTATTTGTTCTCCGTTCATCTCTCTCCGCCTTCGTATGTTTTCCCATCAGCATTTGGTCTGCCCAGGAAAGAGTTCATATTTCATGAAGTGAAAATGTTCCCTATGTTACTGGGGACAGAAGATGAGCTGATGAACTTTCGGTAGAGCTCATAGTTTTGTACCTGTGAGTCTCAGTGCTGCTGCAAAACTACAGAGGGGTGAAACTGAAACCCAGGCCTGACCGGCAGTGGTGGCGCACACCTTTAATCCCAGCACTTGGGAGGCAGAGGCAGGCAGATTTCTGAGTTCGAGGCCAGCCTGGTCTACAGAGTGAGTTCCAGGACAGCCAGGGCTACACAGAGAAACCCTGTCTCAAAACACAAAGAAAGAAATGGCTTAGGAGAGGTAACATTGCCAGCTGAGCACCCTGTACTTGCTTCTCCCTGCCCTGCACCTCCCTCTGTGCCGTGACTTGTGACGTGAGCTCACCTTGCTTCTAAGTGTTGCTTTGGGCCAGGATCTTTAAAAAAAAAAACAAAAACAAAAACAACCCTGCTTGTCTGTTTGCTGTATGTGTACATGTATCACCAAACAGAGGGTCAGGATCTTGTCAGCTCTTCTCTGCAGCTCCTGGTTTCTACTCCAGCACCCAGCACCCTTCCTCATGGCTCCCACACAGAGAGCACCTGCCCTCTGTAATAGTTCTCCACACTGACGGGTTGGTACACATCCCCCTGATCCTAAAATGGTGGTGGGAGTGGTTTCCATCACCAGGAAAGGCACCGGATTGAAAGCTTTGTTGGTTTAGAAGGGACCAGGGCTCTGTATGATGGGCTACTTCTCTGTGTGAGTGGTAAACTCTCCTGAACCTCCGTTTCTTTGCCTATGAACTGCCTTTGATAATGATGGCTGTCCTCACCTGTCATGGTGAGCATAGTGCCCAAAGTCCACAGGTCGTCTTTATCCCCAAATGTGTCTTACATGCGTGTGACCGTCTGAATGGCTGTGAGACTTTCAGAAAAAGCCACTCCTGAGGTTTTCTGTTTTATGGAAAGCATAAAAGTCATTACCACGCCAGCCACGAATGTATTTCTCTTAGCCCTTCTAGTACCGTGAGAAGCAAAGCCACAAGCTAACAGAAACAAGTTGCTGAAATATACACAAGACACTTATTCTCACCCAGAACCTCCCTATTTTTTTTCCACCAAGGTCAATAGAATCTTTAGCCCTTCACCTTGAGCCTTAAGGGCAACCATGCCTTAGCAGACTGGGAAATCTGTCAACAGATCCTGACCTGCCTTGACTCTGCCTAGCAGGCAGATTTTTTTCTTTTTCCTTGGCTCCCCACAGACTACATATGGTAGAAGACCCATCCTAAATACAGATTATGTGAGGAGGGAAGACCACCCCAAATTTTGGCCACATCTTCTGGTGGCAGCCTACATCAATGGACATGAAAGGAAGCATTTAACTTTTGCCTACTTGCTCTCACTCTCACTGGCAAGTTCATCTATCTTGTTGCTGAGGCATTCCTTCACTGGCATTAAAGCCTACTTCTTTGGGATTCTGATGTATACTAAAGCCCAGCTGGGACACACAGCAATTATTTAGAAAGAATATGGATAGAAAATAAGAACAAACCCACAGAGGAATAAGAAAAATCACCATGAAAGTTCTAATTTATGATTGTTACATGTCTGCAATGGTTTGGATCTTAAATGTCCCCCTCCCCAAGCTTGGTCTCCAGCCTGCAGCAAGCAATGGAGCAGTGATCTTTGATTAAGAAGAGTTTAATAGAAGGAAATTAGTCATTGGTGGGACAAGGGGACCCCAGCCACTTGCCCCTCTCTTTTTGCTTTCAGCCCACCACAGGGTGAGCAGTTTTGTTCTACCTTAAACTCTCTTCTATGATACATATGGTTGGGGGATGGTTCTCTGGGTGACCAGGGTCTACAAAGTCAACTTAAGATACACAGTTGGGCTGTGTTTGTGGAACCCTAGAGATTAATAACTTGAAAAGAAATAACAGCTTAGAACTGGACTTCTCATTTGATAGCCCTTGGTGTCTGGGAGAGGCACTGTCCCCATTGTAAGGTAGTTTCACTTAAGTTCCCTTTATCAGTTTGTGCCTCCGACACCCATCTTCCTGACTCTGTGTACCTCTCTGTTCAGAATCTTCGGGAAACTCTTTAGGAGACAGCTTCCCAAAGATGCCTTACGTTTTGTGAATTGCAAACGGGAATTATCATGGAATGAGCTGGCGAGGGTCTTGGGGAGTTAAAACCACAAATAGAGAATCGAGGACTGTGTGTAATGTCTGGACGTGGTGCAGAAGCCCGAGGCTGAGACAGGAACCACAAAAGGAATGTTGGCCGGGCCTTCTGCACACCCAACTTTCCAGGGCAGCTGTTCTCTTTGTATGAGACCCAGGCTGGAAGAATGTTGTCCTGGAAAACAGAAGGGCACAGGGTCCTCAAAAGGCCTCTGGCAGGAGGAAATAGGGGCCCTGCCATGCCCTGAACTGAACTGTCAAACTTGTAAACTTCCGGTTGAATGGCTGCTCAAGGTCCCTTGGAAAGAGGAGCCATCAGGTGGCTGGAGGGCACGTTGGCACAGTCACCTCCACGCCATTTTGAATCGAGGCATTAGCAGTATCCTATCCGAGCAAACAGGAAGCTGATTATAAAATGCCCATTGTCCCGTCTAGGCTGTACTGAAAGGGCTGTCAAAAGACCAAGCCCATGGAGCTCTTGCCAAGTCAAGAAACTTGGAGGGACACAGCTGCCGGTGCCACCTGTGTCTGAGTACAGCGAAGAGATTTCCTCTTCAGGGCAGGCACTCCATTAGAGTGACGGATTCTATGATGTCAAGAGCAGGCAAAGGTATTGAATGGACAGGCGGGTGGCGGTGAGCAGCACAGCTCATGGTTACCATTTGCTAACAGCACACAGCTCTCTCCTCTCTTTATCCCTCAAGAACCAAGCGTTGGTCTCTGCCCCCCTGCCCCATTGATTCTGGCTGGGAATCAAATCCAGTAAGAAACACCTGCCATCCCCCGCTGAATCACAAACACAATACTCCACATGCCAACTGGCAGGGAGAGGAAGAGAGGCCTGGGAAGAAATTTTGCTGGTGTTACTAAGAAGTGAGGCCCTGCTGTGGGCCCCTTCCCTGTCCCCTCCTTTCCCTTCCTCTCCCCTCCTCTCCTTCCTTCCCCTCTGCTCTCCTATCCTCCCCTCCCATCTGCTCTCCTCTCCTCCCCTCCTCTCTCCTCTCCCCTTCTACCTTCTTGTTTTCTTCTACCATCTATCTCTGTGTCTCTGTCTGTTTCTGTCTGTCTCTGTCTGTCTCTGTCTCTCTGTCTCCCCCCTCCTCTCTCCCTCTCTCTCTCTCTCTCTCTCTCTCTCTCTCTCTCTCTC
>JANHMN010000006.1:3851813-3864369 GCA_030674055.1 Rhabdomys pumilio | reverse complement strand
TATATATATATATATATATATATATATATTTTTTTTTTTTTTTTTCCTCATGCTTGAAAAACTCCCTACTGGAAGGGAGGAAGGAAGCTCATAAGACATGGAAAGTGAAAAATGGAAGGTTCACAAAGCTGATGCAACTTATACCCTTCCCAGTCTTGACATTCACGATCCCCCTCCTCAGGTTCTAAAAGCAGTGAGCAGTTGTTGAGGAGGAGGAGTCTTTACTGACCTCAACCAAGCTGTATAGAGTACTCCAGGGGTACAGCTTGGGTGAGTCCTTGTAGGGGTGGTTCCTGTTCCCTAATTGGTTCTTGATCAATCAATAAAGATGCCAGTGACCAATGACTAAGGACAGGGTGGGACACTTAGAGTTGTGTGGGAGAACTGAGGAAGAAGCAGGCAGTATCGGAAGAGAAAGAGCCAATCAGTCATGTGAGATTTTGGTTGGAGCAGCCAATGGCCACTCTATCCGATTATGTCTGGGATGGCAGAGGAGGTTCAGGAGTGCCCAGTCGTTGAGTTAACAAAGGCATTTAAAGATTAACTGGTGTGTGTGTGTGTGTGTGTGTGTGTGTGTGTGTGTGTGTGTGCGCGCGCGTGCGCGCGCTCATTGCTTTTTTTTTTTTTTTTTAAATCCGTGGATCCAAGGGAATCTGGGTGTGTGTGTGGGGGGGGGGGGGGGTTGGTAGCGTGGTCCACCCAGAGCTTAAAGCAGGGCAGCAAAAGCTACCCGCAAGTCCTCACTACAGTTCTCTTTGAATTATACATGTTCCCGCCTTACCCATATTCCCAGAAAAGACCTCGAAAACCCTCCCAGTGGTAAAGGGTATGCCTAGCTTGTTCCCGATGTCAGAGGGTGTGAGGCGTCCTTATTTAGACACCACTGTGGAGGCTGATTTTAATTGTCAGCTTGATACAACATAGAATCATCTGGGAAGAAAACTGCAATGAGCGACTTGTCTTAGCGACTTTTCTGTTGCTTTGATAAAACATCATGACCAAGGCAGCTTATTTAAAGAAGTGTTTAGTGCTGGTGTGGTAGCTCATGCCCTTAATCCCAGTACTTGGGAGGCAGAGGCAGGTGGATCTCTGAGTTTGAGGACAGCCTGATTTAGAAAATAAGTCTAGACTGCTAGGGCTACACAGAGAAACCCTGTCTTGAAAACAAACAAACAGACAAACAAACAAACAAACAAACAAATATGTTTAATTTGGGACTTAAGATTTCACTGGGTTAGAGCCCATGATGTTGGAGCAAGGACATGGTTGCAGGAACAACTGAGAGCTAGCTCACATCTTGATCTGCATGTAGGAGGGAGAACGCTAACTAGAAATCGCACGGACTTTTGAAAACTCAAACCCCAGCCCCAGTGACACACCTTTTCCAAATTGCCATACCCCTAATCCTATCCAAATTTAACAACAAAAAACAATAATAACAACAACAATGACAATAATAATCCTTCTCTACAACTTAAACATGTGAGCCTATGGGGGCCATTCTCATTCAGACCACCACAGGGATTGTCTAGATCAGGGTGTCTAATGAGCATGTCAGTGGGGGGATTGTCTTAATTAGAAAGAATGAATTAGAAATGTCTGAATTAAATGGGAAGACCCAGGCCAGTATGGACAGCACCATCCCCAAGGCAGGAAGCCCTGAACTGTGAAAGAGGAGAAACAAAACCTAGCAAACAAGCAAGAACACGGGCATTCATCGACTCCTGCTGTTACTGTGGTCATGATGTGACCAGCTGTCTGAGAATACAGATACACACAGATACAGACACAAAGGAAGTGGTGGGGGGAGAGGGAGAGAGAGATTGAGAGAGAACACCTAGGTTCTTCAGACATTTAACTTCTGGCTTAATTCCTTTTTCCAAACTTTACTAACTTTTCCTCACCTCATCCTCTTACGGAATGCTTTTAATAGAAGGAGAACAAGAATCTTTTTTTTCTTTTTTTTTGGGGGGGGGGTTTCGAGACAGGGTTTCTCTGTGTAGTCCTGGCTGTCCTGGAACTCACTCTGTAGACCAGGCTGGCCTCGAACTCAGAAATCCGCCTGCCTCTGCCTCCCAAATGATGGGATTAAAGGCATGCACCACCACCGCCCGGCCAAGAATCTTGTTTTCTCTCTCTCTCTCTCTCTCTCTCTCTCTCTCTCTCTCTCTTTCTTTCTTTCTTTCTTCATTTTTTTATTTACACTTTGTTGTCTAGAAAGTTCCTGTAATGTTTCTTATCTTCAGTCAGTTTCCTGCTGATAACATCAAAGAGCCCCACTCCACCTCACCCCTACTCCACACCCAGCCCCACTCCACCTCACCCCTACTCCACACCCCAACCCCAGTCCACCCTCCCAAGCTCCATTGCAAAGATTAAACTGTCAGAAGTTGGTCTGTTAACTACACAAACTTCCTTCCTAGGACCTTTGCTTAAAATGTCAGGAACACAGCATCCCTTCCTTGAAAGCAGACTCCATAGGTTAAGTCTTTTGGAAGCCTCTTAAATCAGAGCCTTTTCTTTCTTCTTGGAAGGGGGTTTCGAATGGAGTTCTGGTAACTTCCCTTATTTAGCTGCCCCCTGTGTGCCACTGGCTAGGGATGGGGCGGGCAGGCATCCGAAAAAAGGTTGCTGATGAAATAGCAAGGAACAATGCAGCTGCTTATTCAGACCCCTCAGTGCTGGGCAGTAGCCCTCTTAAATGTTTCCAATGTAGACACTTGAATATATGTCTATAATGGCTTCCTTACTTAATGTAGTTCAAACAATTTAAGCTTATCCCTGACTAGCTTACAAATAAATGAAACTCAGCCTATGGTTATTTTATTTGGTTTTGACAATTACTCGGGGGTGGGGAGGGTACCTGAATATACCTTCTATCTGCTGGCCTGGCTACCTCTCCAGCAGTGGACCCCAGACACTTGCTGTTTCTTCTGGCCATGTGCTCATCATCCATCTCTCCTCATGGTGGCTTCTTCTCTCCTCCAGTTCTTTTTCTTCCTCCCCTCGCCCCTGTCTCTCCTCCTCCAACCAGGTCACTCCAACCCCCCTACCTCTAATTCCCCCAGTAACTGGCTGTAGCTAATTTTATTTAACCAGTAGTTTTAAATCAAGGAAAAAGGTTTTCACAAGAAATGCTTGTAAACAGGAGAAGTCACTCACTCATAGGCCTAGAACTTCAGGTGTAGAATTTTGCAATACAATACATAGCAATAGACTAAACTTGAACAATTCCCCCTTTTTGTCTAAATAAAAAATGATTTTTCTCTTATAATAATAAACAATATACCCTAGGAACAATTATGAAAATATAATGAAAATTATTAAATAAAACTTACATTCAAAAAAATCCAGTCTGTTTGTATTTGTCAACTCAGGAGAAAGTATTCTATTATCTATCCTATCCTGGTGAGTTCAGAGTTCCGTATCTAAATCAATTTCTATTTAAATTTGTATTGCATCTCTAAAATTACCTTCTTAGACTTAGAACATCCTTTTTAATCCTAAACAACTTAAGCTTATAGTAAAATTATGACTATTTAGTCATCAATCCCAATTAGAGGCCTGAGAAGGAAATAAATATTACCCAAGTATGCAGGAAGCACAAGGACACAGCTTCCAAAAGTAAAGAAATGACAAAGACAGCTGACTGCCTGGACAGTCCTCAATATTCTCAATAATGTTGGACCATCATCTTCAGCCTTCTGGCCCAGAATACCTGACAGACCTTTTGTGAAGCAGGAATTATGAAGGACTTTCTTATCTTGTTTTGGCAGAGCTTGGCAGTCAACTTCCATGCGTTTGTCCTTTCTGGACAGCATTCTGTCTGTAGATAAAGTCAGGGCATTTTCTTGTCCAGTGGCTAGCTTGACACAATTGAAGCAAGTCCATATGGGAGTCTTTCAGTGTTCATCATCTTCCTCCACGTTGAATGGGTTGCTACCAGATGTTGACATGTCTCAATGTCATAAAAGCCTCGAATTAATAAAAGACATCTTTAAATGCCATATTTTGTGTGTTGATTAGGTTTTGAAGACCATTTAGCTATTCATCACATATCTGAACAAGCTAACATTGCCTGTCTCCAGCTACCTATTATCTGTACAACCCAGGGTGTATATTTCTGTGATGATAGAGACTAGAACTTAACATGGCATCAGTTTGGTTGACTGACTAATAACTTGCATTGCTTAATTATCCTAAATAGTTTGTAATAGCAGGTATAAAAAAACTGGGATTAAACTTTGTACTTTTAAATGGGTTGCATAGGCACAATGCCTATCTAAGAATGGAAACATACATATATTATGTTGTAACAGAATTAATCTTAAATTTGTCTCAATATATATTTATTAGTATACAAGATTTTTACTAATGAAAACCTTAAACCTGTATCAATATACTATCTACAAGTGTAACAAAATATAACCTCATTTTTGTATCAGTATACAGTTTTGTACCAGTATAAGATTATGGCTATAAAATGCTTTTGTTTTAAGAATAGACTCAATTATCTACCTCTATTTGTCTGATTTCTTATAATATCTCTATATCCCCCCTCCCCTTTTTCTTTTTAACCACCTTTCTCTTACCTAGGAAATAAAGATTGACATCCCTGAGTCTAAGATCCCTATTTTGTTTCCTCTCTATCTTCACAGATAGGCCCGTGACCTACCTATTTAGACTTCAACCCCATCAGAGGTCTGAGACCTTCTGGTATAGAATTTAGCAGCACAATACAGTATACCAAGCCTCAACCATTTACATGGAGTTTTCTAGCCTTCTGGGCTCTGGGAGGGCAGGGTTGTGTCTGTTTTAAAACTATGCTCTAGTCATGGCCTTGAGATGATGTCATACTGCATGGCAGCCAAATGGATGAATAAGTGAATGAGAAGCCAACAATGCAAGGTGAGGTTTCTTCTTTTATAAAGGAAGTGTGTTGAGAGCAGAGGGGTGGAGGCTTCCAGGAAAGACCTTGCCTATGGCTTAAGCACCTGAGGCCAGAGCTGACCCTGACTTGAGCTAGATGTGGTCTCAAGTTTTGGCCTCAGGGCCCAGTGCAGCTGGAGTGCCTTTGGTTCCCGGACACGGCTCTGTGACTCCTAAGGCTCCACCTTTTCTCTTACCCACAGGTTTACTCTAACTTAAGGCAAAAGTGACTCTCTCCTCTCTGATCTTTCTGTTTCTAACCTGTTGGTAGGCAAAAGCCCCTGCATAGACCTGGTGAACATTTTGGATTGCTAAATTCTTAGCAGGTCTTCAGTTTGAGCTGAGCTCTTGTGTTAGGTTTAGCAGATGACTTAGAGTCACCTATAAGCTGTTTCTTTGCCAGTCTGAGAAATCAGGACAGTGGAAAATAATATCGAATCCCCAGCTGAGCCACGTGCAGCTGATGTAACACGATGTTCCCTTTGCCTCAGCTTCTGTCCGGGAAGCCATGTTGAGAAGCTGGTCTTTGTACACGAGCTTTGCTTACACTTGTTCAGCTCTTATCGGGCCAACCTGCTTAAAACAGGAAACAGATTCACAGACTCTAGAAATACAAATAAAAACTGACCGTAATCTTTAAGGGCCAGACAAATATAATAGACACAACATTCAGTATATAAAGGGCTTGCCTTGCAAGTTTGGAGACCTGTATTCAGTCTCCAGCACACATGTACAAAGTGGAGTTAATTAAATGGGCTAATTAGTGTATAATGAACCCTAACACTAAGGAAGCACAAATATGGGGATCACTAGGGCTCACTGGACAGATAGCCCAGCCTAGTCAGTCAGTCCCAGGCCAGTGAGAGATCCTGTATCAAACACCAATGTGGACAGTGCCAAGGAACAACATTCACGGTTGTTCTCTGGCTTCCAAAACCAGGTACACTCACATACATACACACTCACGTGCAGATGTGCACACTTACACACAGAAGATCTTTATAACTTTGTCTAGGTGTATTCTTTGGGATCTATCTTCTATGGATTACAATGTGGATTCTAATAGCTTTTATAATAAGTGTCTAGAATTCATGGAGAATCTACCACCAATGAAAATCCAAGGGCTTGCTCTCCAACCTAATTACCCAGCTTGGTTCCATTCCTTAAATGTGAACTTTCCTTTCCCTGTAACGTTAGGGTCCTTTAAGCATCCCAGGCCAAGGAATGGTGGGGTGCCCAGCACTGCAGTGCCCGCAGTGCCCCACGGATGGGCTCTTTCCTCATCAGGAAAACATGGGAATTTCCAACGTCAGGAGCCCTCAGGACAAAAAGGTTCCTCAGAGATCATTTACTTTGATCCATTTTAGAAAATGTGGCCAATAGGAAAGCAGTGACTTGTTAGGTCATATGACTACCCACTGACCTGGAGGCAGTGGGGGACATTGGGAAATCACGGGGAACAGTTCATATTTAGGGTTAACTCTTGGGTAAATGCAGTTGAGAAATGTCTATGTTCATGGGAGTTTCCATGCATGGATTTGAGCTTGGAGGGCGTCCACTGAAGTTTCTAGGGTCTTTATTCTTGTTAATGAGTACAGACTGTAAACCTATGGTGGTGGCCTGCGCTGGTGACCTAGGGCAGATGTGTAAGGTAGAAGGCTCTCAGGTGCTCTTGGCACCAAGGCTCCTCCCCTCTGGCTCTTACTGTATCTAAGACAGATGAGGCAGTTTTGTTTTTTTAACAAAGGGTGCCCATGGCCTTGTTATACACACCCAAGAGCTCTGTGGATTACACTCTCTGGAAAGATCTGCAAGGCAGAACAGGAAAACAAAATAAAAACAAGCAAAAAGCTGCTGGCACTGCTGACACTGACTGTGGAAGATCCTACTCATGCCAGAGCTAAGAATCTCAGCGTAGAGAGGTGTTCCCACCCTGACTGGTCTCCCTTGGGAGCCATTGGCACTGCAGTGGGTCCCCTGCCCTGCCACCCTCCAGGCAAAGACTTCTCCTAATCATTTCCTGAGGAGTCTAAGGCAGAGGGTCTGTGTCAGGCCCCACCCTTGCATGTTAGAAGAATGGAAATCCTAGCTGAGCCATGAGAACATAGAAGGTCCCCCATAGTCTCCTTCCCCATGTGCTTACTGCACTGTTCAGAACAAGACACTTAAGGGTGAAAACTGCCCCCCTGATTAGTTGTCCAGGAAAAGAGGCATCAGTTAGGCAAGCGAGTCTGATGGAGGCTGGAAGGAGACAGGGTGGTAAGGCAAACTCTAGATCCAGGTGGCTGAGGTCCAGCCCACACTCTGTCACTCATTAGCTGTGTTAGAGACTCTCTGTTTTAGTTTTCTTGGCTATTACATGGAATATGGAAATAATATCTTCCTGTGTGGTCATATTGAGGATTCAGTGAATAAATAAATAACCAGAAATGGGGGGAAAAGCCACCACAGACTAGGCGACCATGTTGGTGACTTATGTAGAATCTTTGACTTGTTTATTTAATTTTTTTTTAACTTTTATTTTTATTTTATGTGTACGGGAGATTTGACTGTGTGCGTCAATGTACCACATGTGTGCACTGCCCTTAAATGCCAGAAGGGGGCATCAAATTTCCTGGGACTGGAGTTAGCTATGCAAGCTGCCATGCATGTGCTTGGTGGGGGATGGAGTCCAGATTCTCTGGAAGAGCAGTCAGTGCTCTAACTCACTTTAGTTCCTTGATTTGTTTACTTTTTCTTACAACTGTGTAAGTAATATGTGTTACTATGTAAGTAATAAGTAACCACAGAGCGATAGTTACCCATTGTTTATTATTGATTGATTGTATTACGAGATGGAAGCCAGAAGGGAAATAATTTTCAAACTTGCATAGGGCAGGTGTTCAGTTTGATATAAATTACAATCCTATAAATTTGAAAAGGATACTACATAGATGGTGTTTCAGATTCCATTTTAGAGATAGAAAACTGAGGCTCTGACAAGCTAAGTAGTATGTCTGAATGTTGTGTGCCCAGTTTGGGATCGAGCACTGCCCTGTTGTTCGTCAAGAAAACCCAGATTTCCCACTGGTATCAGCAGAGTGAATGACTTCCTTTCTTGCTCCCAACTGCCCAGTGTGAGGGGTATTTTGTAAGCTCCTCATACACTGTTTTCTCACACTCTTAAGTCTGTGTGGGGCCCCTCCACCTAGAAAGCCCTGTGCCTACATCTTTAGCTGTTCACCACCATCTCCCCCTCGCACCCATCACATTTTAACATCACTTCCTCCACGAATCTCCTACGACCCAAGACCCTCCTTCTTTTCCAGGTTAGCTTGTAGTCTAGAAGCCTGTCTTTGGGTGGCAGAGGTTTTGTCCTTATTACTATGTAGCACGTGGGAATAGCAGACACTCAATAAATATGTGATGGCTGTACGGAATTGGAGGTGACTGGGGAGATATTTAGAAAGAGACACCATATGTGAAGATAAAGGGCTGGGCAGGGGCTGTTAGGTGCGGAGTTATAGGATTCGGGCTGGGTTGTAGCAACTTGGACACCTGTGGTAGGAACCGGAAGGAAGATGGAGCAGCAGGGAGTCTTATTAATAGGTCAGGGCAGTGCCTGACAGACTGAAGAGGGGGCGGGGCTAGAGGAGGAGGGGCTCTGAGTGTGAATTGAACTTCCCGAGGATTGCGAAGGGTAGAGAGCGTTCTCAAACGGGTCCTTGCTTTTAATCAAGCTCGATGTTAGAATACAACATCCAGTGAAAGTGACAGGGCTCCATGTCACCTAGACTCCTGAGATCCCACTTGTGTAGAACGTGTGGGAGCCAGAGAGTGGAACAGCTGTGTGAGCTCAGAGAGCCGAGAACCCAGAGCATTTTCTATTTTCAGCTCGGAACTATAGAAACAAGACACAAAACCCCAGTTCCAGGAAGACCTCAAAATAACACCCCCATTAGATGCTAGGATACATGTTTCCTTCTGGGACATGACTTCTGGGAGCGTTGCCTCAGCTTCCTGTGGGAAACGTTTGGGGCGCTCAGACAAACAGAATATGAATGTTAACAAGCAGCAACTCATTTCTCTAAGTGGATTGATGTGAGGTCTTTCAAAAAGACCTCGTGTGCTTTTGTTTTTCCTTTTAGTTAAGACACATTTATTGCAGGACATTTTGACAATGGAACTGCACTAAAGACAGGTCAGACAGTACCTTGTGGGTGTCTTACCAAAGTAGGGCCCTGTTGTATTCTCACCACCGATAGCTATGTAGCCTTTAGATCTGCAGACACAAGACAAGATCTGAGGATTTGGTGACTGTTTTCGAGATCTAGTGGATTTACAGTGTTTCTTCTTTGATGAAAGGGGAAATCTCACACACAGTGAGAGGAAGCCCACTGAAAACAGAAGTTTTGTTTTAATAATGTTACACCTTCCATGAGTTCAGCACATGAATATTTGTTGAACTGAGTTGAGATATACATTCTGTCATCCAAAAATACTCCTATGTACTTAGACTGAAAGTACTCTTTGCAAAGGGCTATCCTAGCCTAACCATCCATGTATTAATGTTTGCTCACTGTATAACAAGCTGTCTCCAAATTTAAAGGCTTGAAACAAAAATTATATAGTGTCTCATTGCTTCTTTGGGGTGAACATAACACTTTAGCCGGGTATGTCCAGAGCTATCAGCTAGGGCTTCAGGGTCCTGAGGATCTAAGTTGAACTGAAGAAGGATCATCTCCCAAGAGCACTTGTGAGAACCTCACTTCATGGGCTTTTCTGTAAGCCTGCTTCATGGCTTCCTCCAAGGTGAGCCACAAAGGGAGAGATGAAGGGAGAGACAGAGACAGAGAGAGACAGGAGAGACAGAGAAACAGTGTGTGAGAGAGACAGAGAAAAAGAAACAGATACTGAGACAGATACATATAGATACAAAGAGAGACAGAAAGACAGAGACAGACAGATATGCACATACACACTCAGAATGAGAGGGAGAAGGGAGAAGAAAGAAGGAGAGACAGAGAGACAATACTAAGTGCTAAATTCTGTGAAAGTCCTAACCCACATGACTTCGGCTCACTCTTACCTTCCAAGGCTTCACCTCCAAATGTGTTAGCAATAGTAGACCATCCATCGACTTAAGAATTTAGGTAGGATAAAAACAGTTCAAAGCAGGGCCAGTCACCTCAACACCTTTAATTTAATGACATTTGAGGAAATGTTACCATACACTGTGGTTTGCGTGTGGAATGCCCCTAAGGTTCAGATGCTTAAGCATGTGGTCTCAAGCTAGTGATGTTTGGGAGGTTGTGGGACTGTGGCCTATGTGGCTGTTGGGGTGGGCTTTGAAGGTGACAACCACTGCGGGTTTTGGTTTGAGTCTCTGCTTCCTGGCAGGCCAGCATGTGGAAAACACCAGATAGTTGTTTCCCCAGACCTTTCCGACTGCGATGCATTCTGTTCCTGAAACCACTGGAAAGTAAACCTTTCCTAAGGTGCTTCTGCCGGGTGTTTGGTCACAGAAATGGAAAAGCTAACTTCTACACAACTTGAACTGGCGTTCTTGGGGGTCCAAAGATGGGGGCATAGACATACCTTTGAGAGTGATCTTTATGGATGATCTTGTTCAGAGTTCCTTCAGAGAAGCCCCCCTGCTGTTTCACGTGGCTGAGTTAATAACCAGAGCTTTCTGTTGAGGAGACACAGAATTGGCAGGATGGTCTGTCAGTCACAGCCGAGACCACAGGGGATCATGGGTTAGAGTGGGCCCAGCCCCTTAGCCTCAGCTCTCTGTGGTAATTTATGAATGAAAAAGTAAGAGTTCTCTGGCTTTACATTTTCTGTGGGTTGTGGAGATTATATGCTTGGACTACTTCATGCTGGGTTTACAATCTTTGTAATTTTAGGATGGATCCCATTTTGTATTAACCACAAATATCTATACAAGGAAAAGAAAACAAAACAACAGAAAGAACGTATTGGTTTCTCGTCTTTTGCTCTTTAAGTTCAAATGGTTCTGTACCGACAGAAAGTTCTGTGTTTGGCAGTGGACCTGAGGGCTTGGGCTTCCGCTGATTCCCTTTCCCGTCCCGCTCCTCGCTCCTCAGAAGACGTTGTGGTTACTCTTCATAAGCTGCCATAATTTGAAATCCCACAGGGCTCATAATCAGGTTTGAGGAGGCTGCTCCCTTTGTAGGCTCTGCTGCCTGTCAAGAGGTTTGTCCCTGAGAGAGTGGTGACTGACAGCAAAGGCGTCCTTTTCTCTCTCACTTGGGGATAATCCTTTGTTTAGCATTCCTGTTTTGTGGTAAAGGAAGTTGATTCAGCACCACTGCCTCACATCAGGAGCAGCATCTCCTTGCAGTCAAGAGCAGACTGGAGGAGAGTTCAACTTGTCTGCACACATTTGTAGTTTGGGGCTGGTCTTTTTCTTGCTAGGCTGTTGGAGTTTGTCCTTCTACGTGTGGCTCTGGAACCACAGGAGTGGGACGTGTTTTCAGATCGACTTTTTACAAAAACGACCTTTTCCCAGGATGCTGGGGTGAGAGAGCATCCAGGCTCCTTTTCCTCCTGGTGTTATCTACTTGGAGAGAAGCCCAAAGCTTCCTGCAGCTTTGGAGCACACTGTGTCTTAGCATTAGTCAAACAAGTCTCCACTTAGCAGCCTCCCCTGAAACTAGTAACTTTTACACTCTGTGCCTTCTGAGTCTTCCAGGAAGTTCTTTAAGGCTTGCTCTTGGTCACCTGATTCTTGGTTTTCAGTTTCATATTCCTTGCTTCTTCTTAAATTCATGCTTTCATAGAAGAATAAAATCCTACTGACTCACTCCCCATATTTATGTTAGTTGCATTTCTAATGCTGCAATAAAATATCAGGACCAAGACAATTTATAGAGGGAAGGTCCATTAGGGCTTATAGTTCCTGAGAGTGAAGAGTCCATCTTGGCAGGGAGTCATGATAGCAGGTGACAGTCATGGTGGGAAGAGCAGTGAGGACTCAAGCCACAAGCAGGAAACAGAGGAACTGGAAATAACACGGAGTCTTTAAACTCTCAAAACCTGCCTCAAGAGACGAACTTCCTCCAGCAAGACCATACTTCCCAAACCTCTGGAAAAGCGCCACCAACTGGGGACCAAGTGTATAAATACATGAACCTGTGGGGGACATTCTCATTCAAACCACCATGTTTTGTAAGAAAATAATAATGTAACATTTGGGTTAGCTCCACTTTACTACCCACCACAAGCACTTGAAACAGTAGCTTATAAAGAAGGAGGGCTCGTGCCTCAGAGTCTGAGAAGTGTCTGTCCACAACTGATTGACTGATGGGTCCCGTGGCCTGTGCTGAGGCAAAGTGGCAGAGCCAAACCATATATCTCATGGCTGTAATGTGATATATGTAATATGGCATTGGGGAGGGGGAGGAGGAGAGAGAGAGGAAGGAGAATGAAGAGAGAGCAGGAGGGGGAAGGAGAGAGAGGGAGAAAGAGGGAGAGAGAGAATGAGTCAGAGAGTGTGGAAGAGAGAGAGAGAGAGGTTGGGAGAGAGACAGAGAGGGAGAGAGGGAGAGAGGGAGAGAGGGAGAGAGGGAGAGAGGGAGAGAGGGAGAGAGGGAGAGAGGGAGAGAGGGAGAGAGGGAGAGAG
>JANHMN010000006.1:3840869-3851803 GCA_030674055.1 Rhabdomys pumilio | reverse complement strand
GAGAGAGGGAGAGAGGGAGAGAGGGAGAGAGGGAGAGAGGGAGAGAGACAGAGAGACAGAGATAGAGACAGGAAAAAAGGGGGTTGTTATCCCTTTAGGGACATGCTCCAGTGGACTAAGACCTCCTATTAGGTTCCTCCTCTGGAAGTTTCTACTGCTTTCCAGGAGAGGTTTGCTGGGACCAAGCCTTCAGCATATAGGTCTCTGGGTCCAGATCCAAGCAATGGGCACAGCTAATGCTTACTGAACATTTGCTGTACCTCACTACCCTCTAAGAGTTTTCTCTATAGTAACTCCTTGGATCATTCCCAGCTGATCAGTCGTATAAGCTGCCCTTTGAAAACCAGAACACGAAGACTCGTACAGGCTAAGTAAGCTGCACAAGGTCTCAGGGAAGTCTTCGTTGCTTCCAATATGTTTATCAGTGGACCTTAAATTTATGATCTTTTCCCCCTTTGGCCAAAGTTGTCATATTCTGCAAAGATGCTGTTTAGGGATAATAGATCAATCTTTGGGTGAGGGACAGTGGTCCTCCTGTAATGTTTATTAAGAACCAGACTGTGTGGGTTTTCAACCCTGGACCTGCATAATGGGATTTCAGGCTTACACAGCTGAGTTAACTGGCCAGCCAAGCATCACATATTTGAAAGAGGAAAATAAACTATCTTCCCTCCCAATGAGTAAGGATTTCAGCAGCTAAATCCGATTTCTCGTTTCATGGCTCAGGAATTCAGATCTTAGTTCATTAATTAGTACAGTTCTTGTGAATTCCCTTTCCCATCATGTTCAGGACAGAGACCCCTCTCAGTCATGGCTCAGCTACACTGACTGCTAAGGTGCTCTAATTTGAACTTCTCATTTCTGCCCCCAATGCCCAATTCTCAGTTAGATGCCAACGCCCTCATACCGATGTGCTCTGAACATTTTTACTTGGGATTTTAGACTCTCAAAGATGCTTAAATAAAATATGGGCTTTGCTTTTGTTCCAAATATACACTTTAGGCTTAACTAATGTTCAGTGTTAAATCTGAGAGAAGGAAAAAAAAAAAAACACCTTTGTCAAGGCATTCTAGTAGCTTTGTATAAGCATTGACTAAACTATTGCTGGATGTAACAGGCATTTTATCTTTCCCTTTGACTCAAAAGTCTAAGGAGTTCAGTGGGGAGGATGACCAGGCTTCCTCTGGGGAGGGTGTTTGGGTTATCTCCGTGCCCTAATATCTTTCTCTTGTGTCCTCTGTGAGTTATGAGGCAGGCAGGGCTGAGCCTCGGGATGGTGCTCTCTGTGGATACATTGTAATTCTATTTGAAGCTAGTGTTGTGTACGGCTGTTGCTTGGCAAATATCTGACTGCAGGAAGGAAACGGGAAGGAATAATAACTTCCTGTGCTGGGTGAGGCTGGATGTGTAATGTTGCCAACAGGTGCGGAGGTCTGCAGCTGCCCAGCCAAGCTCTGGGAGTAGAATCTCGGAAGCGTAATTAACTCTTCCTCCAACTGATTTGCCTGTAATGCTGGACCAGAGCTAGGTCAGACAAACAAATAACCGAAGAGAAACAATTTTCTCCTAAAGAATACTTACAGAAGAATTCCACAGAAAGTCCAAGTGATGGCTAGTTTGGATCTGTTTTTTGTTGTTGTTGTTTTTTTTAAACTTTATATGTAAAGATTAAATAATCATTTGGAAATTCTTGTCCAACCATTAGGAAACACAGCTGATGTTTTCCCCTTGAGGGAGAGTATTTATTAAAAATATTAGATTTTCTGTCAGACCTGACCCTAGCCCTAACAAACAGCAAGAATACCTTGTTTAACGATTGTTTTCCTTTGAAAGTGTTAATTGCACAGTCCTTGTAATTAACACAGGTGTCCACCTCAGCAGGCATCTCTTTCTCTCTCATGACTGTTATGTAGGATGGGCAACAGGAGCAAACTCTTTCTCAGACTTCATGTTGCCATTTTGCATCTAGCAAAGTGTGGCGAGAACTCGGAATGACTCCATCTCTGGAGCTTGGCAAGGACCTGCGGTTGGCAGACCACCTGCCAGCCCCAGGCTTCCTGATCCTGCTCGTCCGAAGAGTTGGACCCCCCCTCTCCCGAATGCATATGCTTGCCTTTCAGTAAGGTCTTGTTCTATTTCCAGAAATTTACCCAAATAAACTCATTACCCAGGTGCCGGGCAAGCAGAGGTCGAGCTCTTTAGCCACCTGCCTTCCCTACAGTTCTCAGAGAACAGATTTTCTAAATGGAGCTATCATCGCCTTTAAGCGTCCTTAGGGATTTGAACAGATTGAAATCTCCTGAAGCCACAGGGTTTATGGCGTGGCTTTAAGAAGCAAGCATTTGAAAGAGCCGAGGAGTGTGCAAAGGAAGGGATCTCTTTAAGATGGCTCAACAGTTTCTTGGCTAACAGTAGGCATGAACCAGCAAGCTTGGAAATTCTAGATATATAGCAGTTGGGTTGGCAGCCGAGATAGGTGTGTGTGTGTTTTTATGAGGTACAACCCCATCAGTTAAAATAAATTATACACACACAGACATATATAGATACATATATATGAGAGCATTTACCTGTGTGCGTACCACATTGCATTTATTTCTAAATCACATACATGTTCTACCAGTGTATACTGTGCATTAAAATATGTTTAGACATAGGAAATGAACAGCAGTATGAAGACTAAAATCCATAGAAGTTCTAGGAATTTCTTTTTTTTAAGATTTATTCATTTATGAGCACTCTGTCTGCTTGTGTGCCTACATGACAGAAGAGGACATCAGACAGAAGAGGGCTTCAGATCCCTTACAAATGGTCATGAGCCACCATGTAGGTGCTGGGAATTGAACCCCGGGCTTCCTGATGAACAGCCTGTGCTCTTAACTGCTGAGCCATCTCTCCAGCTCCCTACCCTTTTTAAAAGAAGAAAAAAAGGACTCATTTTGTCTTAGTTTTTAAAAAGTTTTTGGTTTTTAAAAGTTATTTTATGTATACAGGTGTTTCACTTGCATGTTTGTCTGTACATCCCTTGAGTCCCTGTTGCCTGAAGACATTTTCAGATTTCTTAAAACTGGAGTTACAGATGATTAGGATGCTAGGAATCAAACCCTGATCCTCTGGAGGAACAGCCAGTGTTCCTAACCATTGAGCCATCCCTTCAACCCCTACTATTTCAATAGATGCATGTTACTCGATTCCCTGTGTGGTCACTCTGTAATCCTGAATAGCCACAGCTTAGTTGGAGGCTGAGTCTGACCCTCAGGGTCCTAAGGAGGTTGGAACTTCTGCTTTTACAATATGCTGCATTGAATGTAAACAAAGGGGTGGAGTTTCCCTAATTTAAGTGAGATTCTTTGCAACTCCAACCATCTCTAGTTTTGGAGGTGTGTGTGTGTGTGTGTGTGTGTGTGTGTGTGTGTATGTGTGTATCTGTGTGTTTGTGTGTGTATATGTGTGCAAGTGTGTGTGTGTGTGTGTGTGTGTGTGTGTGCGCAGAAGGTACTGCAGAAAGGAAAGTGGGAGAGAGTCAGGGTCAGACAGAGAATTAGGGGGCTGACTCCTGGCTGGGGTGGAAGTGGCTCCTATAAAGAGCTGACTGAGTCATGGAAGGTATTTTAACTAGAGTTTTAGGGAAAAGAATCCCAGCTCCTGAAGCCACAGCAGGCCCAGTTTGTTCACAGCCAGCAGTGGGAATGATGGGTTGAGAGAAAAAGGGAATGTGAGGGCGCTGGTCTGGCACAAATGGGCAAGAGGCACTTGTTTGGCACCAGCGGCCAGGAAAGCACTGGGACCCCAGGTTATTCACAACAAAACAGGAGCCAGCTAGAAGTGATCCAGGCTGACCCAAGAGGAAATAACTCAAACATCAGAAACAGAATGAGTGTATTAAGTCGAAATATATCAGTTTTGTTTGCTTAGGGCAGGAAAGGACCTAGAGGAGGGGGCTCACTGAGCAAAGCTCCGTTCTGTCACATGGACAGCTCAGTAGATCGGGGTCCACAAAAGACCTTCTGAGAAACCCTGGATGTGCAGTCTGTAAACTAACCAGTGGATCGGCATTTTGCATCACAGGTCCTTTGAAACTCAACACTTCCTTTGTAGTCTTGCTGACAAACCTAACGCAGTTGAGAAGTTGAGACCCATTTTCTGACATGCACAAGAGAACTCCTTCTTCTCGACGGTGGATGCCCGTGCATGCTGCCAGCCCACCCTGGGTCTTGTGAAGTCATCAATGACCTGGCAGCCTTCTACAAGCAAATCTTCTGAGGAGTGTCTGAGCTCTCTTCTTCGAGTGCTGTTGTGAATTATTATAGAAAAACATTTGGCATGCTAGAGAGAAGAATAACTCGGGATAAGATTTTTCTTTTAATTTAAAAAATACTCCTTAGTAATGTTATAAAGCTTTTTTTCTCTAATCAAAAACCCTCATCTAATTATAGAAACTGTAAAAGAATGGAAAATCCCCAAATAGTAACAGACTGGGGGCTGTCGGTGCCCTTGGACATTGTGTCAGACCTCAGGAAGAGAGTCTTTTGCTGCTTTTGCTGCTGACATTTTCTCTCAAAGGAGTGTCACTGTGTGTGTGCAGATGCATGTCCATGAGAAAGTGTGCGCACATGTGTGTGAGTGTGTGCATGTGTGAGTGTGTGTATGTGTGTGCAACCATGTGTGAGTGTTTGCATGTGTGTGCGCGTGGTGTGCGTGAGTGTGTGTGTGTGTGTGTACATGGATTCTGAAAACAATGCTGGGTGCCTTTCTCAGAAATACTGTCCATACTATTAAAGATGGGGCTTCTCGTTGGCTTGGAGCTGACTAATCTAGACTGGCTGGTCAGTGAACCTCCAGGACCCTCCTGACTCCACCTCCCCAGGTCTGCAGTTATGAGCACAGGACACCACAGATTCTGAGCACAAAACCTTGGTCCATGTGCTTGCACTGATTTTCTGCTCAGTGACTCCAGCATTTAACCAAGCAAGTCATACACCTGGCTCAGGGCCTGAGCAGAGATGAGCAGCTGGAGAAGGGAGCAGGTGCAGACCTAGCTCCTGCTGTGTCCACCGACAGGAGCATGACACCCATGACACCCACCGTCACTCCCTTGGTGAGGGTGAGGGGTGGGGCCCGATGAGCTCCTCTCGTTAGCCCCTCCCCAGCATTCATGAGTGGTGAAACAGTGGGGTCCCCACCTTGAGTGCATGCTTCTGATTCTTAATCTTCTCCCTTCCCAAGGAGTTCTCATAGGTCTGAAGGATTCTTCGGTCTGCCCTGGCCAGTTCTGTGATCACACTTGCTGGCTGCAGAGCCTCATCTGCCACCTCCTGAAATGACACGATGAGATGTGGATGGTCCCTAATGCCCTTGATGGCTTTACTGAGAGGTGTGACTGCGACAGATTAAATGTCAGGTGGTTCCTCACACCATCAATTCTCACTCCATGGGGTCAGCGGCAAAGAGGCCTATAATGAGTGCCGAGTTCATCTTTGTGTCCTTCTCATGCACGCTCTCATTTTCTTGTCATTATTTCTCTCATCTCTTTCAGTTTTATAGTCTTTCACTGTGCTTTGTATTATCTTCAGAAACAATCTTCCACATCCTTCAGGAAAGGGCGGTGCATAGATACACGCAAACGGATTATGACATCACCTTACAGAATTATGGTAAGAGGTGATGATTACGAGAACCACATTGCAATCACAGAATATAAAATGAAGGACTGTCAATCTTTTGGTACTGAGTCGCCTGCAGCACTGGGGAAAGACAGCTCGCAGTGATAAGCCCTGATGTGTCAGTCAGGGTGGGTAGGCTCTGTCTCACCTGCGGCTGCCTTTTATGAAGGTTTCGATTCTGCCTTCTTGCCTGACTTTCTCTAAGTATGCTAAGCTGGTTCCTAACTTTGGAACTTAGCTGCTTGCTTTTCTGTGCTCGGAAACTTTACTCCCCCTCCTCCCTAATTCACATTGCAAGACTGTCCATCTGTTAGATGCTTGTCACCCAAGACTCACTTCAAACCTCAGCTCCTTGGCTCCAGTGCATGCTGGGTAAGCCTGTATTGTAGACTTGAGGATCTCCATAGGTATCACCATCAACTTTTTAAAGCATAGTGTGCAGTTTCTTCAATCTTGTCAAAGCTAAGGCTGATGTGTTAGCTTTTGGACCTGCTACAATTTCTATCAGATGGACAGGCACAATGACCCTCACACAAAGGCACTAGTCCCAAGAGTCTAAAAATGTTTTAAAAAGAACAGAGTGGAGCGACAGATGGTTTAGTGGGCATTGCAAACCCTGAGTGTATCCACTGAAAATATGAACACAGCCATTTGAAAGTGGCTGGTAGGTTTATTTTCTTTCTCACCTGTATCTCTGTGACCGGCAGATGCAACATAGACTCTGGTGGCCCTGCAGACTGCAGCTGATGCTGATAACACCACACCTTGAGAGTATGCATCCCTCCCAAGCTCGCACATCAGCAGCGACCTGCTCTTTGCCTGGGTAGCTAAGAATCAACAGCACAGCAACTATCTGTTTGTCTATATCGTGTTCTTTGACTCTCCAGAGCATCTGTGCCCATCACCTGCATGAACGTCCTCCTGTATAAGATCCCAGAGCCAAGATGTTACCTTGGACAGGGAAATTTGTATCTTGAATCTCACACTTCAAGAACAAGAGGCATTTTTATTTTTCTCTGTATTATTCTGACCTTTTGGTTGTTGTCAGGCAAATGGTTGCAGAATGTCACCTTTGAAACAGATACTAGGAGCCATGGCATTTTGCCCACATGGTCCGATGTCAGAGTCCTTACTCAGCACAAAGTGCTGATACTCCTAACAAGGCAGAAGCCATTAGCACACAGCTCTCTACCTTGGAGACTCGGATTCTTAAACCTAGCAAAATGCAAGAGCCAGTAGTTTGCTAAACAGAATTTGCAGCAATTCAAACTATGGTACCTGCTTTTGTGAGACAGGGCTTCACTCTGTAGCCTGCCCTGGAATTCATCCTGTAGCCTAGGCTGGCTTTGAACTGACTGCTCTGACCTCCTGAGTGCTGGGATAAAAGGCATGATGTGCCAGGCCTGACTTCAAATGCCTGGCTTCAAATCACACAATTTTAAAGGGAAGAAACTCATTTTTAGGTAGAACATTAATGTAACTTTGTTTCTAAGACAGATACAGCTTGTATGTATCCATGAACTTATATGTGTATCTGTGTGCTTATATGTAAAGAAGCATGTATGTGCTATGTACGCACGTGTTATGTGGTTTTAGATGATTGTAGTACTAAAAAATAAGTCTTTACATGGCAAGAACAAATATATTTTCTTTTTTTTGGCTTTTAAATGAGTTGGTTTAATTCAAAGTGGTACAGAATTCAGAATACAATGAAGAAGGAACAGCAGGCTCTGGTTGGATTCTAGACTGGGTTCACTTTAAACTCACAGCTGAGGTAGCTGAACACTGGAGACAACGATTCATTGTTCACTTTATTCATTGTTTTTTATTACAAAAGTTTATTACAATGTACAACAACAGGCTCCAGGATCACAGAGGCAGGGGAGGGGAGATGGAATGGGGCTTTCCGAAGGGGAGACCTAGAAAGTGGAAAATAATTGAAAGGTAAATAACGAAAATATCCAATGGAAAAAAAAGGAACATAGGTGTGCAAGTACAGAGAATAAACATAGGTGTGTAAACCATAGAGATTAAACCTAGGTATATAAGCATAGAGATTAAACATAGGTGTGCAAACATAAAGATTAAACATAGGTGTGCAAGCATAGAGGTTAAGCATAAGTGTGTAAACAGATTAAACAGGTGTGTAAACAGAGATTAACATAGGTGTGTAAACAGAGATTAACATAAGTGTGTAAACAGATTAAACAAAGGTGTGTAAACATAGATTAAACATGGGTTTGGAAGCATAGAGGTTAAAAGTAGCTGTGCAAGTATAGAGATTTAACATAGCTGTGCCAGCCTAGAGGACTCTGTCAGATCTTTGCTGAAGGGTCTGGAGATGCATCTTCTGAGGGTGGTGTGTGTGTGTGTGTGTGTGTGTGTGTGTGTGTGTGTGTGTGTGTGTGAGAGAGAGAGAGAGAGAGAGAGAGAGAGAGAGAGAGAGAGAGAGAAATGCTCTGTTGTAATCCCAGATTCTTGTGGCTAAATCCAAAATGGAACCTAAGCATGTAGAAGTTACCAGTCCAGAATTCCTGATGCTGAGTTCACAGAGACCCACCAGGTCAGTGTTTGGGGGGAATGTAATGCTCTCTACGACCAGGAGAGCTCGGCCAAGCCTTTATGTGGGAAAATGGTGGTGGTTTAGTTGGAGCTTTGAGTTCTCCTGCTCAGGGCTGCTGTTCCTGCATCAGAGGAAACAGGACTGTGAGGCACAGAGGAGCCCCTGTGGAGACAGGAGCACCTGAGATGAGCCTCCAAGGAAGAGGTGTTTGCTGCCTTCAGAGACATTCTTGGCATTTTATCTAAGAGAGATGCCTGTTGGCCAAAAAAATGCCCAGAGAATGCTTGTAAACAAATTCCTTCATTTTTCAGAACATATCTTGTCTTTTTTTTCTAAAAAGTGTCACCCTTTCAGGCTCATGTAGGTAAATTGCTTGTACACCAAGGTTTTTCCAGCTGAATCCTTTATTATTATTATTATTTTTTAAATATAACATTCTTATTGTTCTGAGGCATGCAGTTATTTGCAGGACGTACACTTGTGTGACTCTGGGGTCTGAGTGTGCACTGCGTGCTTTGTTGAGCTCTGGAGTGTACCATGGGAAACATCCATAAGGCCCTCCACCCCCAGCAGAAGCACAGCTGGAGACACAAAGGGAATCACTCCTTCATTCGACAGATCATAGTTCACGATTAGCTCCTGGGCTATGCCAGGATCTATGCTGGGGATTTAATGAATTGGGTTTGAAGTCTCAGGGAACCGGGAACCCAATGGGAAAGTGATGGGTCAAGAACACTCATTACACAGGGACATTGCAATCCAGCCGAGGTAAAGATGGAGTGCTGTGGGCACCTGTTTCAGCAGGGGGCAGAAGTGGGCAGTGGAAGCTCTCTTGAGAAGACACCTGTACTGAACAGTTGGTCTGAACAGAATTGCAGAGGAGGGGAAAGCCACCAGGAAGCGAAGGCCCACAGTCAGATAACATGATGCTGTAGCTAAGCTGTTCAGAATGGTTATAGAGTCTGCTAGCGTGGGGCCGAGAGATCATGCGGCCATGCTAACAAGGTTAGACTTTCTTTTTTGGGTAATGGAGAGCGAGTGAAGAACTTAAGACAGGAAATAGCCCCACCCTCGCTGTTATTCTCCTTCCTAGGATCTTCCACGAGCCAGGCAGTATATTACAGATTTCCCTGGCAATTTTCTTTCAGGGTGGAAGATTAAGCTTGAGGCAGTAGTATACATGTATCTGTTGAAGCCCCTGTAACAACAACTGAAACAACAGAGATTCATCCTCTCTGACCAGAAAATTTGAGACCAGGGTGTCTTCTGGACCATTCTAAGCCCTGACCTGCTTCCTTCACTTTCAGATGACCATGCTCTGTATGTGCATTCCCATGGGTACCCTGTGCCTGTGTCTTAACACCCCTCTTGCAAAGACATCAGTTATTTTGGGGTCATGGTCCAGCTACACTGGTGATCTCATTTTTGTCAATGTGATACAAACCTAGACACACCTAGGAAGAGGAAGCCTCAACTGAGGAATTGCCTCACATTGGCTTGTGGGCATTTTAACTTGCCACCGAACTCCACCCACATAAGAAGCAGTATTTTCAAAGCCATAGAGCTTGAGAGTGGTGGTGTGTGGGACTGGACCCGGGAACTCACCCGGGCCTAAGTTCTTATCACTGCAAACCTCAAATGTGTGCTTTAGAAAGTGCTTAAATCATTGTCCTGGTGGAGTGAGGTTGGAGCAAGAAGGACACTGGAGTGTGTTTGTTAAGAGTCTGTCTGAGAGATAAGCTAAGTGGTAATCTAAATCACAAACAGGCTATCCAGAAGTAGATAGCTGAAGTTCCTGTTGTGCTGGGTTTTGTCCACGGACACGAACCTAGACATACCTGGAAAGGGGAAGCCTCCATTGAGGAATTTTGTCCATTAGATTGGCTTATAGGCATGTCTGTGAGGTTTGTGGGCACAGGCTGTATAAGAAGACAGGCTGAGCAAGCCTGTAAGTGTATCCCTCCTTGGTCTCTGCTTTAGTTTCTGATTCCAGGTTCTAGCCCTTGATGATGGACTATAAAGCGTTTGTTGAATAAACCCTTTCACTTGAATCAAGGTCATGGTTGCTGGGCCTTGATTGCTGGCCATAGTGTTAAATCAGCAGCAGAAAGCAAGCCAAGATGTCTTAGTTCTTTTGGGATTATGACTTGTTAAATTGTTACACTGTTACACTGTTACATCGTTACACACTTGTTACATTGTTACACTGTTACACTGTTACACCGTTACACTGTTACAGTTGTTACATCGTTACACTGTGCGTAAGATCTTGAAGGAATCCCTGAACTTTTGTTTCAGTAGTGGCACCATTTGCATTCTGATGGGGTTTGGGCGCTAGCATTTTCGTGTCTTTGGCCACCTGTCACTGCTTCTGCCCTATTTTCAAGGTTGTAATCATCACAGTGGATGTGAAATGGAGTCTTACTGTGGTTTTGATCTTCATGTCTCAAGCTGTTAATGATTTTGAGCATCTTTTTGTGTATCTGTTATTCATTTTTATGGTTTATTTGAAGGGAAAAAAGTCAATCCCTTTGCCATTAAAAAGAATCAAATTGTCTTTTTATTGTTGAGTTGAAGGATTCTATAGTCTGTGTGGTAGAGTCTTGCTGGATGCATAGAATGAGCGAGGGAATATTTTCTCAGTCTCTATTCTTAGAATTGTATGTATGTATGTATGTATGTATGTATGTATGTATGTATGTATGTAT
>JANHMN010000006.1:3827067-3840859 GCA_030674055.1 Rhabdomys pumilio | reverse complement strand
TATGTATGTATGTATGTATGTATGTATGTATGTATGTATGTATGTATTTGTGCCTGGGTGGGTTTGTAAGTACCATGCGTATGGAGGTATCTTCAGAGGCCAGAGGGCATCAGATCCCTTGGATATGGAGCTAACAGATGGTTGTGAGTCCCTGTGTGGGTGCTTGGAATCCAATGTGGGTCCATACAGGAATCATCTCTCTCACCTTTCTCTTCTACTTTTTTTTTGAGAAGCTTTGGTGTTAATTCTTGCTCAGATATTTACCTCTGGCTTTGTAAACAAGGTTTTGCTGGAGCTGTATTCATCTACTTCTGTATTGACTAAGGATGGTTGTGCACTCTCAACTACAGGGTGGAGTTATTACAAGTAAGACTGCATGGTCTGTACTATGGCTTAGATATGATCTGGGTGTGTCCCAAAAAGTTTGTGGGCTGGAAACTTGGTCTGAATATGGTCAGTTCCAGGGTAGTGGAACCTTTCAAAAATGAGACCTGGTGCAAGGCGATTACGCCACTGGAGGCCCCATTCTTGGGAGGGTGCAGCTCTCGGTACCCTAGTTGATTCCCACAGAGTGAGGTGTTATAGGAAGAATAAAAAGGAGCTAGGTGACTGAGTTTTTCTGCCTTCATGTGGTCTTCCCTTCATTTGTTGCCCTCTGACATTGGCCCTTCAACAAAGGCCACAAGATGGCCACTAGATTGAGGACTCTTGGTCTCCAAAAGCTGCCTGATAAATAGTGCCTGTACAGCTTAAGATGCTTCTAGCAGTAGAGAGTGGCCTTATACGGATCACAGACCCACAGGACTAGACTCTCTCACTCAGCCTTACACAGATCACAGACCCACAGGATTAAACTTTTCTATTCCCCCTCCCCCAATCCCCAATCAGCTCATTTCTATAAAAACCTGAGAAATCTGTCTGTTTGCAGATAAAGAATTGATAATTAAAAAGCGTTATAAGGCCGTTCCATCATGTATCTGCAGATTCCTGGGTATGCTTTTAAATTTTGGAGAACTGACTGGAAAGATGCTGTAACCTGTCCCCCTAAGGAATCATGCTGGTTAGGATGGTGACAGGAGAGAGTGCCAGTGCCGTGAGGTGAACACAGTGAGAAGGGCCAGTATGTGATTGGTCTGTGAGCCTGGGGACACGTGTGCATCTCCTCACATCACTTACAAAGGCATAGGAAAGCTACCTCAGGGGGAAATGTGTGTTTAGCTTTTGGTAGCTTTAGAATTTCTAAACATACAGCATGGCGAGGTGACACTACCATCAAGTACAGAAGTCCTCTCTGTCTAAGTAATTGACATGCTGACGCTGGCTTTCAAGTTTGTGGTACTTGGAGAGACCTCTGCTGTCTGTTGTCACTTCTGAAGAAGCTGGATAGAGTTGGCCTCTCCTTTTGCTTCTCAGGAACTTGCACCCTGCTTTCTGTCAGCCCTGGGTTCTCTGCACGCTGGCCCTCAACCCCCAAATGTCATCTCTGGGGCGTCGATGTCCAAACACCATCCCTCTTGTAAATTCTATATATTCTTACCTTTCATTCTTCTTTCATTCTTGCATCAAGTGACCCCACTCAAGGTTGATCTTTAGACTGAAATGTTTTCTGTTTGTTTTCCTCGTGTGTTGTTTCAGTGGTGGAATGGAACTCTGGGCCTTGGGTATTCTGCAGGGCTTTGCTTGTTGTTTGGTTTTGTTTTGACTTTTGTAGTCTAGGGTTCATTCCAGGGCCCCAGGGATTCTAGGCAACTGTGTTACCTCTGCCTCAAATCCCTAGCCTCTGACTGATTGTTCAGAGAATCTGGATTCAGTTCCCAGCTCCCACATAGAGGCTCACAATTGTCTATACTTCAGTTCTGGGGAATCTGAAGCCCTCGTCCAGCCTCCATGGATCCAGGAAACACACAGAGCAAAGTACGATACACATAAATAATTTTTTAAAAATCACACATCTATTCAAATCATTTATTTCATCTATCATCTACATTTATCATCTACCTACCTATTATTTATCTGCTGTCTATTATCTATCTTCTATCTATCTGTCTATCTATCTATCTATGTATGTATCATCCATCCACCTATCTTCTATCTGTCTGTCTGTTCGTCTGTCTGTCTGTCTCTCCGTCCATCTGTCTGTATATCTATCTATCCATCATCTGTCTATTGTCTACCTATTTACTATCTATCAATCATCTATCAATCTATTGTCTGTCAGCCATCTATTTATCACCTATCTACTAACAATTTATCTATCTTCTATCTATCTGTCTATCTATCATCTATCTACTATCAATCAATCAATCAATCAATCTATCTATCTATTACCTATGTATCTATGTATCTGTATCTCTCATCTCTCATTTGTCTTCTACTTGCCCGTCTACCCATCAGTTTTTATTTTTTTCTCTGTATTTGTTGAAATTCTCTGACAGTAATGATCTTTAGAAACTTAACATTGCTTATTTTGGGTTTGTAAGATTTGAGAATATTTTTCTTGAAAGTTTCTAATCTGTTTAGTTTTCATGATTTTGGCCAAATTACATGAGATACAATGAAGGGCTGTGTCTTGGACTTAGGGTACAGTGTGTGCATGAGGCTGTAGGTTCAATACCGACTCCCACCACTTCCGCCTCAGAAGACACAGTTAGATGACAGTCTGAAGACTTCAGTTTACAATGAACATTTGTCCAACTAGAAGGGTGAGCCCATTTTTAAAAAGTCATATCCAGTATTTAGTACATGTATTAGATTTACATTTAACACAGAATCCTACCCTGAAGTGAAGAACATGACGACACTGCTTATGTTGGGCCTGGAGAGCAGTGAGCCCACTAAAAGAACTCCAGAGAACAGAAAAATTGGTGTGTGTTATACGTGCTGCTTGGATCTGTTGTAAAAGAAGCAAAATAAGTTGAAAATTAAATGTAAGATGTGTTGAGATAGTCAGACCCCGGGCTGAGTTCTCACAAGTTATGAAATTCACTTCAAGTCTGAAAAATGAGGTTTTGCATGTTCATGTATGACCAGGCAGGTGTACACTGAGCGAAAAAGAAGAGTTTTAAGGAAATTGACTCAGAGACGTTGACAGTGGAATGGTGGCCACAAGATGCTGGGGAGCAGGGGTGTGAAGGGGTAGGAGGTGGGGGGAGTGGGGGTGTGAGGAGCCAGTCTGACTGGACATAGCTATTCTGATTCTGAGATTAGATTTTGAGAGGAGGAAGTCCTGGCAAGCCGCTGCATTTTAGGGCAGCAGAACATAAGGTGAGTGACATGTGCATCAAAACAAAACAAACATAACTCCAAACAACGAGAAGAATGGAACCTTTCTTTCTTGAGCGCCTTTATGGTAGGAAAAAGAGCCAGCAGTCATAGACAGACTCCAGTGCCCACAAGGTCCTCTCAACACTAAAGCTTTGGGCAGGGGAAGACTTTTCACCATAGTCTCCTTCCAAAACCCGTAAGTATACACTGTTTATGCTTCGGTTAAAGAGCCAAATGGAGTTTTAACTTTGCATTTCAGACCATGTCAGAGTTTAATTTCGTGAATTACCCTCCTCTGCTCTGCCCCTCTTCCTTGACCTATGCTCTCTCCTCCCTTCCCTTCCAGTTGCCTCATGGCTCCTCCCCGTGGGTTTCCTTCCATTTGGGTCTCATATACAGGGTGCGTCCTGATTGGCTGAGCCCTCTCTCAACTCCTGACAGAGGCAAGCTCTGCCCCATGCGGAGCATCGAAGTCCGGCCTCCCTATGTCTAACCCCAGTGTTTAGACTACCCATTAAAACAGGCATCACTTTTGGGAAATACAGAGAGAGCTAAATGGTCTCTGACAGCTTGTGGGTGCGGGGAACAGAAAAGCACTTTGTCAATCAAAGAGCTGCGGTTAATATGGAGATCACCTCACGGAATGGTGGTGTCCGCTTTATGGCAGATGTTAATTGGCCATAAATTTAACAAGACGCCCTCATCCCCACCCCCACCCCCCACGGACATACTATCTTCTCTCTCCTTTTCCTCTGTCCTCCAGAACTCTGATGTCCAGAGCTTTGCGATTAGCCTGGCTATTGCTTCCTTAACCGGTTCCACACAAGGTTCAGACCCCTTAGGGGAAAGTTCAGGGCTGTTGGGTGCAGCCTGGCTGTTGATGGCCCTGCCGAGCCTTAGCTCCTTCATTCGTGGATATTGGTTTTCTTCTACGGCACTTTAGAAAAGCATCGTTCTTTCTCCTTGTCTGTTGTGGCTGGGTAACAAGGAGAACACGGGTAATAGGGCCGGGTAACAAGAACAGTATAGGTTTATTCAGATTGTTCAGGGTGGAAAAGGATCCCACAAATCTCAATGGCCTTCCAGCCTGGCCCATTCTGCCTAGCCTTCTCTGCCATCCAGATCATGTATCAGCTCTCAAATCCCATTTCTGTTTGTGAGCAAAGTCTGCGGTGCCTGTGAATTTCACCCGTCTTGTGAATGCCTGTGCTGTTTTCACTCCTAGATGTGGCTGAGTGTAATTCTTTCCCCCAGGTTCACGACTCAGCAGTTTCTCTTGATCTTTCTCTTGATGATCATCACTTCTGATGCTCAACCAACAGAATGTCTAGGTACATCGTCTAGGTACATCCTGTCAGTAGACTCAGTAGACCCATGGTTTGTATGCGCACTGGGTAGGGCACTAGTGTGCAGATGTTTTCAGATGGATTTGTTTGTTTGTTTTTTTTTTTAGATTTATTTATTTGTTTTATGTATATGAGTATGCTGTACCTGTCTTGAGACACACCAGAAGAGGGCATTGGATCCCATTACAGATGGTTGTGAGCTACCATGTAGTTGCTGGGAGTTGAACTCAGGGCCTCTGGAAGAACAGTCAATGCTCTTAACCCCTGAGCCATCTCTCCAGCTCTGCTTGGCTTCTTTATTGAGGTAATGTGCTTGTTAAGGGCTGAGGCTATCCCTCCCACCTCCCAGTACCCTATTCAGAGCTAAACATATGGCTGGTACTTGAATGATCATAATGGCTGCTTTTAAGGTGGGTGTGATGTCTATTCTTGGTTGTCTCCTTGATTACATCTGGAATTGAAGTGTCCAGGCACACCTGAGTTTTCCCCCTTGGTTGAATCATTTGAAGCAGGGAGATACACTTTTAATCTGATCTTTTGAGACAGGGGATCCACCTTTAAACTGAGCCACATCTTCAGCTGCAGCCTATATAGAGGGCATGGAAGAGGAAAGGTTTCTCTTCTTTGCCTGCTTACTCTTGCTTTGCTTCTTTGGTTTTCTGGCATATAATGAAGACCAGCTAAGACATCCAGCCTCATGTGCTGAACAACTACTGGATCCCTGGACTTTCCATTGGTAGACAGCATTGTTGGATTAGCTGAAGCACAGCCTGCAATCTAGTCTAATAAATTCTGTCTGTCTGTCTGTCTGTCTGTCTGTATCTAAGTATACATGTATGTATGTATCTATGCATGTATGTATGTATTTATCTAAGTATCTAACCATCCACCATCTATGTATATAAGCATGTATGTATGAATTTATTTATCTATGTGTCCATTCATCCATCCATATCTATCTATCTATATATCTATCTATCTATCTATCTATTCATTCTATCATTTCTGTTCTTTTAGGGAGCCCTGACTAATACATCAGGAAAAGATACCAGGGATCATCTACAACTCATTGACTTTAATTTTTCAATTTAATTGGTTGAATTTAGTTGGTTAATTTGTATTTGTCCTGAAGTCTTTTATGCAGACAGCAATTTGTCTATTTTCAGTTGTATGTCCATTCTCTAAAGCTTACTCCTTTATTGTCTGAAAATATTCTTCTTATGCAGTCAGCACAAGTTGCTCATAAATCCTTCTTGGGCTTTGGGGCTGGCTCCCTGTTCTGGTTTTCAGGTGTATACTGTACTGTCCACACTCTTTCCTCATGCTTTGATTATTTTATGGGCAAATTATTGGTCTCCCCACAGCACTGTAAGTCCCTCAAAGGATGAGACTGGGTCTTTTAATTTTGCAAGTTAAACACCAAGGCTTTCCTTAAAGGAGCCACTCAAGCTTTATGCCAGGGTTGGAGAGGAGAAATAGACGAGGCAAAGGAGCTGCCACAGGGTCATACCTGATTTATAGGAAGACAGTAATAAAGTCAAGAGAGACACAGTGTCTGGGAACATGGGTGAAGTACAGTCACACACTGCAGAACCAAGTTTCAAACAGCAGTGATGGTGCTCATGTACACACTGAGCTGAGAGAATCCCATTGTCCAGGGATGTAGCAACAGTCTGACTCACACTAGTGATGCTCTGGTGAACAAACACACCACACTGCTAGTCACACAGAAGGTTAGCACATACCGCTATGTGCACAACGTGGCACTTAGTGACAACAATAACCATCTGTGCCCAGGTCTATGTGTTTACTGTACTTTTTATCATTGATGAGCACTTGTACTCATTAAACACAAGGGGTCACTGTAAACAGTTATGCTGGATAGTTTTATGTCAACCCAACACACACTAAAGCCATTTGAGAGGACAGAACCTCAATTGAGAAAATGTCTCAATAACATTGGGTGGTGGGCAAGCCTGCAGAACATTTTCTTTGTTGGTGACTGATGGGCAAAGGCTCGCCTAATGTGGATGATGTCATCCCTGGGCCATCCCCTGGTGGTCTTGAGTTCTATAAGAAAGCAGACTGAGCAAGCCATGAGGAGCAAGCCAGTAAGCAGAACCTCTCCACAGCCTCTGCCTCAGCTCCTGCCTCCAGGTTCCTGCCGTGCTTGAGTTCCTGTCTTGACTTCCTTTGGTGATGAACTATGATGTGGAAGTGTAAACCTTTTCTCACCAGCTTCCTTTTTGGTCATGGTGTTTCATCATATCAGCAGAAACACCGACTAAGACAATGGTTTTCCCAAGTTCTACAAGCAGCAGGCTCATACTACTCATGCCTACTTTGATTTCATCAAGTTTTCGTGTCAAGTCCTTGTCTTAGGCTGGCTGGGTTGCTGTGGGAGTATTTGAAGAATGACACAAAGAACTAACTCTGTGTTTCTTCCGAGTGTGTCCCACTGCTAGTACTAAATCAGCTATAGAAGTAAAAGCGGAAACATACAAAAGCAAGGGTCAGAAGCGTAAAGTCTTGGAAGGGAATGCAGAGTCTGTACTCCCCTCCAGCTCTCAAGTATGGAGTCCAGCAGAACACACACAGATGCACAAATAGATGAATTTCTTCCCACAGCGTCTGGGCAAGGCAGTTCAGGCCTTTCCTTAGTGACCAGGGCGACTAATGATCATAAAGAAGGAGAATAGTATTGACAGGGACAATGCCTGACATAGCATCATTTTTTGCCTGGTTTGACTCAGTTCCTCTACTGGTCACTTTTTAGTATCACATCATTAAAATAAATCTGTCACCCCAAACTCTAACTCTCTGCAGGAGATGCCGTTTGTGGAGAGAGTTGTGGTCAAGGAGGAAGTCTTGTCCCTATTATCTAACTTTTTGATGTGAATAACTACCCGAGACTGCCAGAGACACTCAGGTATACTTCTGCCACCATCTTGCCTCTCCCTCGTCCTCTCTTCTCCCAGCTCCTAACTCTGCCTCTCTCTTCCCTGTCCAATGACAGGATTCCCGCTGCAAATACATTGGGCAGGAAATTTCTGCCACAAGAGACTGTACGGATTTGTGCAGTTCTGAGAAGTTTTCTGAGCTGATTATCCAAAGGAGGATGCTTGGGGTTTACACACAACCTTTCAGGGAGCCTCTTACTATTAAAAGGTTTGAACGCAGTGAGCCGGTTTCCAGGTAAAACAGGCGCAGCTTAAAGGCTTAATTAAAACTTCTTGGAAGTTTGATATTGCATCAAGGCTCTTCCCACTCTGGTCATTCCCAATCTCCTGTTTTTCAAGGACACTTAGCTGAAAAATTAGATGTAAGTCAACACTGTCACTTGGCAATGGCAATGCCACTGCTGTCTCTTCTCCGTCGGGTGGGACACGTTCACTTATGATGCTCATGTTTGTTAGCAAACAAGAAAGGGTCAAGGAGAGGAAGGAAGAGCTGACAGTGAGGAAGCTTTGAGTCCATGGGCTTGCTCGTGGATGCTGAGAGAAGCTGAGAGACAGGCCAGGGACGCTGGGTGCATTGTGTCATTAGTTAACCGTACTTAGGTGGTCTTAAGTGGCTCTGCCTTTCATCCTTTTGAACAATCTGTGTTCTTTGCCATTGGTTGAAATATCGTTTTGTATCTGAGCCAAACTCATGGAGGCGTCTCTAAAAATAACGAGCAGCAGTCATTTTCCTTAAAAGGGACAAAGAAAAGACAAGTCAGCCGATGCGATCTGAAGGGAAATTGGCGTGCGCATGTCAAGCGATTTTAAGCCCCTCGCCATGAGGGCTTTCTCCGTCACACACTAACCTCTAATGACATATTTAATTGGGAGCTGGGTGGGAGTTTGGCAGCAGTTCAAGACAGAAAAAGCCTGGGGGAGAGGTGTGTGTGAGAAGAGAGACCAAGGGGCATGCCAAATACCTGAGGACTCAGAATTACAAAGGTTTCCAGGCAAAAACCATGTCTTTCCCTGTACAAGAACCAATTAGGAAGAGTGGCAAAGCACATGTTGCTCCCTCTCCACTTATTAATTTCTGGCACTAGAGAACGCAGCTCTCCTCTATACCCCAAACCCTGGGCAGCTATGTAGATGCCACCAAATGAATGTCTTGCTGCTGGGGGAGGCCACCACTGCTGAGTGCTGCTGGGTCACATGTCCATTTTGCCCACGGAGCCATAGAGAATCTAAGAAGGAACTTCATAATCACAGATCTGGTGGTGTCAGAGCCTCAATCTTTTGGGAATGTAGGTGCTTAGCTGTGAAGCCCAACTGGATCCCCAAACCTTCCCATTCCAAGGCAGAATGTCTACTCTGCCTGTAGGCTTCATGGGGGCATGTGTTTCTTTGCTTGGGGTAAAACCATAGGCCGATGGCTCATAGAGTAGACAGACACCCTTGTCACAGGCAAACCCAAGGTTAGTTGTCAGTGGGACTGGCTTCTCCTGAAGGTTCTCTGTGGGTTGCAGTTGGCTATTCTTTCTATATATCCTTTAGTGCTTTCAACTTTGCCCATGAGCATCTTTGGTGCCTTTACATGTGTTTGAATTTGTTTTCCCCGTAGAGATGCCAATCAAATTGAATTAGGGTCTCTCCTCCTTGATTTCCTTTTCTAAGATTCTAGCTCAAGTTAGGAATGGAACTCGGAGGCAGAGCGCTCACTTCACATCCTCAAGGGACCAACCTGGGTTTGGTCCCTAGCTGTACACCCATGCGCTTGCACACACGTGCACACACACACACACACACACACACACGCATGCAGAGAGAGAGAGAGAGAGAGAGACAGACAGACAGACAGACAGACACACATACGCTAAGTGCCCACAAAGTCTTTATGTTATTTTTTCATTATACAACATACAAATATAAAAATTAAATAATGACCATTTATAAAAGCCCTTTCTCCAAACATAGTCACAATCTAAGGTGCAAGGGTTAGATCTTCAGCATAGAATGCTGAGAGAAAATAGTTGTTCCTGTAAGGGGTTGGGAGTGACAAAGGACATCGAGAACATGAAACCTCCTGGAAAGCTTTTGACTTTTCTTCTGCAGTGTCCGCATGGTCACCGAATCAGAACACCAGCGTCATTCTCTGTTCCCACCCCGTCTTCCTGTCTCTTTGTTACTTTGTTCTAGTCTGGCCAGTGACCCTGTTTCTTAGCAATGACCACCAGTGTTGGGAGCCGACTTTAAGCAGAAAGCGGCTAGAAAGCAGCTATCAGCTTTGCAGCCATCTTGAACCATATACCCTGACATGAGACTTGGTTTTCAACAGCCTACAACAGCTGAAGCACACTCTGATATCCCATATAGCTTGTTCTGCTGTTTAGTGCCCCCAGCTGCAAGGAGCACGCGATATCCACGCCTACAAAGCATGCAGTGCACGTGTTGTCCACGTGCTATCCATGCCATACATGCCTGTAAGGCGCATTTGCTGTCCATGCCTGTAAGGCTTACGTCATATCCACACCTGCAAGGCATGTGGTATCCACGGGCCTACAAGGCACGTGGTAAAAGCCTATAAATACCCAGGATTTCCTTGTAGTGGTGTGGAGTAGTAGTAGTAGGTGTAGTGGTGTGTGTATGGTGGAGACAGTAAAGAAGACTTTACTACAGATCCTCTGGCTTGTCTCTATTCTTCGAGTCTCTTCTTCTTCTTCCCCCCACTCTCTCTCTTGCTAAACCCGGACCTGCGGAACAGAGTGGGGCGATATAGTTTGGCCCCCAAACGTGGGACAGAGTGGTCCTTTACAGTTTGGCCCCTAAGGTGGGGCAGCTCGGGCCTTTACACACCAGAGGGTCAACTGCGGAGAGACGGGCGATATTTGTTCTCGGTGAAAATCCCTTGAAGAGATTGTGAAGACCCCTCACGTGGGATTCCCAAAGACCTAGTGGTCTTTGAAGCTCTCATGGGTGTTCCAGAGGGGAATCTAATTTCCAGCCTTCATTTTCTGTGTTTTGTGCATCTACCCCTCTTTTCCTCAAGGCATACTCTTTGTGCATATTTGCCTCAATCACATGTTTGAAGCAAGAGACATAGAACATTTTTTAAACACAGGGCTGGTGAGATGGCCTAGCAAGTAAGAGTGCTTGTTGCTTAAGTCTGACGACCCTACTTTGACCGACAGAACTTATGGTGGGAGGCGGGGGCTAACTCCCAAAAGCTGTCCTCTGACCTCCATGGATATACGATTTTTGTGCCTGATCTTACACACTCCCACAATTAATAATAGATATCATTTAAAAATAATATTATTTTCTTGTATTCCCCATGTTCTACCCAACTCAGTAATGTCTTCCTGGAACCACGAACAGATTCTTGCTGGATCTGTATGGACATTTTTGATCCTCCAAAGTCCGGGTGTAGAATCCCATATCTCCAGTGCAGCGGGACCTTAGGAGAACGGGAAGAGACTCTATTTCTCTCCCCGTGTGTGTCACAGGGCCACAAGTGAGAGACTGGCTAAGTAGGGTGCAATGACAAGGTAGCCACCTGTAACCCAGGAAGAGGTTCGGGAAACCCTGTCCTGCCTGGGATTTTAAGCTGGAACCTGCAGCTTGAAGCGATCTGAGGAAATGACTGGATGGTTAGGAAAGTTGTGTAGCCTATGGTCGCCTATTAGGGCAGCCAAAGCAGATGAATGCAGTTTCTTCAAAGAGGAACAGAAAGTCTGGAAGAGAGCAAGCCAGAGCAACATGTCCAAAGGAAGTGATGGACGTTGGACTTAGCAGACACTTTTAATAATACAGAAGCTTCCAAACTTCAGTCAAAAGCATGAGTCTTTCTACTTTGCATTGCATTACTGGAATGGAGGTTTCTATCTGGTTATACTAACTCAGTTGTCTTCCTTATGGCGGGTTACACTGGGACTCTAGAATTTATTACCCTCAATAACACACCTCCTCCAACAAGACCACATCTATTCCCACAAGGTCACACACACAAGACCGAAGCAAGCAGATCTCTGAGTTCAAGGCCAGCCTGGGACAGAGCAAGTTTCAGATCCACACACCTTTAATCTGGACCACACCTTCTGCTGAAGACCTACATAAGGACATTGGAAGGAAGAATCACTTCTCTCACCTGCTTGCACTTACTTGCCAGCACATCTGTTGGAACCTTCCTCTTCAGGATTCCAGCTTATACAGAAGACCAGCTCAAACAACTAGCCTCATGGGGCTGAGCAACTACTAGATTCTTGGACTTTCCATTCACAGTCTCCCACTGTTGGGTTACACTACTGTCTACTGTAATGACTACTGTCATTACAATAAAGACCCCTATTATATAGAGACATTCCATAAGTCCTGTGACTCTAGTGAACCCTGACTAATACACTAGCATTCTGAGGATCTATGGGATTGAAACCGTGTCCCTCACTTTGCTGTGCTTTGAATTGTGACTCATTAGCACGTGGGGCATGTGGCCTCTTCTTGGCTTTCCAACGGCTCTCCTGTCACACACAGAGCAGTCTGTGGTCTTCAATGTGGTCCCAATGAGAAGCTGAGCTGATATTCATGCCATGTTCTCTCTGACCTCCAAAGTCATGGACCAAAATGAACCTCTGTAAAATACCCAATCACAAGTGTTCTGTCATGACAACAGAGAACAGACTGAAATATACTTCTCTATATAGAGCTCTGCATGGCAAGGTGCCACACCACCCAATCCTTCACAGTAGCAGAAGTGCCATGGACCTGACATACACACACAAGCTCCAGCCACACAGAAGAGGAGCCTGTCTTTTTCACTGATGGTCTGCATGCAGGCCGTGTATGGTAAAGCAGGCCAGCCCCCAGGGCTCAGGGAAGGCTCCTTCCTAACCCCCTGGCTACTTTAGGTGTGCAAACAGCTCAGAGAAAGATCATCTTAAATGCCTTTAAAGTCCGATTTGTAAATAATCTAAGACTGAAGACAGCGCAAGTTAAATATTTATCTGAAGATTATGTCTCTAAGGAGGGATTGTTGAAAACCAGTGAGTGTTCCGCCATCTTACCTCCCCCCTCTTGTGCTGGAGGGCATATTATTTTTATGGCTGTGTTTGACAGCTAGAACAAGCCTCTGTAGATTTAGTAGTTGTTTGTAGTGGCGTTTATGTGTTTGAGTGAGCTGGGCAAACAAGAATGAGGAGGTGCTGGTGGGTCATTAACTTTGAGGCTCTCTCTGCTCACACTTCCTTGCTGGAGAAATGCTGGTAAAAGAATCAGTCATAGGTCTCTTCCCCCTTCTCCCTCTCCTCATCCCTCTTTTCTTCTTTTTCCTCCTCTTCCTCCTCCTCCTCCTCCTCCTCCTCCTCCTCCTATCCCCCTCCTCCTCCTCCTCTTCCTCATCATCATAATGGTCACAGAAAATCCTCCCCTGAGGATAGCCGGCAGTCCTAGAAAGCCTAGAAAGCAGAAAATCAGGGCTGAGACTCAGCGGCTCCAGACTCAGAGTACTCTGGGCTTAGCTTTGTCTGACTACAACTTTCTCCTCAAGAAAGCCAGCAATCCACGAATTCTGAGATAATGTCAGTCATGTGTTTACCAGACACCTCTTCAGAGTTCTCTAGACCTTAGCCATGTTTCCCCCACTCTCTGCTTCTTCTATTATTTATACAAACAGAGTCTCAATTTGGCTTTCTATGGCTCTGCCACCTCCTTTGGCCAGCCAGAGTCCCAAAATACATGGCAAATTCCAGAAATAAATAATGTGTACATTTTAAATAACCTTTCCTATAGTATATTGTCCCAATTCTTCTGTCTCATTATTAATTTTTTTTTGCTAATTTTATCTTTATTTGTTTGGTGGCTTGTTTAGGCCTCATGTAGCCCAAGCCACTCTGATGTCAGGATCCTCCTGCCTCTACCTCTCAAGCACTGGGAGTATAGCTGTGTGCACTATGCCTGACCTTGTTGCTAATTTCTTACTGTGCCCAATTTATAAATTAAACCTTACTATAGGGATGCAAATCAAAAGTAGAAAATAGGATTTAGCACTGTCTGGTTTGAAGAATCTTTAAGGCAAGGGAAGGAGGACCACCATAAGGCAAGGAGGGAGGACCACCATAAGGTAAGGAGGGAGGGCCACCATAAGGTAAGGAGGGAGGATCAACATAAGGTAAGGAGGGAGGACCACCATAAGGTAAAGAGTGAGGACCACCATAAGGTAAGGAGGGAGGACCACCATAAGGTAAGGAG
>JANHMN010000006.1:3810167-3827057 GCA_030674055.1 Rhabdomys pumilio | reverse complement strand
ACCACCATAAGGTAAGGAGGGAGGACCACCATAAGGTAAGGAGGGAGAAGTACCATAAGGCTAGGAGGGAGGACTACTATAAGGCTAGGAGGGAGAAGTACCATAAGGCTAGGAGGGAGGACTACCATAAGGTAAGGAGGGAGGACCACCATAAGGCAAGGAGGGAGAAGTACCATAAGGTTAGGAGGGAGGACTACCATACATAGAGAGAAATCTGGAGACTGACGGTGTGTTGTTCATTTCTTTTTAACTTTTTATTGATTCTTTGTGAGTTACATATCATAAACTCCTCTTCTACTCATCTCCCTGACCCTTCTTATCTGCCTTTCTCCCTTACAACCTCCTCTGCCAAAATAAAACACACAAACCACCACTACCACCAAAGCATAGAACGCATCTCATCATGGAAGCTGTAGCGTGTCACAGCGTGTCCCACAGTACATCCCTCTGTCCACACAGCTTCACTTACAAATAGCTTCTGTGACACCATCAATGCTGGATCCTCACTGGGACTCCTCTGAGTTACCCTGCTCTTGCCCTGTGTATGGAGATCCTGCTGCTCTGGAAAGGCAGGACTGGCTCTTTCCAGGCTTCCCAACTGTTCGCATTTGATGTAGATTTTGGGGTGGGCTAATTCAGAGTTCAGAGTTCTGGATTTGGGCTTGGATGGCAGCTGAACTGGTCAACCCACAGGCTCTCCCTTATCTGCACCACCAGGGCAACACTGCTCTGGCTAGGCCACCCAATGCTGCCACCCAAAGGCAGGAGGCTGGGTCAGCCTTCCTGCTTTCATACCTTTGGGGTTGGCTCACCTGTGCCTTTGTCACCAAGGCCAGTTCCACTGGTGAGCACAGAGCCTGCTCCTGGGTGCTACAGCCAGTGAGTGGCAGGGCTAGCCCTCCTACTCTCATGACCCCAGGGCCAGCTCTCCTGACTACCGTAGGTGGCAAGGGAGGAGGGATGGGGAGGACATCACCCCTACACCCATGTCTCCTCAAACCAGAGGAGTGGTCAGGCCACCTCTCTAAGTTCTAGTCCTCAGGGCAGCTCACCTGTTCTCCCTCTGCCAGGGCCAGTTCTACTGTGCTGTCCAGGTGAGATGCAGGACCCACACTCCCATGTGCTGCAGCTGGTGACAGGTCACATGCTCTCATGACTCCAGGACTAGTTCTCCTGACTGGTGTTCATTCTTAATGCACAGATAAATTTGAGAGAAAGCAATTCTTGGTCAGTCAACACCATTTTCAAAGGAAAGCACAATACCTACTGTACTTTGCTTTGCTGGCATATTTTATCAGAAGATAATCTGGGCTGGGGGCCTGTATATCTGGACCCCCATTCCATTTCTCTAACAGACTATCATTGAAGTCCCCGAGAAGCTCCTTGTATCTCTGGGCTTCGTTTTTGAAATGAAGAACGGAAAGCCAGACTTCCACCATCATAGACTCCAGTTCTGCAGCCCTAGGTTGCGGCTGGGGAAGTTACAATTCTAATAAAGGTGTCAGTCGATGCTCAAGACTTGGAACAGAGAGAAACATGGTGGTGTTCACTGCCTTTTCAGTACCCTTGGGGTGTTGTATTTTAATATGGATATTCAAGGATACCCACGCCACCAGCATGGTTCACTCTGGGAAACCTCGAAGAAGATTTAATAGTTAGATTGTTCAATCAAGGACATGAGCAATGGGTCAGATACCTTTCAGTTTCTGACGATTTTAGGTGCTTGCCTTGAATGAGGGCAGTGACATAAAGTGGGGCAGCTTCTCTTAGGGACAAACAGAACAGTGGACAAATCAAGGGTGAAGCAACTGTACCATGCCTACTATGTTGAGACAAGTGCGGAGAACAAGAAGAGTGAGCGGGGTGGCTGCCACTCTGCGGGTTGTATGCACACAGCACTGATTTAACAGATGTGCTGCAGAGGGGTGAGAGTGTGGACAATCCTCTGCTTCCCCGTCTTACCATCGTGGGTGCTGTAAAGGAACAGGGGTGGGGTGGGCTGAGACCATGCAGACACTGGTCTCCATCCTCCTTAGCTGGTCCTCACCACTCTGGGATTCTGCACACCTCTGTCTGGCTCCCGCCTGCGGCCCTTCCTCTTTACCCATCTCTTCTCCCACACAGTACTACACTCACAGCAAGACACTTGCCCCTGATCATCAGCCCACTCATTTGTCATGAGGTAGAGGCGAGAGGGGGCTCTCTCAGGCTCTACACAGCTCTCTGTGGTACCCCTCTTTCCTTCTATTCTGTGGTCTGGATCCCCAGGGTTCTTGATAGACAGCTGAAGCTGTGGGTTCTAGTCTACTTACTGTCTCTAGCCTTAGAACTGCGTCCTTTCTGCCCTTCTAATTCTGTTACCTCGTCTGCTGGTTTGCTTTTCAGTTCTCTCATCATCTTTTGGTTGAATTCCCCAAGTCAAATCCCATTTGTATATGTGTCTGAGTTGCATTCCTGCTTTCTGGCCTTGACTGCAAATCTCCCAAATGTCCAGGCCCGCAGGCTTTGTTGCTGTTCTCAGCTCAAAGCCCCATCAGCAACAGGAGCATAAAAGAAGGGTCTGCTTAAACTCTGTCTGCAAACACTCCTATGAAATGTATAGTTTCTGTTTCCTCCCTCTGTGGTTTAAGACTGTGATAGTTCTGGGCATTGATTTCCAGTGCTAAGATCCTGTCTCCAACAATATTTCTCTCTCTCTCTGTCCTTCCCACTCAAAGTCCCACAATGACAGTTCCCTTGATAGTTCCACATGTTCCCAGGTGTCCTCCCAACTCCACCTCAGTCTGTCATCTGCCCTCTGCTGCAGAGATAACTGGTCCTTGGCTTTTGGGGAATCTTCCCATCCCTAATCCATTCACATGCTCGTAGGCACAGCTTGCTACTGATAAAAAGTGCCCAGCTGCCATGGATCTTCAGAGGTGAAGTGAACACTTAAGGGTTCTTTGGAGAGTCAGTTGTGTTGGATGGTGTTTTGCTGGGGCAGACACATGAAGGAGTGTTTTCCTGAAGTGGACACAGGTGAAAGGCTAAGGCAGACTCGTGAAGGAACGCTTCACTGAAGCAGACACAGGAGAGAGGATGTGTTGCTGAAGCAAGCACGTGAAAGGACACATGATGAGGAATTCTTTGCTAACAACATTCATATATTGGTCTCCCTTATATTTCATAGTTGAGCTGAGGGCTTGGACTGATTGGCAGAGTGATGTCAGCTGAGGCAAGACCCCTGGAAGACATGTGATGTTTGGGGGGCTATAAATAGGACTCAGTGGACAATGGTGGAAGCTGGGCTAGGCTCGCTTATAGAGTTAGCTGTGCAACGATTGTTAGTCTCTTGTCTTTGCTGATCTTCGCTTTGCTGAGAGAGACACATCCAAGAACTTTTCCTGGCATTCCTGCTGACTAGTGCCAAGGCCTGGCTGTCTCTGCTAGGTTGCATCACCGCTGCTGATTCCGTTTGCTATCCTGAGTCTATTGAACTGGACTTCTGGTGTATCCAACACAGACAGGAGTTGCTCCAAAGAACCTTCCTAAATCGATCCACTCCTCTCCCGCCCATCTCCCCAGCCCCCCATATCATTTCTTTCTCACTACCTCTGTTGGGTCGTGGGCTAAAAGGGAAGTTAAAGTAATTAAGAACCTTCAGTAAAGATAAGGTTTGAAAAAATTAAAGTTACACAGAGACTCATCTGTGCGCCAAGCTCTGGGAAGGCAGGACTACACACTCTCCAATGCTCAGGCATACCTTGCATTCTCTACACTCACTAGCAAGGTTCATTCTGCTTCCTACCTAGCTTCCAGTCTTGGTTTGGTGCCAGCTCCCACCTCAAGCCTCTCCTAATCCTCCTATGTGGAACTAATCTCTCCTTCCCTGGTGTGTCCTACCCTCTTTGTTCAGCCCTTCTGCTTTTTACCATACTCTACCTCCTAGGGCAGCTATGTTGCTTGTCATCCACCAGCAGTGAGTTCTTTAGACATGATGCTAGTTCATAGTTACAGCTTCTACAGGAAGCTGCTATGCGGTGGGAACTGGAGGGATGCCCTGTTCTGATCTGCAGTATGGAAGGCTGGTACACAGTGGGGCCTGGATGCACTCCCTGTCAGAAGTTGATGTATCCTGCATTTGTGATGGGATGCAGTGTTTTCATTTGTGCCTCTACACATTTAAATAGACCCAGCTATTTGTCTTGTCAATCAAGTATATTGCTATTTCTTTTGGAGACTGTGTATTCTTTCAGTCTCTCAGGTATCAGTCACGGATGTGCATACAGTCTCAGAGGCTGGTTTCCCTATAAGGGTCGTTTGGGTATGACAAGCATGTTTTGTTATTTTATTTAATAGCCTGAAGGAGTCCAATGGCACAGACAACAGGAATTTTAACAGCTGGTAAGGGCCAGGCCAGGTTCTGAACCTAGGTCTTTATGACTCCAAACCTAATAGCACAAGAGCTCTGCTAGTGAAAACAAACAAAACAAAACAAAACAAAACAAAACAAAACAAAACAAAACAAAACAAGACAAAACAAAACAAAACCACCTCACCAGGCCTCCAAGGAGTGAGAATTTATGTTTTCTGTTTCTAAAAGTCCTGAGATTTCCTTCCTGCACCTTGGAAACCCTAGACTCCTGTGAGGTGTCTCTCCTTGCTCAGCTACCTGGGCGCTTCTATAGGGGCATGGGTTTTTTTTTAGCTGTAACTCGGCACCACAGACTTTCAACCCTGCCAAATTTCTACAAGTGAACCTCACATTTCTTCAGGATACATAGAATCTTAATTCTGAGTCGCTCAACAGCTAAAAAATCTTTTGTTCCATGAAGGGATGCACAGGATGTCCACATGACAGGAGATAGGGCAGAACATGTATGTCACTGGCATGTGGTAAGCAGTAGCTTGCCTGGCCGTATCTCCCCTGCAGGCCCACAAGGCTGGAGGGTTGCATCTCTTTTCTAGGTCCCCTTGGGGCATGACGGGGAAGTGAAGCCCTCTGGTTAGCTGTTTTCCAGGGCCTCTGGAGTTTCTTGCTTCATTTTTCTTGAGTTTGGTCTTTTTAGAGAAACCCCTCTCAGCGGGAGCCAAAGCCACTGAGGCTCAGGTCGGTAGAGGCGCTGGGTTCACTAACAGGGATTCGGTGGCTGAATATGCAAATGACAGCTGGTTGGCTTTCCCCTTCTGCTCTGCTGTTGTTTTCTAAGGCTCAAGTTTCTGATGCTGCCCTGTGTCCCTCTACTCCTCCGAGACCCCCCTCCCCGCCCCCTCGACTTCTCCACGCACACCCCCTGTCCCCCGTCCCCCCCCAACCCCCATCCTTCCCACCCTGTCACTCTCACCTTTGTTTTCCTTCCCCCTCTCCCCACCTTTTCTCTCTTTAAGGGCAAAAACAACTTCTCAGTGCATGCCTGTCAAACTTTTTGGCCCTTAGGCTGAAAATCTTTTGGGTTCTTAGAAGTCCTGCCCTTCCCCATTGCTCGCCCCCCACCCCCTCCAGGCTGGCTAGTTTCAGGACACCCCTTAGCCTCACCCCCACACCCTCATGCAGTCTAAAGTGGACCAGGTTGGACTGGATCTGGGAGCCTAATTACCACTTGAAAATTAAAGAGGGGCAGCGATTGCTTTTAAACACTTAACAAAAGCGGTTCTCACCTGGCAGGTCCCTGAGTTTGTGCTGAGGCCTGAGTGTAAGGCCCTCTGGCACTACCCTTCTTTGTGTTTGATTTGCAAACCAGAAAGCACACGCCTCCATATGCATAATTGGATCCTCACGGTCTCCGCCTCAATGTGGCCAGGCAGTGGAAGTTTATTTATCCAGTGCCCATTCAAAGCAAAGCTGACAGAACACGAAAACTCCCACTTTGCTGTAGGATTAGATACTATGAAGTATTCCTCCCCTGGACTCTTTCAAAGATTTTTTTTTTTAAGTTTCTAAATCTGCTTGGGAAGAAAAACTAAATTACTAGAAGTGAGATTAGTGGGGTATATTGTTCTTAGAGACAATGGCGTCTTTATGGCCTGGCTGGTATGAGCTCCCTGCTTCAAAAAAAATACCAGGGCTAGAGGTGTGGGGTTCTTAATTGCCTACATCTGATCAACTGTCGGCAGAGAGAGAGAGAGAGAGAGAGAGAGAGAGAGAGAGAGAGAGAGAGAGAAAAGAAAGAAATCTCTCTCATTCAGCTCTGTGCTGGCCTGGACCGAGTCCACTTGCTAATCAGTTTTAATGAGGATGCTACTGGCCCTGTTGTACTTGCTCACTGCGGCCACTAAGGTTCCTGGCCTCCTGTTTGTGTGGGGGTGCCCTTGAGTCCTGCCACCCCACAAAGCAGGATGCAGGCTGCGATGGAAAAGTCCTGGCTTGGAGAAGTTAATTAAGTTTAGGCCCTGGGCATTCCAAGTCACCGGAACCAAGGGTGGGAAGCCTCACCCACTGGCACAAAGGAGAGCCACATGGAGCTCTGAATGGCTGTACCCGGTGGTGGTAGCTGGGCTTCAGTGTGTCTCGCTGCCAGCTCTTAACCCTGGGAATTGTGTCCCCCTCCCCTCCACTGCACACAATGAAAAGGCCAGCAGGACCTGGAGCTGGGCACAGGCTCGGAAGTGGGTGGGTGAGGGTAAGAAGTTTCTGGAAACACATGATTTGACATTTGATGTATCAGGCTCCCAGAGGTCCAGATGCTGTGCCACACACTGGCAGTGAATTGGGTGCTGACAAAAGACCAATTTGCTCTTTGAGTTACATTCTCATTGGTTTAAACAAAGATACAGCTCATAAGCAAACAGTGGCCCGTTAGCTGAGTTAGCTACTCTTAAAAAAATGTACCCCATAATCTCTACAGAAGGAATTTACATGTCGATGATCTCAGTGGAGATGCTGTGGCTTGCTGCCATGCTTTGCGGTTCAAAGAGGCCAGGAATAAGCGGGATACCCCTTCTCAGCTGTTTATATATCATGATCAGCAAAGGTGTGAGGTAGGAAGGCCATGGGCAAAGCATGGGGGTTAGCATGCTAGGGGGAAGTTCTCTGAAGCACCATGTCCCTTCTGGGGGTGGGGGTGGAGCCACAGGTGGCCAATTGCTATTGGAGTATGTCACTGCAGATTATATTTGCCATCTGAACAGCCCAGAAGTAATATACATTTTTTTTTCAAGACAGGGTTTCTCTGTTTAGCCCTACCTGGCTGTCCCGGAACTTACTCTGTAGACCAGGCTGGCCTCGAACTCATAAATCCTCCTGCCTCTGCTTCCCAAGCACTGGGATTAAAGGTGTGCGCCACCACTGCCCAGCATAATATACATTTTTAAAAACAGAGTCCTTTGAGTGTTGCTTGTCTCTCCAGTTCTGTGGTGCATCCTACATATATTCTAGGCACTCAACTAACACATGTACATGTAATTTAAAATAAAATAAAAAAATTAAACCTTGCCTTGAGATGCTTAGGGATTCCGTGCAGTTGTTAGAAACACCTGTGTGCTTGGCTTTTTCTCCCAGTGATCAAGTCTTACAAAATTGTGAAACAGTGTTGCACCGAGGATTCCATTGACAGACACAAAGTATAGAATGTGTTCATCACAGAGTACTTTGTTCCATTCTCTAATAGACACATCTGGTATCCCCCTGTGCTCCTTCCCCTGAATAGTCTCCTGGCACTCACTTATCAATCCTCTGGTTTTTATAGTTTTATCATTGAAATAGTGATAAATAAGTGATGCCATATGGGATGTAACCTATTGGGATTGAGGAACCATGCCTGGTTAGAGTCTCTGTACTTTATGCTAGTCCTCACTCAGACGCACTGTTTTGTAGATACGTCCTCCACCCCATAGCTTGTCTTTTCATGGTGATGTCAGGTTTTTCACGCGACGAAAGTTTTACATTTTTCAGTGAAGTTCAATTGTTAATTTTTCCTTTCATGTGTTGTTGGACTTCTGGTTTTTCATGCTACGGTTTTATATTTGATTCCATTACCGACTTTGAAGCGAGCTTTATGTTAGATTGGCACTTACACGAGGGTGAACTTTGCTTCTTCTGTGTACGGCAGGTTACGCCAGCACCGTGAGTTCGTAAGACTCTCCTTCTGTCCAGTAGTTTTGCAGTGCTGTCGTAAGTTACATCAGTTCTGTGTCTGCTCAGCTTCTCCGTTCTGTTCCACTGATTTGTATCTGTGTCTCCACTAAGTGAAGCTCTGGACTCTGCAGGCTGGCTCTTCCCACCCCATTGTTCATTTTAGCTATTTCAGTTCCCTTTGCGTTTCCATGTGAAATTTCAAAACACTCTCACTGGGACAAGAATCAGCACCTTAGCCATGTGCTCCCTTCCATGGCCACATGAGGCGTCTGCGCCTCTGATTTCTTTGTAAGTTTCATGTTTCCAGCATCAGTTCTACACACAGTTCATCAATCTATTTTTATTTTGGTGTGTGTGTGTGTGTGTGTGTGTGTGTGTACAAACAAACCAAAACTATTTTACATTTTCTGGCCCTTTTAATTTCAACCACATGTACGTTATTAATAGACACATAATTGATCTTGTATGCTCTGGCCTTGCTGATTCTGATTAGCTCTGGTGTGTGTGTGTGTGTGTGTGTGTGTGTGTGTGTGTGTGTGTGTGTGCACTCATCCATGCTTTTGCATGTGAGTGTTTGAGTGCATGTACACACTTGTGGAAGCTAGAGCAGTATGTCAAGTGTCTCCCTGTATCTTATTCTCTGATACACAGTCTTTCACTGAGCTGATAGCTTGCCATTTCTTCTAAGCTGGCTCCTGGTTTCTGTTCTCCAATGCTAGGACTACAGGTGTGCTGTAAGCATGTGGACTTGAGTCCAAATCCCCAGTACCCACATAAAAAGCTGGCCTGGACCCAACATTGTGTATTTACTAGATTTCCATTCTTATGTTATAGGGCTGGTGTGCAACCTAACCTTGCATAGTTCGTACTTAGCTTTTCCTTTCTGCACAGGCAAATTATTACACCGAAAGAGATTCAGGCCCATTGGCTTCACAGCCCCTGCTGCTGAGTGCACCTTCTCCTGGGATTTTCAGGATCCCAGCTCCCTGTAAGCAGTTATTTTGATGCTACATAGTCTAGTCTATACCCAAGTTAGATCTGCAAGGAACCTGAGGTCCTCCCAAGGGCAATGAACTCTGAGGACATAAGATCAATGGTAGTAGTGAAGGGATCTTAGCCTGAACACCAGGCTTGGCCGTCCTCTGAATCTGGCTTGCTCTGATTTGGTCCTCTTCGGGATAAATCAGTTACTATAGACCGGTGATCTGCTTGCTTTGATAGAAATCTGGGGGTCCTCCATCTCCCTGCCATTCATCAGCAAATCCTCCCGACTATACAGATCACTGCATTTTGTCCTGTGTATCCGGCTTCTCTCTGTCGTCCCTGCCACCACCTTATCAGGTTCCTGGAAGGACCCAGTGAGGTCCTCCCAAGGACCCCGGAAGCATCACACATATCTGCCTGCTTCCATTCCTGACCTCAATGATAACAAAGGCACTTTCACAGTGATTTCTCTCAGCCACTTTTGTAAGTACCTTAGACATGTGGATTCATTGAACTCATATATTCTCGGCGATAAAATCCTCTACGTAAAACTAATCCGTGTTTTCACGCTGTTTTAAAAATGGAAACGTCAGCTCTCTTTATCGCTCAGCAAGATTCGGAAGCTATCCCCTTCAGTTTCCTCTCATGGGCTTTCTCATTGTTACGTGGAGAGTGGCTGCCACCTTTCTTCCCTTCTGCTTTCTAGTGTATTCACAAGTCTGTGAAGTTCCTCTTCTGTTTGTTTGCCTCCCAACCCCTTGCGTGGCTCATGGTTCCCACTCTGGGCATCTGAGAGCACACAGTAGCTTTGGTCTTCTTGTCCGAGTGAGTCAGAAGCCCTCCGTCTCAGCATTCACATTTATAAGTGAGAAATGCACCTTCCAGTTTCTACTGGAGGGTAAGCTTTACAAGGGCAGAGACCACGTCTGTTTCATCCTTATTTTTCTCAGTGGGTGCAGCTTTTAGTCCAAGTGTCACATGGATGAGGGATCCTTTGGGAAGCTCCCAGAGTCCGCTCTGCCTGGGTGAACAGGCTGCGACCCCTCTACTTTGTCACCTTTCTTCCTACTGTGGAGGTATCAAAAATGGACAGAGCTTGCGCGATAGGACATTAATGACCATGGCGAAATGGCTGTCTCCTTGGCCACGTGTCATGGATAGTTCTTTCTCTGGTGGATGTCCAGACATAGGCATACATATGGTTTATTCAAAGGATACCTTTGAGTGTAGACACAGTTGTATTATTAGGTTTGAGATAGTTGCATCCATAAACTGGGAGTGGTCAACCACAAGTCTGTGATGTCTGGGATATATCCACATGAACAGGTTTCATTTCTCAGTCATGGCCGTGCTCTGGTTCCCAGCTGCTGCTCAGATCTGTGTGCGAACACCGACTGATGGGAAAAAAAATACCAAAGCTGGGGTAATGCTCAAAGACAGAGAACTGGGGACAGTCTTCTGCATAGGCCTTTTACAGCATCTTAGCCTTTCTCTGGACTTGGGATTCATAAAACCCACTGGAGTGGTCTCCAGTCCTTCTGAGGAATACTTATCCCTCCCTGCCAGGCAGAGGGAAGGTTGGGCCACTGCCTGAGGCTGGGTGGGGCCTTTGGTCTAGCTCTGGCTGTGACTTGTGATTGTGATGTGAGCTCTGGAAGCAGCCCCGAGGGAGGGGACTCTTGTGAGGAGGCTGGAAGAAGGGCACTGTGCATTCCATGCCTTTGTGTGTAGCTGTTCCTATTTTGGTGGCCTCCCATGGCATAGCATAGGCTGTTCTAATTAATTCAGCTGTTCCAATTAATTCAGCTCTTTCAGTCCAGGCAGAAGTGCAGTCCAACGCAGTAGGAAATAGATACCATATGTATCACACTCAACGGGAGAGTAAGTAGCAAGCATTAATAGATTGGGGCTTATTAAAGCTGCTTGCTGGGGTTCTTATAGGTAGAATCTCAGGAGCTAGATTCCTTCTCAGGTAGAATCCCACACTGTGGAGAACTCCAGCCAGGAGTGCATGCTACAGAACATGACAGAAACAGCCTTGGCACTAAGCTCTGCACAGTGTGAATGCACACGGTCAGTCTTCTGAGAAAGCATTTCATCCTCATAGCTACAGTGTTGTGGCAATTTAACAACTCTGTCTTCTACACTAGGCTGCAAATCTGTGGAGTCAACTTATCTTCATCCCTTTGAGTAACTAGAGGTTACACATTCCCTAACTCAAGGATTTCAAACTGTGAATGTTTTAGAGCAGTCCTATGATATTACAAGTGGGAATTACTGTGCCTGATGTCATGCCATAGTCAACATGTAGATACACTAGCAATGTCATATTAAGTCATATGCTAGCTGTGTGTGTAAGGGGGGTATGAAATGCTTAGACTTGGGCCAGATCCCTAACATATATATACATAGACATAGATGAACATAGGTATATACACACAAATACACACAAACACACACACACACACACACACACACACACACACACCCCACCCCTCATTGTGTATATGTCTATGTTCTTAAGTCTGAAAAAGCTGTAAATCTGAAACACTCCATTTCAGACTAGGGCTACTGAACCATCTCCAAAAGAGCCTAAATGTACACAGGTGGGTATTGACAAGCACCCTTTGAATGTTTCAGTGGGTGCGGAGTGTCTTTATCAGAAGGCACAGAGGGGTGTCCAGGAGAGGAGGGAGGATTGCCAGTGTGGTCCACAAGCCATGACCAGCAAGTTTCTTGACTGAGAGCTCAGAAGAGAGAGAGAGAGAGAGAGATGATTGATTGTGATCTACAATCAGAAGACAGCTTTGCAGACTCACCACTGTAGCATATTTCATCAATATAAAAAGTGGTGGTGTGTATGTGTGTTGGCCTCAGGTCTGGGCTAGATGCCAGGTTAAAACAGCACAGCTGGGTGTCCTGCTCGGACTGCATCTATACAACACACCTGCACATTTATCGTCATTCTCTAAGATGCTGCTGTAGCCAGTCACCCACCCCACAGCAACAGAGCTTAGTATCCGAGAAACAATGTTGAAGGCTTATAATAAAGTGAGTATTTTTTCATAACTATTTGAGCCTTCCCTGGATGCATACTATATAGGCAAAGCTGGCCTCAAACTCATAGCAATCCTCCTGTTTCACCCTCTCTAGTTAGAGGAATGAGTCACCACACACAGCTTTAAGCAAGTATTGATAGTAATTTATCAGAAAACACTAATTTATCAGGCACTTTCATATTACGATGGGTAGAACTGCATTCATCAGAGCTTGGCATATCTGAAGGGAAACTCAGGTTTCCTAACTCTGTTTTCTTCCATTTCCCCTCTTTGGTTGCCTTCCCAGTCTACCTTTACCTCACACAAACATTCCTGACTGGAAGAGGACACTCCCGTTTGCCTCAGGAAGTTTCCTGGGAGGTGTCTCGCTGAGTCTCGGTGGGTGGCTTCTGTTATTGACGATCTTTATCAGTTGAGGGAATCTGCGGAGCTAAGAACATCTATAACTCGGGGAGGTGGGGAGACCTACAGTAAGAAGCCATTTTTCTTACTCCAGCTCTCTCCTTCCTCTGCCTCCCACAGACAATTCACGTCTGACACGTCTGCATCCTTGTGCCTTTAAGCGACATTAGTCACTCTGCCAGCAAGAATCTCAGCTCCCATTTTCTTATTCTTCCTCAAAAACCTTTTTAACAAATTTTCACTACACACAAGTTAATGGCCTTCACTCCTGTAGCAGTTCAGGGCTTTGCAGTTTGGGCGACTGCTGCTTGGGGTCTGGTGGATGTTCATTCTTTCAAGTCAGTGCTTACTGACTGCCACAGTGTGCAGACACTGGTCTTCAGTGGACTGGTGGCTTCTGCTCCCACCAAACGTTCAGCTACACAGACACCTCATGCTACCAAAAAACCCTATCTGGACAGAACGATGCTCATCCAGGTCCCATTGTTCCCATTCCAGTTGACACGAGGCATTTAACTGGAGAAGCCATCCTCCTGCAGTAGACACTGTTGCTGAGCCAGGATACCATGTAGCTGAAGTAAGCCCAGGTTGTAAACCTGTGAAAAAGCACAAACTACTGTTTTAAGTTATTTAAGTCTGAAAAGGGCATTCAATAACACACAACATCTTTCCCAGTGCTCGGGGTATCTCTTGCCCTGTGTTCTGGGCCCCTAACGCCTTGGGGACAATGCTCTCAGGACTATCCTTCTCACCTACATTGGAGCATTTTTAACTCCAAGCTCTCTGGAAGTCGCCAGAGTATGGACATAGTGTCTATTCTGATGATCCTATGTTCTGGTTGGTTGGTGTCTGTGTAGTACCAGTCAAGGGTTTGGGTAAGGTTGGTCCAGGATCTTTGATCTCTTCAAAGAGGTTAGAAAAGGAGTCTTAAGGAAATGGCATGCTGACTGAGATCCGAAGCATGTGAAGGTGTTAATTTGGTGGCAGGCGAGGAGAAGGCGTGAGCTGTAAATACAGCAGGTGAGAGAAGGAGGTCTGAGTTCAGAAGACAGCAGGAGGACCTGAAGCAGCATGGTTGGCATTCACACAGAGAGGGCTGTGGGGGTCTGGGCCTAGTAATGCTCCTGCTGGGTGCAGAGAATTGTAAGAGCATCCTTCAAGAAGCAGGCTGATGACACAGAGTCTGCCCAACAGGAACACAGTGGCTAGCCCAACCAGACTCTGTCTTTCAGGGTCCTGCTCAAGACATACAAGGATGGCTGCTAAGCCACTAAAATGGTATATGTGTGTACATGTGGGTGCTCATGGTCTTCGTGTGTGTTGGTTGTTTAGCATGAATGCCAGGATCAAGATGACAGGAGACAGTTTCAAGGAAATGCTGTTGTGAGAAACTAGAAGATGGCTTCCTGTGGGTGAGTGATACCCAGTGGCCATAGCCATGGGGACGATGAGGAGACAAAGGATTCCCCTGGGAAAGCTCAGGTGGAGAGGAGGTGACTACAGCTACACCTCAAAGGAAGAAATAAGGGGTTTGAGTGACAGCTTAGTTGTCAGGGGAGGCGGTACATGACCGAAAACTCTTCTGTGTCCCAAGTTTTATTTCCAAGGAAGTTGGGAGAGGAGCCCCATTGACCATTGAGTCTGAGGTACATGCAAACAGTTCAGGGACTGGGTGAAAATCCCATTAAATTAAATTCCCTGTGCAGCCAGTGTGCCTCTGCATTTGCTGCAATTACCAGAGACCCTAAAAGGTTCACACATATTGGTTTCATTTTACAGACTGGGAAATGCTCTCAGAGAAGTTTGGTCACTAGAGGAAAGTTTCATAGCTAGGAGCATGTCACATCAGTGCATAGCTAGGAGCGTGTCACATCAGTTCATCCTTAAGGAGTTCAGACTGGAACCGGGGTATGCTCTGCAGTCAGCTCCTTTTTACTCTCATCTAGACAGTGGGGAAAATTTGTATTACCAAGTTTCCCAACAGGGAATGGACAACACAGACCTGAGCCCAAAAATTAAATTAGAAATCTATCTATCTATCTATCTATCTATCTATCTATCTATCTATCTATCCATCTATCTATCTGTCTATCTATCATCTATCTATCATCTATCATATTAATCTATCATCTATCTATCTATCTATCTATCTATCTATCTATCTATCTATCCCAGTCATCTATCATATCAATCTATCTATCATCTATCTATCTATCTATCTATCTGTCTATCTATCATCTATCTATCATCTATCATATCAATCTATCTATCATCTATCTATCTATCTATCTATCTATCTATCTATCTATCTATCTATCGTCTGTCTGGTTATGTGTCTGCATGGCCTGTGTGTCTGTGGGCTACACTTGGGATCCAAGGGCTATAGAGATGGCTCACTGGGTATGAATGCTTGTTGAGCAAGCCTGAGAACATGACTTCAAATCTCCAACGTCCATATAGAAAGTTCAGTATGGCAGAGCACCCTGAACTCCTAGCGTGTGTGTGTGTGTGTGTGTGTGTGTGTGTGTGTGTGTGTGTGTGTATGTGTGTGTATGTGCGTGTATGTGTGTATGTGTGTTTGTGTGTGTGCATGTGTGTGCGTTTGTATTTATGTGTTTATATATGTGTGTGTTTGCGTGTGTGTGTGTGTATGTATATATGTGTGTGTATGTGTGTGTTTGTGTGTGTATATGTGTGTGTATGTGTGTGTGTATATGTATGTGTACGTGTGTATGTATATATATATATGTATGTGTGTGTATGTATGTGTATATGTGTGTGTATGTATGTGTGTGTGTATGTATGTGTGTGTGTGTGTGTGTGTGTGTGTGTGTGTGTGTGTGTGTGCACATATAAGAGAACAGGAGCATCAGTGGGGCTTGCTGGCTGCCAGCCTAGCTTACTGAGAGACCTTGTCTCAGGAAATAAGGTGAAGATTGATGGAAGAGGGTACAGAATGTCCTCCTCTGGCTTCCACACCATAAGTGTACACACACACACACACACACACACACACACACACACGAACCACACACATACATATATACATGTGCACATAACTTAAAAACATTTTATTATGTGTGGCCTGTGAATAAGTAAGTGCACTTCATGCATGTCAAGTGTTGGTGGAGGGTAGACGGGGCATTGTATCCTCTAGAACAGAAGCTGCAGATAGCTGTGAGCAGCCATGTTGTGCTGGAAACCGAAGGTGGGCTCTCTGCAAGAGCAGCCAGTGCTCTTAACTGCTGAGCTATCTCTCCAGCCCCACAAATTTTTAGTAAAAGAAATAATTAGCACACCTAAGTGTTACTATTTCTGTCTCAGTGGGTGGTATTTAGTGCATCATGCAGCCTTTGAAGAGCCTTTTAAACATCATTAAAAGGATTAACGGCAACATTTAACACTAACCTTTAATTTAATATTACAGGAATTTAATTGTAATTATATATTAATTGTATGTTAATTGAAAAGTGTGAGTGGATGACAGCTTTCTCACACAAGTGGTTAACAAGGAGCTATTTTCAGCTAAAGAGGCTTGTCTTTAAATAATATTGTTTACTTTCCCCTGGATACTGCTCATGCTTGGGGGCAGGGAATGGTTTTGTCTTTGTGGGGAGAAGGGTTGAGTCTGTCCTGACGTGAATAACTGGTATTGCACTCTCATTTCTGAACTCATGTTCCAGACATCTGAGCACGGCTCCTCATTCAGAGTTTGAGCTCACACTCAGGGAATAAGATAAAAAGTGACAGAGACATTTGGGTGACAGGGGTTGGTCCTTGGCCTCACCAGCGCTACCTTGAGTGTGGAAGACTTAGAGCACAGGTTCACAGGGGGTCGCTGCTTTCTTGCTGAGCCCTCATCCAGCTGACTTTATGAACAGAAGTGGCCCTTGGTGGAGAGAAACGTAGCACACGCATGTCAACTCACTGCTGACTCGCTACAGCTCATCTGGGACACGAGAGAACCCGGTGTGTGTGCAGCCTGCCTTCTTGGGACTTTGTGTTCAGGTAAGGAAGCCACAAGAAAATGGAAGTGTGAATCAGGTGTATCAACGAGCAAAGGGCATCCCAGATCCTTAACAATCACTGCTCACAGTGCCTGCCTGATGGAGGGGACATGTTTGTATGAGGTTAATGCTAGATCCTTTGTGGTCAGCTGGAGGTAGATGCTGTCAGTTCCCTCCAATAGGTTGTTGAAGTATCTTTGTGAATGTATGCAAATCAGGAAAACGGGGTTGAAGAAGATGAAATTAGATAAATTCATATAACTACACCCACCCTTAGCTGGGCCAATAAAGATGCCATGGAGACATTTTAGGACAGGTTTTCCAAGCAGAGGTGTGTGTGTGTATGTGTGTGTGTGTGTGTGTGTGTGTGTGTGTGTGTGTGTGT